>JAENPR010000168.1:600000-1022092 GCA_018135685.1 Themeda triandra | reverse complement strand
GAGAGATCCGGACAAATCTTTGCAAGTGGCGATTTTCGGGTGATCTGTTTTCTAGCATCACAGACTATCCGGACCTCCCGTGCGGATAGTCCGGGCGTCGGGGTCGTCTCGAACAAATTCTGAGTTTTCGGAGTGGTTTTTTACTTTGACTTTCGGACTGCCCGTGCTCATTTACCAGACTGTCCGCATTAGAGTTTTTTGTTCGTCTTCAGATTCTGGACAGAACAGTGTGTTTTTCGACTTTTGACCCTCAGACTGTCCGGGGTACTGTAGCGGACTGTCCGCGTCTACTGTAGAGCAGATTGCCCGGGGTTACTGTAGCGCACTGCCCGGTACTGTAGCAGTTTCGCTGTTTGTCCCGTAACTTGCCCGTTCGGACTTCGATTTGATTTCCGTTTGTTGCGCTGTTCTTGTGATGATCCGCTGTGTTCCTAATGAACATCCACCCTCTCAATAGGGTTGTGATCTTCACCGTTTTGTGTGTGCTTCTTGGGATTATTTGTCAAGCTGAGGACCAAAAATTTCGAAAGAAAGTTTGAGGCTCCCATTCACCGCCCCTCTGGTCGCCGTTTTCCGGTCCTTCACATTTTTCCTCCCTTCGCCTTGAGATCAGTAACTTTATTTGAGGTCCCATGACTAGTCTCTCCAGATTTGATGGTGCTGCTTCCTGCGTGTATCTCCAAAGATCTTTTTAAACTCACTTTTTAGATCACCATTTGAAGACCGTTTGATTAAAAATTACTCTTTAATAAACTTTCATTCTTCGGCAGCTTCTCTATATATTTTGTTTGCATTTCAGAGAGCTAGCTATGCTTAAGTTTTCCTTTGCTAGCCAAAATTCTAGAATAAATAACAATTCTTTTACTTAACAAAAAAACAATTCTTTTTGTAGAACTTTTACTTTACCAAAATTTATATTCCACCAATCTATATCCTAAACTCCTATAAAGCAAATGCCCACTACCCTATTTCTCTAACTTCTCCTTGCTCCAAATTATCTTAAGGCTCCACCAAGTCACTAAGATGAATTATAAATTACACTCCCACCAAATATCATCGAGGAATGAAGACATTGTGGTTCCCACTCCTCTTTGCCTGTCCATCTCCCTCACGCTAATATCCACTGATCTAACCATACGTCGTTTCCCACTCATCTGAAACTGCCTTCCCATCAGGCTGGTTTCATTAATCAACTAATCTACCTTTTTCCCTTTCCAATCAATTCATCATTCAATTATGGTCCACTTCTAGTCAACTAGCCCAGTTTAAAAGGCCCAGCCATTGCCTCATCTCTGTCTCTGTTCGCTGATGCAGAGCTTTCTATTTCTATTCTTCTCTGCGTAAGTTCTTTCGGAATAACTGTGCGTGTATGTGTGCTTGAGTGCAGGAGGAACATGCCGATGGCACCGGAGACACACTGCACTCTTATAAAGAAAACCCCCAGAAGATGACTTCTCCCTTCATGCAAAATGCCTACATCATTTTTCACTAAGTTACCCTAGATGTTCATGGTATCCCTTATTTAGTCCTATCAGATGATTTTTCTCTTAATTCAAGATGTCCATATTGTTTCCCACTAGATATCCTACCACTTAATGCAAGGTGTCCATATTATTCCCACTAAGTCCATGCCATCCCTTCGACACCATCCACATTAATTAGATTTATGCCATCCCTTATTAACTACAAAAAAAAATCCAAGTCATCTCTATCATGTGCAATACTTTTAATCTTTAATCCATTAACATACAAGTCATCTACATACACAATTTGCTTCATATCTCCTATTCCTCTATATTATAATCAAATATTCTATTGGTTTTTTTATTAGCTTACTGATTTTTTTATCTAACCTAATACAATAACATAACATGCAAGTCAAATTCATATGTGTATATACACAATATACAAAATACCCTATATTAATACTACGTATATAATAGATTTATTTTTAACAAAATCTCGTGGGAGCTTCATCGTGTCACAACTAGAGAGCATCTGCCAAGTGTCACCAAAATTGTACAGAGGAAGCAATGGATGAGAGAAGAGAAACACAATCTGCTTGACACGTGGATTCCATGTGTCAGTGTCATCAACATCATCGCCACGTAAATTGCCACATATTGTCATGGGTAAAATGGACTTGACGTGTACCATTGGACAAGTTTCATAACCTAGAAAAATATTTTTAGAGGTCATAAACTTAAATAACATAATGAAAAATTTAACTCAATACTATAAATTTAGGAGTACCTAGGTAGACATTTTAACTAAGAAAACAATTCTATGAGGGTTTGAACAAATAAGGTCGGTTCTATTGGGAAATCCTCCTCATGAGTGGACAGTTGAGGAGAAGTAAATGCTCTTAAATGAGCAGGCCCACACGTCACAGGTGCAGCCAAGTTTGTGGACCAAAGCTTGTGTGCATCTAGCAGTATTTCTCTTGGAGTACAAGAGAAAGCAGGGGAAGTCTCTGGATCCCCATTGAAGAGTACAAAGCACTCAGTTCAGCCCCTTCCTCCAGTTCGAGAGAGACAGGGAAGAGAGAAAAACCAGAGAGAAGAAAAAGAGAGGGAGAGAGTGAGATTAGAGAGGAGATCTTTCAATAGATCAAAAGGAATTCGTCCACAAGATTGTGAAGCTTCATATCCACAACCTTGCTGCCTCTAATCTGTGTTCCACCTTCATTTGGTGAGGTCTTTCATCCCTTCATGTAGCAGCTCCAAATCTTGTTGTTGAGAGCCAAGATCCTTTGTATCTTGATGTATGAGTGCCTCTAGTGGTGTCTAGAGATGAACTTGCTGTAATCCTACCATCATATAGTGGAAGAAGATTTGGCTGGCTTGCTGGTCCCGTGGTTTTTACCCCGATTTGGGAGTTTTCCACGTTAAAATGTGGTGTCTCTATTATTCTGTTAGTGCTGTTGTGATTAGTTGCAGATAGTTCTAATTCGGCTGCAACTAAGGATGATGTGCTGAAAATTGCTGCTGATTTTCTCTAGTATATGTGTGATGCATATGTTGCCTTCCATGCACCGGTGACAACCAGGTCTAATTTTACATTGTGGTGAAATTAAGTGCTTCCGCAGCCACTAACAACAGTGTTAGTGTGGTATTCCCAACAGGTCCTTGGTCCATATATAGCCTCGGGTGAGAGGTGGAAGGATGCAAATAATGGCCGTAGTTTGTCCGCGCTGGGTCATAGGATCAATCATGTCAGCATATGCGATTTGGTTTTCGAGTTTCATGTTTAGTTCCTTGTGAGTGTTCCATTTATGGGTGTGGTGGCATATCCGTATGCCTGAACATAGGACAGAAAATCTCATAATAATCAATTTAGTTATACAAAAACTACTTGTATTCCTTTGTATTCCAAGCTGGAAATAGCTCCACAATAAAGCATCATTCTGCTGATCGATAGCAGATTTATTTAGTCTTACTCTTACATATATATGTGTACTACAAATATAAAATTAGATACACTGTAATATGCAACCATATTGTACACTAGCTAGGTACAATAGAGCTACTAGTGGTGGTGGCCGGAGGGAGGCAATGCCGTGGTCGAAGTTCCGGTAGCAGCTATGCAGGTCATACACAAACCTGACTGCGCTTCGCCTTGGCCACACCGTGCGTCTGATCTCCTCAAAGTGTGCCTCAACCTTGACAGCAGCTGCTTCACAGCCGCAGTCGACCGGCGGCCGCCGCTGCTGGCGTGAACCCTCCCGCACTGGCTGCCACCACTCCTGCCGTGGACCCTCCCACCCGGGCTGGTGCTGCCGCTGTACAGGCCGAGCAGAGACGCCGCCATATGAATGCTCACTTGGTCCGCCATATGAATGCTCACTCGGTTCTCACCCGCAAGTCGCAGACACTATTATTGTCGCGTCTACTAGGTGCTCTCTTTGCTCGGTCTCCCGAGGTGGAAGTAGGAGTATCTGTAGTGTGCTGCAGCTGTAGCTTCTGAAGATGTTGTGCAAACCAAAACCTCCCATGCCGCTGCTTTTATAGGCTCGGACGGTGCATGGTGGGAGTATTCCGACACGCGTCGATCGACGACGGCGCCCGGACCCACCGGCACGCACTCACGTTCATGGTGATGGCTGACGAGGCATCCACTAAGGCGATCACCCGAAAATTCCCAGCAAATCCAGCTTCATGTACGCATCTCTTGGAAGCCGTCGTGGTCGAAAGAGAAAGAACAGTCTACCACCCTCAGCGCCAGCTAGGATTGACGTTGGCCATGCCATCTGGCGTCACGGCGCCACGCGGCGGCGCCTACTCACTTGAGATGCTTCCTGTCCGTCCTGCTGATGTCAAAAGAGTGGAAGACCACTCATGTTCAAGCTGTAAAAAAAAAAAGAGCTGAGTCATCGATGTGCAGGACCAACATGAAAGCGGATTAGAATATATGTCATCTACTGACTACAATGAATTTCTACATCCTAAAGAAATAGAAAGGGAACGCACTAGTGTTATGTTAAAGCGAAAATCTCTAGAAGAGGCTAAGTTTCGCTCGTCTTCAGCCTTAATAGATGCGATGATTGGGACATCACAAAAAGGGATGCGGTGATCTTTGAATGGTGGTGGTCGAATGGCAACATATATACAAGGGGAATGTGGTAGTACAAATAAATCATCATGGTACAAGGATGAGTCGTCAGTCTTGCTTTTGAGGTTCTGCCCTGACGGATGTCATTTTTTCTTTCCTTCGCCTTGAGATCAGTAGCTTCATCTGAGGTGCCATGATTAGCCTTCCCCGATTTGATGGTGCTGCTGCCTGCGTGGATCTTCAAAGATATTTTTTTAAACTTACTTTCTAAATCATCATTTGAAGACCGTTTGATCGAGCTAGCTATGCTCTAGTTTTTTGTTAGCTAGAATTGTGGAATAAATGACAACTATATTTGGAGATTTAATTTAAATAATTGTTGGAGAGTTTTTTTTACCAAAATTTCTAATATATAAATATATATACTCTAACAGAGCTAAGCTTCATTAAATGATTTTTCTCTTCATGAAAGGCATTCACATCATTTCCCACTAAGTGATCTCACTAGATGTTCTATATCTTTTCATGCAAAAATGTTCACATCATCTCGCTAAGTCCTTGGTATCCCTTATTTAACCCCCCTAGATGATTTTTCTCTTAATGTAAGGTGTCTACATTAACTCCCACTAAATTATGTTCACGCATTATTCACAGAAACCCCACTAGTCCATATAATCACTTCCATATGATTCCCACTAAATCCATGTCATCTATTATTTATTATAAAAAATGTTCGTGTTATCTCTATCATGTGCAATACTTTTAGTCTTTAATCTATTAATATGCAAGTCATCTACATATGCAATTTGTTTCATCACTTATTCCTCTATGATGTAATAAAATAAGATGCAAGGTCAAATTCATATATATACACAGTATACAGAATTAACCCCATCCATACTATGATGGTTGCTGGCCGGCCTTTCTATCCACGTCGCCTAAAATTCAGCCACGGTATCCACGTCTCCTTTTACTGTTACCGATGGATTGGCCTGGCTGCTAGGCTATCCACGTCACCCGGTAAATAACAGCCACGTCTTTTCGCGTAAATATCCCACTCCTCCTCCCTTCCCTTCGTAAAAAAAAAAGAAAAAAATCGCTCCTCGCGGCCTCGCCCCGAGCTTCTCGTCGCCCTCTCCGCCTCGCCTCCTCCACCTCCTCCCGATGCGGCCTCGGGGCGGCGGACGGCGTGGTGGCGGCGAGGTAGGGCTGGCGGCGCGGGGAGCGGGCGGCACGGCGGGAGGCGTACGGCGGCGAGGCGGGGCGACGCGGCCGGCGAGCGGCGAACGCGGCGCCCCAGTGCGGCGGCGGGCGGGGCTACGCGCGCCGGCGGCCTCTCTCCTTTCTCCTTTTCCCTCCGTCTCGATCTGCCATCGAGGGTATGAGAAGCGATTGACATTTTTTCCCCTTTCATGTTCTAGGGTTTTTGCGGGTGGATTTGAACTCGACCTTACGTGCGTTCTTAGATCATGCACCGGCTCGGCCGGCCCTGGCCCCGGATTCAGCTAGGTCGACATGCCGGCGCAGGTGGTTGCCCCCATTGGCCAGCAGCTCCGATGCAGCACAGTGCGCTGCCGTTTCCTTACTGCAGGGTCCGTGCTTTTCTCCAAGGTGATGCAATCCTTTCGCCTCTCTTTTATTTTAGCAAGATTTATTTGCCCTGCTACCTCATGCTTAGCCAAGTTTTTAGGGTTTAGTTCTTTTGACTGCAACCATGGTGCAGTAATATTTGTGCCCATCGTATTTCCTATTATGCTTTTGGGTTCTTAATTCGGTTCCCTCAGATTAGCTGACTTCGTGCAATTAGTTGCATATAGGTGCATTTGCATTCGACCTGTTGTTCTGTTCTTCAGGAAGGCAATGCACCACCACTATACTATGTTGGTAATCTACGAGAGCTATAAGCATATATAAATAATTAACTATGGCGAAGACATCTCCAAAAGAACGATGCGGGTATAGGGAAAACAATTTGCACCATGTTTGTCTTCTAAAATCCAGAACAGTACCATCTCCATAAATATATTCGGTTCTTTGTCTTTGGATTGGGACAAAGAGCGTATTTGAGCTTTATCATATGTGGTTCGAACCTACCACCATCAATGGGATTTTATTTATCCTTGCCAACTGATGTGAGCTTTCACTAATGATTTTTTCCCTTGTATATATATAGCTGTTGACATATGCTGAAAACCTCTATTTAGCCTTACTAGTGATTTAAGCTACATTAACTCCCACTAAATTATGTTCTTTGTGAGTTTTGTGGCTCCTCTTGCATTATTCACATTCTTTCCACTGAAACCCCAACTAGTCCATATAATCACTTCCATATGATTCCCACTAAATCCATGTCATCTATTTTTAAAGGACACAGCTTTTTGTTCTCATTATAAAAAATGTCATGCTTTTATTTATTACATGATTTTCAGGCTGGGAAAGAAAGGAACTCCAATGTTCACTTCCAAGCACTGTTCTTCCAGTGTTATCTCTATCAAAAGTGTTCAACCTTTTGCAATAAAAGTGATTTACTTTTAGTCTTTAATCTATTAATATCCATTCTAAGTTTGGGTGCTAGCATTTTTTGTTTTATATGCAAGGCCATGGATCGTGGAGGATTTATACCAGATGCATGATTCAAGACTAATGTGAACAAATATTTTTCTAAATTTTGGTGCTAGGTCATTTTTTGGTTGTTATATGCTAAGGCCTCCTGGATTGCAAGTCATCTACATATGCAATTTGTTTCATCACTTATTCCTCTATGATGTAATAAAATAAGATGCAAGGTCAAATTCATAAATATACACAGTATACAGAATACTATATAATACGTGCTATAATTTTGAAACTGCAAACACGTGTGTTGGCATAATTTACATTGGCGGTTTAGTTTAGAACGTGCTAACCCGAATGTTATGGTCCACCCCTCTAATGCTAAAGCATGGACACATTTCAATACGATCTTTCCAAATTTCAATATGGATGTTTCAGTCAATTTTTTTTTCAAAATGGATGCTATAAATGTTCGTGTTGCTATGGCTATTGGCTACAAATGGCTTGAACCCATTTGGCTTTGGAGAAGCCCAATATTTTTGCTAGCCTATTTTTGTGATTCCTTTGAACTTGCCTCTAGCTCTTTGTATGAAGATGGAAAATATATTTCTTAGTCAAGTGATTCCTGGACCAGAGCATCCTGGGAAGAATATGAATGCCTTCATGCGACCTAAGACTATATCTGCTCTGGATCAGCAGAATGATGCTTTATTCTGGAGTTATTTGAAGTTTGGAATACAAATGGTTCTTGTATAAGTAAACCGATTATTGAGATTTTCTGTCCTATGTTCACATATGCATGTGTTAAGGGTCAAATCCTTGTAGTGACACCCATATCCGATTGTATCTATCTAATCTTTTTTTTCTCGAACACGTTCAGGAGCCGAAGAGCTATTTAAAAAGAGGAACATCTGCCCAAACCATATGTACCTACTTGTAGATTTTAAAGTATTAATTTACCGCGACGGGCACCTTGGCCAGGCCGGCCACCGAATTACCATGGCAGGCACAAAGTGTGCCCGCCACTAGTAGAGAACGGACTTTCCAACCTCGCAATTAGCCCCGGCCATTTTCTGGCCCGGGACTAAAGCATCAGTTAGTCCCGGTTGGTGTCGCCAACCGGGATTAAATGCCGCGCCCAACGGCTCTGGATGCAGCCTTTGCAGGCGCGAGGCAGGCAGGGGACAGTCGGGACACATTTAGTCCCGGCTGTTTCTATTTATCCCGGTTGGTAAGCCCAACCGGGACTAGAGAGTTAGCCTAAAGTCCCGGTTGGAGCAACAAACCGGGACTAAATTGCCCACTATATATACATACAAATAGCACTGTTCCCCGGCCGGGGGCATCAAAAATTCATTTGCTCCATCCTGTTCTTGCTTGGGGGAGCGAGTTCTTCCACTTCTTCACCATCGGCGGTTACATCTTGTTGAAAAGGTTAGCAACTTTTTGTCTCTTGTATGTAATATTTCAATGGTAAATAGTGTAGATCATTCCATAGTTAGGCAATATAAGCTTAGTAATGTGTTGTTTTTAAATAGATGGTGAGTATGGCTTGCATTTGCATATCTTGACACATTGTTATTGTTATTATGTAAATATATATGTGGTATATGCTAGAGCATTACATATAGTTAGGCTATATTCTATGGTATATTCTACGGTTACATATAGTTAGGCTATATTCTATGGTATATTCTACGGTTACATATTTAGATTGAGAACAACAAGGTAAATGGTGAATTATTTTTCTTCTGACACATTATTTTGTCACACTCAGTGTAGTTGGTGAAGTCGAGCGGAAACAATTTCGCTTGCGGCCGCCGATTTATTGCAATGGCTCCCGAATATTTCTTTGGTATTCATACTTCTCTAATATTCTATATATATACCTTATATGCATTCGATTATTTAGGATCACTTTACTTACTGAGGTGGTATTTTTGTGCCTATATTTTATGGTTGAATTTTATCTATCAGGCTTCATGAACAACGGACCTCCCCTTTCGCCACCACAGCAGCCTGGTTTCCACCAAGGAGACGCGCCATTCGCTCCTGATGTGGCTGCTCCGAGATTCCCTCATCCAGCAATTGTATAAAATATTTTACATCCTTTTTATGCTAACAAATAAGTATAATTAGTTTATTAATTTTATTATTGCATTGCTTTTGTATGTTGAAGTTGGTTCCCCCAGCAGATTGGCTGCAGGATGCACTTAACTTGCTGCATGCCGAGCACTTCCAAGTGGACACGAGACCGATTCCTAATACTCGTCAATGGCAGTGTGCAATCAGTTTCGCCATTCCTTCGAGGAGCCCAACGCAAAATGCTCCCCCGAACATTATTCGCCGTCCGGGGGGTCCATGTGTATCCAGGAGGAGCGCCGAAGTTCACACCGTCAAACAGTGTTTAGAATCACTTCGACAAGTTAGGTACAATATACCTGATTTCTCGTACTTCAAGGAGCTATCTTTGCGTTACACTGGTTACACTGTTCCGGCAATAAGCGAATGGCACGCGCAGAACAACACTCTTGATGTGGTAAAAACCATCATACATATATATTAACAATTGAGTTGTCCATAATATTTGTTTAATAATATTTTTCTTTCTTTTCACCACTTGTAGAATATTCTCCAGGATGTTACCCATGCTTCATGTGCCTTGATGCTCATTCTAGGTACAGCTACTGATCATTTCGGGTATGACTGGGATTGGGTTGGTGGCAACTATGGCCAGGAAACTACAGCTGGAAAACAGTTCTGCATAAGGTTCACTCCCAAAAACAGTGAAGTTTCAGTAGGTGACGTCTACGGTCGTCCAAACTTTGTGTCTCACGTGGCACGGTAGAATGCAATTGTTCAAGCACTATTGTATATCGATACTAAAAGGGGATACATGATCTGCGACATCGACAACGATATATGGTTACGAAGGTGGATCGAAAGGCATGGCGCGATCCCTGGTGGCAGTGATTCTGATTCTGATTCTGATAGTTTTTAGTGTATCATTAGTGCTTCTTAGTGTTTCATTAGTGCTTCTTAGTTTTAAGGTTTATGTTTTAATTTGGTCATGTAATAACTTGCGATATCGACACAGTTTGTAGTGTGATGTTGTAGTTTAATTTAGTGTCATCTAAGTTTTATTTAGCTCTAGTTATAATTTGTCAAGTATGTCATTTGTGCAGTATTTATTTTAGGTGTCAATCATGGATATTTTAGATTTGAATTTAGAGATTACTTAGTTTTGAAATTGCATTAAAAATAATTGAGTTGCATATAAGACAAAATTGTTGGTAGGTGGGAGAAATGATTGTCAGTGCAGGTTTGGCAGGGGGCAGAGGGAGACCTTTAATCCCATTTTTTAACAGAACCCGGGACTAAAGGTCCCACTGTCGGGGTAGGTGGGAGCAGGGACCTTTTAGTCCTGGTTTGTATTAAAAACCGGGATTAAAGGTCCCACCACTGTTGCCACCTACCACCACCTTGCTCTCTCTATAAATACAGCCCTCCCTCAGCTCCCTACTCACACACCAGGCCACACACACTACTCCGCTACACACACATCTCTCATCTCTACAAATAGTGAGAGTTGTCTCCACTGCACACACAACTCTCACGAAAATGGTGTCTCTGTGGGAGAAAGTCATGCACATACAAATATCACCACTATGGTGCACACCAGAGAGGTGCTAGAAGAATGCTACTGAAAATACAGCTGGGCCGAATGTTGGTGTCGCCCCCAGGTTGACGGTGCCATCCGAGGGTGTGCACTAATGCTCTCCTGGGGCGGGGATGCTACTGCATGGTGACGGCGCCGAGCGCAATCCTGTGGGCTCTGGATTGTGCTTGGAAGTCCCGTTCATCCGTGCATCAGTTCTCGGCACCCGAACACAGAGAAGGCGTGGACGCACTCAGGCATGAGTTTTTTCACGCTTCCTTGATTATCTCGAAGCAGCACACAGCTCAGTACCACCTCGGCGCATCTTCGACGTCAGGATGCTAGAAGAATGCTACTGAGGTGGTAAAATTATAATGTGTTAGTACACTTTGATTGTAACATTGGCCTAAATTTATAAAGGTCTTTGTTATCGTATATGTATTTTCATTGTAAGGTCTTTGTTATCGTATA
This sequence comes from Themeda triandra, assembly GCA_018135685.1. NCBI lineage: Eukaryota > Viridiplantae > Streptophyta > Magnoliopsida > Poales > Poaceae > Themeda > Themeda triandra. Next base: position 1,010,859 of record JAENPR010000168.1, on the reverse strand, counting down.
TCTTATTTTAATATAAGGTTTTCTAAATAAATTTGGAGCGCGCCAAAATTTTTCCTTTTAATCCTGGGTCGGCAAACCCAATCATGCATTTCATTGCACCAGAGGCTACATTGATAGCACTTATCTTAGACATAGGCAACAAATGACACTTGAACTACAACTCCATAATTTCACATGGAAAGCATACTTGATATCCTAAACACAGCAAAAGCATGACAATACAAGATCATAGCAACAATAATCATATTTTCTGAGCTACCCATAATTATCTATGAATTTCCTAAGATTAAATCATAACCCATAATTAAATAAAACCTACACAGAAAAAGTCTACAAACAGGCCATATGATATTTCCTATGCATAGCTCATGTCATAAGAAAAATACTGGAACTTGAATCACTCAATTTGGACAAGAAATGAGTGAGATATGGATTAAACAAGACTATAATGATTTTCTGGAAAACAATCTTAAATCAGAAAGGACAGACGCTTTTGGAGCACGGCAAACCAAATGGTGGCTCGCAGGAAAATTTGGAGCGCGCCAAAATTTTCCTTTTAATCCCAGGTCGGAGCCCGACCCGGGATTAAAGGTGTACCTTTTATCCCGGTTGACAGCCCAAACCGGGATTAAAAGGCCTTTTATCCCGGTTGGAGGCCCAACCCGGGACTAAACCTAACATTTTATAAAACCTAGCCGCCGCAACCGCCTCTCCTCCCCGCCACTTGACTGAATTCGTACCACGCCGCCACCCCATCCGCCACTCCTCCCCGCCGCCGGCGACACTCCACCTCCGACCCCGACGCCCGCCACCCATCCTCCTCCCCGGACGGACGCGCGCCTCCGCTGCCGACCCCGACGCGCGCTGGCAACCCCGACGCGCCTCCGCCTCCCACCCCGACGCGCCTCCGCCCCCGACGGGACCACACCGTCGCCGCAACCCCGACGCGTCTCCGCCTCCGACTCCGACGCGCTGTTGGCGGTCCTTAACTCCGATTTCTACCCGCCAACTATAGATCATTATGGGGGAAATAAAAATTTTATTTCACATATATCTTTACTATTGACCTAGTTCCACCTGTGCTTGGAGGAAATATTATTTTGCAGAATATACACCAAGTGCAGGAATTTTCAGAATAAAAAGTACTCTTTTCGGAAGGCGTAAAACAAGCTAGAGAGCAAGTGGGCCATCTGGAGGCCACATGGGCCAGAAACACCAGCACCAATGCAGCCCAGGAGGTGGCACTGGCCCACCGGCCAAAGTCGGTCAGGGGGCGGCTCCACCCAGGCGTGGGCGCGCCTGGGGCGCGCGCGCGCCCCCCTGGCCGACTTGTGGGCCCAGCCAAAGGCGGTTGCCACCTGCCATCTGAAGAAGGACGGTTCCGCTGGTGGTTTTGACCATGCTACCCCCGAACCGCCTCCAGCGCCCTATTTAAGAAGAGGAGAGGCCCCCTACCTTGACACACACCATTTGGAGCCATCTCACTTCCTCACACTTGTTCTTTAGTCTTAGCATTAGTCCATTGGAGCTAGGCAAAGCTACTTGGAGAGCTTGTCTCCAGGAAGAAAAGCTACACTCTTGGTATAAATCTATGGAGCATTCTTCCTTAGTCAAGTTCTCATTACATTTATATAGTCTTGCATATGAACTAGAGTATAGTCTAGTACACGATATATTCGATGATCAAGAACTAGGCCATAGTTCTTGTGAGAGTTGTTCATCGTGTTCTACATTGTTCTTCATCGTTCATATGTTTTACTTGTTTAGATTAGATTGTAGGAGAGGAATACCGGTTCGATGTGCCTTCGGGTTTGCCTATGTCCTAGCTCGTCCATCCGTAGGGTGGGAGTCCTGGGGGGATGTAGGTAGCTCCTTAGTATGCGGACGTGGTGTCCGGGTGCAAGGGAACCTTCGGATATGTCGGCATGCCACGATTGAGGTGGTAGGCGGCAGGTGGTGACAACCCTGTCCGTCCCTTGTAATCCCCACGTTCGCATGTTGAGTAGGAGTTCGTAGATGCCGCCATCGACTAGCAGACCAGTTGCCGCGGTCTCCCCATGTTCCTAGTCTATAGTCGAGTCTTGACTTGTATAACATGTGGAATTAGCTGTTCTAGCATTGACTATATAGGACCCGCTCGCTCCGCGTAGATTATTCTTTATTCTTTATTTTACCTTTATTCCTTTGAGGTTGCTCTAAGTGTGTGTCCACTATCCAAACTACCGTATGCTTACCCCTGTATAGTACATTGGTCGGTTTCTCCTCATGCTAGATATTGTATTCATACCCATGCTAGATAACTTAACTACCCCATGCCTTCCTTTGAAAAATTATAAATAACGATACCCCGAATACTTCCGGGTGAAATGCTTGCAACGATAGATCCGTGCGCTTGCGGATATTTATCTAATAGGATGTGATCTATCTCTTGGCAACACTCGCGTAGTTGCTAGAACCAGTTTCTAGTAAATATGTCGAGTAAAGCCATTTAGCGTTTCTGGTGCTGTTATCAGAATTAGGCTCTAAGTCTATATTGGTAATCGCGCTAAGAAATGCCAACAAGCATTTCTGGCGCCGTTGCCCGGGAAGGCATGGAAGTTAAGGATCTAGCAGCATGGATATGCATATGATATATAAAATGAGAAATGACAATGTCTATACAAAGCTAACTTTTATGTTTTCTCCCGTTGTGGATGAAAACAGATAGTGCATGACCGGTTTCTCTCTGCCGGAAAATTTCAACTCAAATCCGGAGGCACTCCTAAGGAGGAAGAGGACTCGTGCCCTTTCCTCTTCTGCTACTCCGCCGACAGATAAAACAGTCACTACCGCACCTACCACGCCGCACTCCATGGCCAAGTACCTGCGCGAGTTCTCTGTCACCAATGTTGCCAACGTGCCCACCGGGCCCGCTATCAACTTGGGAGACAAGAACTTCGAGCTCGGGATCCAGGCTCATTACCATGGTGCAGGCAAGTTCATTCTGTGGACTGCCAAGTGAGGACGCCAACGCCCATCTTCAGCATTTCTTGGAGATATGCGACACCATCGTCATCAAGGATGCCGCACCTGATGCAATCAGGCTCAGGCTCTTCCCTTTCTCCCTTGTGGGAAAGGCAAAGACCTGGTTCTACAAGGACAAGGCCGCTGTTGACACATGGAGCAAGTGCTCCACCGCGTTCCTCGCTAAGTTCTTCCCCATGGGCGGAACCAATGCCTGCGGGGAAGAATCGCCAACTTCCAGCGACCCGCTGGAACCCATCCACGAGGCATGGGAGAGGCTCCAGGAGTACATCCAGGAATGCCCTCACCATGGGATGGAAAGTTGGCTAGTGCTCCAGAACTTCTACAATGGGTTAACACCCATGTCGAAGGGGCACCTGGACGCCGCAGCTGGCGGCGCCTTTCTATCATTAACTATTGACAGTGCCACGGCACTGATCAATAAAATGGTGGAAAACCAAGCTTGGGGGGAGGACCGCGCTCCCACCAAGGGACAAAATGGCATGCATACTGTGAAGGAGGCGGATATGCTGGCCGCAAAAATAGACCTACTCCTGAAGAAGATTGACGGTGGTGCCATCAATGATGCATCCGGCACCGTCAACGCCATGGATGCTCGCATGATGTGCGAGGTCTGTGGTGAAGCTGGACACTCGGGGAATGACTGCCCCGAGACCCGTGAAGAGGCCGCCTACCTCAACAATGGGTTTCGCCAGCAACAAGGAGGAGGAAATGGCTGGAATAACTAGTCCCGTCCTCCATTCCCAGGTAATTCGAATTACGCCTCCGGGTTTAATTCGAATCAACCTTCATTGAAGGACCTGGTTTACGGCCAAGCCAAAATAAACGAAAATCTCGCCAAAAAGATGGTGCAACATGACAAGATCCTGGAAGACATGGATAAAAAGCTGGAAGGTCTCTTATCCGCTATCAAGAGTCAGCAAAGTTTTAACAACATGATAGAGACCCAGCTTACCCAGTTAGCTGCCGCTCTGCCCAAAACTAGGGATAAGGATGCCAAGGCTGAGCTAAAATCAGTAACAACAAGGGGAGGGAGGTCCACTAGTGATCCACCATACCCTGACCAAGCGGCATCAGGAAGGCAGAAAGCGCAGAAACAGAGGGAACCTCCTGTCGAGGAAGAGCCACAGGAAGCAACACCAACGGGAGCAACGATAGACTATCCTGACACAAGTAGCCTACCGTTCCCCACCAGAACCAAGAAGCTGACCACGGATGAACAATTCGCACGCTTTGTTGAGATGATAGGGAAGGTACATGTGAACGTCCCGCTCATGGACATCTTGCATGTCCCTTCCTATGCAAGATATGTGAAAGATATCATCAACAACAAGCGTCCTCTACCATCCACGGAAACAGTCAAACGACGGAGGAATGCGGCGCGGCGATACTTAACCAAATACTCGAAAAGAGAAAGGACCCTGGATGCCCAACCATCACGTGTTCAATCGGGGGCCAATAGTTTGACATGCTCTTTGTGACCTGGGGGCCAGTGTGAGCATCATGCCAAAGACAGTCTTTGACAAATTGGATTGCACACAGCTTGCACCAACAACCATGACACTCCAGCTGGCCGATTCCTCCATTCGCTACCCTGCAGGTATTGCAGAGGACATCCCGTAAAAATCCGAGGATATTTCGTGCCGCTTGACTTCGTGGTGCTTGGACATGGAACTTACCAAGGAGAATCCTCTCATCCCGGGAGGCCATTCTTGAGCACCGCTGGGGCCCAAATAGATGTTGGAGCTGGAGAAATCCGCTTCAACATAAATGGCCAGGAGGAGAAGTTTGAATTTCGACCCCGCAAGCAGGAACAATGCAACATGATCCGTATCAAATACGGACCAAACACTCAAGGCATACGAGAGGTCAAAATCCAGCCCCAGGCCTTCATGAGCAAGCCAAGGAAAGAAAATAAGGAGAAGCCAAAAGCAACTCCTAAGAAGGAGGTTGTGACACAGCCTAAGAAAAAGAAAACTGCTCCTAAACAAAAGGGCAAGAAAGAAGAGGTTTCCACACCACCAAAGAAGGTGGTGCAGAAGGGGCAGGAAGAACCAACCGCCGCTGCACCACCCAAGATTATCAAGATGGAATGGAGACCCAAGAAACCAATGGACATACCATCCACAAGCACAAAGATGGAAGAAGTCCTGCCCAAACAAAAGACCAACCCTGGGCCATGAGCTACAGGATAGCTTGGGGGAGGACCCCCACTTGAGGTACCTGCATTGCATATTTATTTTCTCGCAATTTTATTTTCCTTTATAGCATGTTTAAATTCAAGTTTCTTGCATTGAAAAATTCAAAAAAAAAATTCAAAAAAAAAAATTCATTCCATATATGTGCTATGAAATGTTTAGTTCCACCCATGTTGAAATGATTGGTTGCTCTGTTTTATGTCTCGTTTGTACTTGCCTAAAATAGAGTTTTCTCTAATATTTGGGTTTATCGGCTTTACATTATCATGCTCTAGAAACTTGATTTAGTGGGTTGCATACAATTACTCTCATCTAGGTTATTGCGCGATATGATATAGTGACTTAGACCACAGCAATGACTTTGTCCCTTGAGAAAATCTGATGTCCGGAGTCTTTGTTTCAAAAAAAGTTCAAAAACAATAGTTCCTCAATGATCGCGAAATACCCACCAGAGCCATATGATTTATCCATAGTATAAAGAACCTTCATACGCTGCTTGTTCGTACATTGAGTTCGGTCGGATTGTCACCGACGCGAGATTATGACTCTACACCCATGATTTAGATTCACTTGCACCCACCAAATAAATGCCAACTCTTACACTGAGAGTTGCGCACAACATGCACCCTTCACCATCCGCCAACTCTTACATTGAGAGTTGCGCATTATTTTTTCCACCACATAAAAATGTTGATCCTTACCCTGAGGATCGCGCACCCCTCTCTTGTAGTTTGCAAAATTCTCCATGCATTGTTCATCATGACATCTCTCTCCACCTCATCCTTTCCATCAATAAGGTTTCGGGCTATGTTCTTAGTCAGAAAAAAAAATATGATGAGAGAAAAGAAAGAGAGGAAAGAAAAAAAAAAGAGAGAGATATATAGTTAGAAGATTTATCACTCTTGTAGGCAAACGGGAAAAGTCTTAGATCCCCGTTCAAAAAAAAATAAAAGAATAGTTTTAGTTGATCTTTGATAGCCCATCACTTCTTCATCTCATTCACCAATAAAAGAGAGTATGTCATGATGCATGGAGACCCAAAAATACCACAAAAATTAGGAATCATCTTTCATTCCATCCACACACTTGCACATCTCAATCAAGGTGTATAGCTTAATCTCCGTAAGGTTCAGTCCTTGACCTTACAGCATATGTGATACAAGTATGCCCACTTACATACCTACCAAAACTCCACTCTCAGCCTTTAGTGGTAGGATGAAGGCAAAATCTGAAAATGCCTTTGATGAGGTTACTATACACAATTGAGCGATCGAGTGGGTCATTTGAGGAACTTGGTTTATTTATAAAAACTTACAAAACCTCCAGACTGAAAGTTGATCTTGGGACGAATGAAAAGCACCGGTCTTTGAAACTATTCTATTTTGCAATCGCCCAAGACTTGAGACAATTAGAAGCCCCACTCCATCAGGAATCAAAGAGTAGATACAATTGCCGATTTATTCAAATAGCAATAGAACACTCTCTTTTATCTTGTACACTTGAGATATAATCGGCATCGTAGCAACCCCTGATCAACAACCCAAAGCAAAGACTTGCTCGGGACAAGCAAGGGGTAAGCTTGGGGGATCTTGTTGGCGGTACTTAACTCCAATTTCTACCCGCCAACTATAGATCATTATGGGGGAAATAAATATTTTATTTTACATATATCTTTACTATTGACCTAGTTCCACCCGTGCTTGGAGGAAATATTGTTTTGCGTAATATACACCAAGTGCAGGAATTTTCGAAATAAAAAGTACACTTTTCGGAAGGCGTAAAACAAGCTAGAGAGCAAGTGGGCCATCCGGAGGCCACATGGGCCGAAACACCAAGCACCAATGCAGCCCAGGAGGTGGCACTGGCCCACCGGCCAAAGTCGGTCAGGGGGCGGCTCCACCCAGGCGCGGGCGCGCCTGGGGCGCGCGCGCCCCCCTGGCCGACTTGTGGGCCCAGCCAAAGGCGGTTGCCACCTGCCATCTGAAGAAGGACGGTTCCGCTGGTGGTTTTGACCATGCTACCCCCGAACCGCCTCCAGCGCCCTATTTAAGAAGAGGAGAGGCCCCCCACCTTGACACACACCATTTGGAGCCATCTCACTTCCTCACACTTGTTCTTTAGTCTTAGCATTAGTCCATTGGAGCTAGGCAAAGCTACTTGGAGAGCTTGTCTCCAGGAAGAAAAGCTACACTCTTGGTATAAATCTATGGAGCATTCTTCCTTAGTCAAGTTCTCATTACATTTATATAGTCTTGCATATGAACTAGAGTATAGTCTAGTACACGATATATTCGATGATCAAGAACTAGGCCATAGTTCTTGTGAGAGTTGTTCATCATGTTCTACATTGTTCTTCATCGTTCATATGTTTTACTTGTTTAGATTAGATTGTAGGAGAGGAATACCGGTTCGATGTGCCTTCGGGTTTGCCTATGTCCTAGCTCGTCCATCCGTAGGGTGGGAGTCCTGGGGGATGTAGGTAGCTCCTTAGTATGCGGACGTGGTGTCCGGGTGCAAGGGAACCTTCGGATATGTCGGCATGCCACGATTGAGGTGGTAGGCGGCAGGTGGTGACAACCCTGTCCGTCCCTTGTAATCCCCCACGTTCGCATGTTGAGTAGGAGTTCGTAAATGCCGCCATCGACTAGCAGACCAGTTGCCGCGGTCTCCCCATGTTCCTAGTCTATAGTCGAGTCTTGACTTGTATAACATGTGGAATTAGCTGTTCTAGCATTGACTATATAGGACCTGCCTGCTCCGCGTAGATTATTCTTTATTCTTTATTTTACCTTTATTCCTTTGAGGTTGCTCTAAGTGTGTGTCCACTATCCAAACTACCGTATGCTTACCCCTGTATAGTACATTGGTCGGTTTCTCCTCATGCTAGATATTGTATTCATACCCATGCTAGATAACTTAACTACCCCATGCCTTCCTTTGAAAAATTATAAATAACGATACCCTGAATACTTCCGGGTGAAATGCTGCAACGATAGATCCGTGCGCTTGCGGATATTTATCTAATAGGATGTGATCTATCTCTTGGCAACACTCGCGTAGTTGCTAGAACCAGTTTCTAGTAAATATGTCGAGTAAAGCCATTTAGCATTTCTGGTGTTGTTATCAGAATTAGGCTCTAAGTCTATTTTGGTAATCGCGCTAAGAAATGCCAACACGCGCCTCCGCCTCCGACCCCGACGCGCCTCCGCCCCCGACGGGACCACACCGTCGCCGCAACCCCGACGCGCCTCCGCCTCCGACTCCGACGCGCCTCCGCCTCCGACCCCGACGCGCCGCTGGCTCCAACCACCCCGACGCCCCTTCGGCCCCGGCCCCGACACGACGCGCGCCTTCTTCCCCGACCTCCACTTCGCCCGACGCACCAGCTCCCGACACGCGGCCTTGTCAACGACGACCTCAACTCCGGCCCGCCGTCCCGCCGCCACCGCGCCACCCAATCCTTGTTCCCCCGATGCCCTAGGTAAAAAATTGGGTTGCATCCTCTAATTATTTAGCACTTAGTTAATTAGATTCATTGATAGCACTTAGCTTTATAAAAGTAGGTATTGGAGTGTTATAGATGAATGTCCTGTAGGTATTAGCTTAATTTAGCTTTACAAAATGGAGTGTTCATGTAGGTATTGGCTTTATAAAAGTTTTGCTTTATAAGAGTTATATATGATTCTAGCTAACTAGTATGGAATGACACTTAGTTAATTATGATTCTGGATAGCACTTAGTTACTTAATTTAGCACTTAGTTACTTAATTATGATTCTGGATACGACTTGTTCTATGATTCGGGTTAACTAGTATATGGAATGACACTTAGGATGGCAAGTAGTAGGTGTACTTATGCATGTCACTTGCATTGCAAATTTGCTTAGTTGCTAACAGATGATTGATAGCTAGAAACATATGGATGGAAACCTACCTTCACCCGAACGTCCAAATGGACTTCCCCGGGATGTATTCGATATGGGGTTCCAACCAATGGTGCAGAGGCGCCTCTTCCCGTCAATAAGCATAGTAAGTAGCTATCTTCTTAATTAATTTTGTTGTTCCCGCGTGTCTAAATATCTAGTTTTAACGTATGTAATTATGACATGTAGGCAATTGATCTTGTTCGTGGCTCGGAGACACACTTGCACATTTTTGGGATGATTTGGTGGCGAGATGAGGCAATCAATTTGTTGGATGGAAAAGTGCAAGTAAAGATTGGCTTTGCCTTGCCCTACAACGGGGAGGAAGGGAACCAGTGTGCTCAATTACATCTTCAAGACGGGTAGCCCCCAACATGACTTAATTACGGCTAAATGATTTGCTGTTCTAGAATGTTTAAATGAACTTGAAGTTAGGGGGTACAAAATACCTACTTGGTCTTCCATGAGGTCCGCTGCTTTGGATGTGGAGCTGCATAACGACATTGCCACCTACTGTTCGTGTCTTGTTGTCAATAACATGGATGATGTGGTCAGTCTCATAACTTTAATTTAGATTCATTGATACATATATATGTATGTGTGTACATTTGTATAAATGGCTTTGATTATAATTAACCAGCATATATACTTCTTAACACATGCAGATTGAGGAGCATGACTTGACCTTCACAACTTGTAGTTTTGAAGCTATTTTATCACAGGCCCTTCATCGCATGGGTGGTTTCACATGGTATTATGGTGGCATAACGTTCACTACACAGGGAGTCCAAGAAAGAATTCATGTGATGAAGGGATACCATGGACCTTTGCTCACCATCATGAGTAAGCCATGTGTACGAATTTGTGAAGCAAAGGAGGGTGCACTAGTACATGCATTGCGGTTCATCACTTTCCACCTTGGTTATGAAGTGTATGATGTGCACTACACCGAGTATATGCAAGCGGTGTGAAATGATAGGAATTTAATTTAGCATTGGTTGTAGGGTTTAGAGAACTCGTTTGAATGAACTTGTTGGGTCCTCTTGGACATGGTTTGTAATATTTAAGTTATCTAATTCGTGATGTGAACTTGGTGGTGTGAACTTGGTGGTGTGTGATGAACTTGTTATTATTGTAATATATAAGCTATCTAATTAGTTACATTGTTAGCGGGTACATTGTTAGCTGTATAAGTAGTTTCAATTTCTTGATGCAATCGAAATATATATTATATAATCGTCCAATATTAATATATGGAACTATAAAAAAAAACATATCTTCAGCAGTCCCGGTTGGAGATACCAACCGGGACTGGAAGCTTGTCGACGTGGCATCGTTTGGTTGCTGGGTTGCAACCAAGGTTAGTCCCGGTTGGTATTAAGAACCGGGGTTAGAAGTGGTGCTTCTAATCTCGGTTGCCTGGCCGGGACTAAAGGTACCCCCTTTAGTCCCACATGGCCAATCCCGGTTGAGAAACTGGGACGAAATGGGGTTTCCCAACCGGGACAACAAGCCGATTCTCTACCAGTGCGCCACGGTGGCCAAATGGACATCGATGTGGTAATTCATTTCTGTAGTAGTGTTTTAGGAGATAAGCAAGCCTGCACACTAGTTTTTTAGATCACAATAAACTTTTTGGATGATGCATGGAACACACACTCACAAGAAATTAAACGCAAAACTCAGAAACCAAATAATCGTATGTGTTTGACATGATTGATCCATGATAACGAGTATAGTATGGGAAATACGTGATGTATTACTCAGAGAACACTGTTGTGTACATGTAGGCACGATGGGGAGCCGGACACGGCAGGCCCATGGGTCGTCTTATGTTTACAATCTAACACTCCCCCGCAGTCAGAACTCGGAGCACAATGAACATTAAGACTGGTTCTAAACTCTACAAACACCGATATCGGAAGTCCTTTGGTGAAGATATCTGCGTACTGAGATGTTGTAGGAACATGCAGGACACGAACTTCTCCAAGGGCAACACGATCTCGAATGAAGTGTAGATCAATCTCCACGTGCTTTGTCCGCTGATGCTGAATGGGATTGGTAGACAAGTAGACGGCACTTACATTGTCACAGTACACAATAGTGGCTCGTCGGAGTGGGCAATGGAGCTCATGAAGGAGTTGACGTAACTAACATGCATCCGCAACTCCATTGGCGACAGCGCGATACTCGGCCTCAGCACTGGATCGAGAGACAGTAGCTTGACGCTTCGACGACCAGGAAATCAGGTTGTCTCCCAGAAACACGCCGTAGCCAGAAGTGGAACGACGAGTGTCGGGGCAGCCGGCCCAGTCAGCATCAGAGTACACCGTAAGATCAACAGGCGAAGTCCGGTATAGATGAAAACCAAGGTCCAAGGATCCCTGAACGTAGTGTAGAACACACTTCATGGCGGCCAGATGAGGCTATCTCGGATCATGCAAATGTAGACAGATCTGCTGGACAGCATAAGCAATATTAGGACGTGTGAAGGTGAGATACTGAAAGGCGCCAGCAATACTGCGGAACTGGGTCGGGTCGGCAACCGAGCTCCATCGGCAGATAGCTTGGCGTGAGTATCAACTGGTGTACTGCAAGGCTTGCAATTGCTCATTCCTGCACGCTCCAAAATGTCCAACATATACTGTTTCTGAGAGAGAAATAATCCATCAGCTCGGCGTTCAACTGAGATACCCAGAAAGTGGTGAAGAGGACCCATATCAGTCAAAGAGAATTTCCACTGAAGGGCTGCAATAATGCGCTGAAGAAGGCTCTGCGATGAAGCTTTAAGAACAATGTCATCCACATACAGGAGCAGAAAAGCAGTGTCAGCGCCGCGTTGGAAGATGAACAAAGAGGTGTCTGCCTTGGCTTCAACAAAACCGAGAGAGGTGATGTGACCAGCAAAGCGACTGTGCCAAGCGCGAGGAGCTTGCTTCAATCCGTATAGTGACTTGTTCAAACGGCAAATGAGGTTGGGTCGAGTGGAATCAACAAAACCAGAGGGTTGCTCACAATAAACTATCTCAGTCAACGTACCGTGGAGGAAAGCATTCTTGACGTCCAACTGATGAATAGGCCAAGAGCGTGACAGAGCCAATGTAAGAACCACTCGGACTGAGGCTGGCTTGACAACTGGACTGAACATCTCATCATAATCAATACCAGGTCGCTGAGTGAAGCCTCGAAGAACCCATCTGGCCTTGTAGCGGTCAAGAGAGCCATCAGCACGAAACTTGTGACGAAAGGCCCATTTGCCGGTGACCACATTGACACCAGGTGGTCAAGAGACCAATGTCCAGGTGTTGTTGGCCAGGAGCGCATCGTACTCGGCCTGCATGGCCGCCCACCAATGAGGATCGGCCAAGGCAGAGCGGACGGACGTCGGTGTGGAGTCAGCATCGTTGTCGCTGCATGAAGATTCATGCGATCGGCCGGCTGTGTGAAGCCAGACTTGCCCCGGGTCTGCATGCCGTGGTCATTGACAACGGGTGCAATGGGCTGAGGGCGTGTGGTAGCAGTGCATCCTGCTCTGCTGGCAACAGCCTGAGACAAGGTGTCAACAGGGGCAGCAGAGGTGGACGTTGTCGCGGTATGGGCGCTGGTCGCGGTAGGAGCAGCGCTGGTCGTGGCAGGAGCACTAGACCCGCCCCCGCTGGAGGGAAGCTCGACAGCGGGCGAGCCTGGAGCAGCAGCCCCGCCCTCACTGGAGTGGAACTCGACAGTGGGCGGTGGACTGGGAGGGTCCCCGGGCACGGCCGATGAGGCCTCGGGTGCCAGGGCGCCAGAAGAAGTACCTGCAGCCACAGTGCTAGGCCCAGAGGGCATAGCGTAATCATCATCGCTGTATAAAAAATCTAGTGTCTTAGGATCAGAGGGGGACGTTGACATCTCAAAAAAGGGGAACAAGGACTCATCAAATATCACGTGTCGAGATATGATGATCCTGTTAGACTGAAGATCGAGGCAACGATAGCCCTTGTGGTCAGAAGAGTAGCCAAGAAAGACACATAAAGAGGAGCGTGGCGATAATTTGTGGGCTGCAGTGGATGATAGATTAGGATAGCACGCACATCCGAAAAATCAAAGATGAGTGTAGGATGGATGGGTACCGTGGAGAGCAAAAAACGGGGTGAGGCCGCCGAGGGTCGTAGTTGGGTGACGATTGAGGAGATATGTGGCGGTATGGAGGGAGTCAGCCCAATAGACCGGTGGAAGACTAGCCTGAAAAAGCAAGGAGCGAACAATATTATTGATAGTGCGGAGGGAGCGCTCGGCTTTACCGTTTTGCTAGGAGGTGTGAGGACACGACATGCGGAGAAGGGCACCATGGGAGAGGAAAAATGTGCGGGCCGAAGAATTGTCAAACTCACAACCGTTGTCGCACTGGATTGCCTTCACAGGGGTGTCGAACTACGTACGCACATAGGCAAAGAAATTAGTAATTGTGGCAAAAGTGTCGGATTTAAGGCGAAGCGGAAAAGTCCAAGTATAATGAGTGCAATCATATCAACAATTACGAGATAATATTTGTAACTAGACAGCCTAACAATGGGAGATGTCCAACGATCATAGTGTATTAAATCAAATTTGTTGACGGCACGAGAGTTTGAAACCCCAAAAGGAAGGCGAATATGGCGACCTAATTGGCAGGCATGACATAAATGATCATGTTTGGGTTTATTACAAGAAATAGCCTGAGAGCTAATAAGCTTGGACAAAGCTTCGAAACCGAGATGACCGAGACGTCGATGCCATAAGGTAGTAGATGCAGTGGTGGATGCCAGGGCGGGTATGCCGCTGGTGGATGGTGGAAAGAACGGGTAAAGGTCACCCGTGCTGTTACACCTGGCGATCACTCTCCGTGTTTGAAGATCCTTCACAGAAAGGCCAAAGGGGTCAAACTCAATGGAACAATTGTTGTCAATGGTAAATCGACGGACAGAGATTAGGTTCTTAATAATTCTAGGAGAAACTAAAACATCATTGAGAACAAGAGAACGATGTGGTGTATTGAAAGAGTATGACCCAGTGGAGGTAATGGGCAGCAAGGCACCATTACCGACAATGATAGAGGAAGGACCAGACATGGAGGGAGATCGGGAAGATGAGAGAATACTAGGGTGTGCGGTCATATGAGAACCAGCACCGGAGTCGGCATACCACTCGGTGGTGTTGGGCGGCGTCAGGGTCATAGTGTTGAAGTTGCTGACCAGTGACGACTGATCCCAAGACCCTCCAGCCATCGGGTTCCAGGGCGCGTAGAGCGGCGACCCGGAGCTTGAAGACGCCGAGGAGGGGGCCGGTGCAGGGGCCCCTCCACTGTAGCCAAAGCCAGGAGGAGGCGGTGCCTGGTAGTAGGTCCCCTGGTGCGGCATCATGTGCAGCGCCGGATGGTGCTGCTGCTGCTGGTGGTCGAACGGCGCGGTTGGAGGACGCACCATGTACCCGGGAAAATGGTCATTGCCATGTGGCCACACTTGAACAGTGCCCGACCAAGGGTTTTGGGCGGGCGGAGCGCCTGGACGAGGGCCGGTGGGAGCGGAGGGGGCCTTGCCGGAGTTGTTGCCCCCGTGCCCGCTGTTGTTGTCGTTGCCCCCACATCCACAACAACGGTTGCGGTTGCCGTTGCCTCCAGAGCCGCCTCCTGATCCAGTGGGAGGAGGTGGCTAGCGCGGCTGCTGCGCCGCGAGCAGCGCCTGCGTACCGGCTGCAGGGGGGTTGCCGTCGACGACCTGCACATCATGAACGTCGATCTCCTCGAGGAGCAGCAGCGTTCGCGCCTCGGGGAACGTCAGGAAAGGCCGCTGCATCTTCAGGTTGGACACCATGTGCTTGTACTTGTCGTTGAGGCCGCGCAGCAGGGTGAGGACGAGTTGCCGATCGCCGATCGGATCGCCGAAGTCGCTGAGGGAGGCGGCCATCATCTCGAGGTGGCGGCAGTAGTCCGTGATGGATAGATTGCCCTACCTGAAGGAGCGAAACTTGGCCTCCAGCAGGAGAGCGCGAGATTCGTGCTGGCCGAGGAATTCGTCCTCGAGGTATAGCCACGCGGATCGAGCGGTGGGCTTGCGAATCATCAGGGACTGCTGCAGATCGTTGGAGATCGTGCAGTAGATCCATGTAACAACGCAGCAGTCCATGGTCTTCCACGTCGGCCGATCGGGGTAGGAGGCGTTGGTGAGGGCATGTTCCTGGAGGTTGTACTTGCCGAGTACGATGAGAAACATGGAGGACCAGCGGCCGTAGTTGTTGGCCGCCTTGTCCAACGTCACAGGGACGAGGATCTTGATGTTGAGGACGGCGTTCGCCTGGCTGTGGAGCGTGGCATTCGCGGTTTCCTTGGCCATCAGCTCCTTGTCGAGGGCTGCGGCGGCGACGGCGGCGGCGCGCTGGGCGGCAGCGGCGGCATCATCGCCCATGGTGAGGGTAGGGCTCCTGGTGAGATGCTCGCGGCAGGAGAGGGATGGCCCGGCGAGGAGGCTCAGCGGCGGGCGGGTAGAGGCCGGCGGTGATCCAGCGGCGGCCTAGGGGTGGAGCCAGCGACGGGGTCAGCGGCGGCTAGGGTTTGCGGAAGCGGTTGCAGGAGCGAACCGGTGTGATACCATGATAACGAGTATAGTATGGGAAATACGCGATGTATTACTCAGAGAACACTGTTGTGTACATATAGGCACGATGGGGGGCCGGACACGGCAGGCCCATGGGTCGTCTTATGTTTACAATCTAACAATCCAGATCCAGCATAGACAAACTGCGGGCATTATTTGCATCCTTTCACCTCTCAGTTACCGACTGAGGCTATGGAGGAAGGAATGACCATACATGTTCAAGCCCTTGGGGAATTTTGTCTTAGTTAAAATATACACCTAGGTACTCGTAGGTATATAAAATATACTATTAGCCCATAAAGGTTTCATTGTATATCATTTATGTTTACAACCTCTGAATACATATTTCTATGATCACTAAACTTGTCCAATGACACACGACACGTCCATTTTGCCCAAGTCAATACGTGGCAATTAATGTGGCGTGATGATATTGATGACACTAACCCATGGAATCTGTGTCATGCAGACTCATGCAGACTTGTTTCTCTTCCCTCATCCATTGCTTTATCTGTATAACTTTTGGTGACACTTGGTGGATGCTCTCTAATTGTGGCATGACGACGTTGTCACGGGATTATTTTACTAAAAATAAATATGTTATATACATAGCATTACTCACTACTACATATTTGATTTTGCACAACGAGGCACCTTGGGGCTCCGAGGCGGGCACTACTTTTGCCCGCCACGGTTATTCCGGGCCGGCCCCGCCCGCCCGCCCGGCCGAGGCAGCGCCCACTGCGGTTAATAGATTAACCGCAGCGGGCACGTTAAGAAGCCATGTTATTTCACTTGCATGTTATTTTATTGTATCAACATTCTGCGGTCCAGATCATTAGTTTACAAGTTTGCACGGGATGACTAGTTTGTATAGGATCCGTTGCCAAACATCTAATGGGTAACTTGGAATTGAATGAAAATCAACTAGTGAGGTTAAATATTAAATACCATGGACTTAGTGGGGATGATGTAAACACCTTGCTTGAAGAAATACAACATCTAGTGAGGTCTGTTAGTGAAAGATAATGTAGACATTTGTATGAAAAGAATCATGTTTAGCATTATAAGAGTATATAAGAATATATAGATATAGTCATATAGATATACATTGATAGAATAGAAATTTTAGTAAAAAAAAAAAACTCTCCAACAACTCTTTAAATTAAATCTCTAAATATAGTTGTCATTTATTCTTGATTTCTAGCTAACAAAAATCTAGAGCATCGATATCTCTCTAGAGTACAAACAATATATAAAGAAAAGTTGTTGAAGGATAATTTTTTTTTAAAAAAAAAAAGTAATTTTTGTTCAAACGGTCTTCAAACGCGATGATTTAAAAAGTAAGTTTAAAAAAGTTCTTAGGAGATCCACGCAGGCAGCAGCACCATCAAATAGGGAAAGGCTAATCATGACACCTCAAATGAAGCTACTGATCTTTTTTTCTCAAATAAGTGTGATTATCATTGTATTGAAAGCTACTGATCTCAAGGCGAAGGAAAGAAAAATTGGCATCCGTCAAGGCAGAACCTCAAAAGCAAGACTGGCGACGCATATCCTTGTACCATGATGATTTGTACTACCACATTTCCCCTGCATATATGGTGCCAGTCCACCACACTACCATTCAAAGACAATCACATCTTTTTTGTGATGTGCCGATCATCATATCTCTTCAGGCTGAAGACGCGCGCATGCAACTAGAAACTTCGCCTCTTCTAGAGATTTTCGCTTTAACATAAAACTAGTGCGTTCCCCTTCACTCTCTTTACGATGCAGAAATTCTCTGTATTCAGTAGATGACATACATTCTAATCCGCTCCCATGTTGGTCCTGCGCATGGATGACTCAGCTCTTTTCTTTTTACAGCTGGAACATGCATGGTCTTTCACTCTTTTGATAGCGGCAGGAGGGACAGAGCTCAAGTGAGTAGACGCCGCCGCGTGGCACGCCAGTTGGCATGGCCAACCTCAATCCTAGCTGGCGCTGATGGTGGTAGACGGTTCTTTTTCTTTCGACCAGGACGGCAGCTTGAAAATGATGCATACATGAAGCTGGAGTTTGCTTGGAACTTTTGGATATTCGCCCTAGTGGATGCCTCGTCAGTCATCACCATCTTACCTGAGTGCGTGCTGGTGTGGGCCTGGGTGCCATCGTCGATTGACGCGTGTCGGAATACTCCCACCATCCGAGGCTCCCACAGCCTATAAATCTGCGTCATGGGAGGTTTCGGTTTGCACAACATCTTCAGAAGCTACAGCTACAGGCCTACAGTACACAACAGATACTACTTACAAGCTCGGACTCAATCGGAGATTCGGAGCAAAGAGAGCGAGCAACTGTTTAGTTGCGACGATAGTATCTGTGAATTGTGAGCTTAAAACCGAGTGAGCATTCATATGGCGGACCAAGTGAGCATTCATATGGCAGCGTCTCTGCTCGGCATGTACACCGGCGGCAGCGGCCCGGGCGGGAGGGTCCACGGCAGGAGTGGCGGCAGCCGGTGCGGGAAGGTCCATGCCAGCAGCGGCGCGCGGCCAGTCGGCTGCGGCGGTGAAGCAGCTGTTGTCGACGTTGAGGCGCTCTTGGAGGAGGTCAGACGCACGGTGCAGCCTAGGCGACTCGCGGTCAGGTTTAGGTATGACCTGCATAGCTACTACTAATACCAGACCTTCGACGACGGCATTGCACATGTCGATACATATAGTACGTGTATTATATATGTAAGAGTAAGACTAAATCTGCTATCGATCGGCAGAATATATAATGCTGCTTTATTCTGGAGCTATTTCCAGTTTGGAATACAAATGATGTTTGTATAACTAAATCAATTATTATGAGATTTTTTTGTCCTGTTCAGGCATATGCATATGCCACACCACACCCATGTCGTCCAATTGGTCATCTACCCGAGCTTTTTATTTCTCGTACAGGTTCGATCACGAGCCGAAGAGAGCTATGAAAGAAGAAGAACATCTGCCCAAACGCCCAAACTATATGTAGCTACATGTAGATTTTTAGGAGATAAGCTAAATTGAAATGCTAAAGGTAGCTAGATGGCCGGCCGGCAGGCACTGGTTTTTCAATTCACAATAAACTTTTTAGATGGTGATCTCACAACAAGGAATTAAACGCGAAACTCTAAGACCAAATCGCAACATGATTGATCCTATAATACTTCACAAACAAACCGCAAGAATTATTTGCATCCTTCCACCTTTTAGCCGAGGCTATGGACCAAGGACGGACCTTATGTGTTCAAACCCTCCAGATTTTTTTTTTCTTAGTTAAAATGTCTACCAAGGTACTCCTAGGTTTATAGTTTTGAGTAAAGTTTTTCTTTGTGTGTCATTTAGGTTTATGGCCTCTGAAAACATATTTCTGGGTCACGAAACTTGTTCAATGGTACACGATGGGTACATTTTGCCCATGTCAATACATGGCAACTTATGTGGCGTGATGATGATGACGACACACTAACCCATGGAATCCACATGTCATGCAGATCGTGTTTCACTTCTCTGATCCATTGATCTCTGTACAGCTTTTGGTGACATCTGGCAGATGCTATCTAGTTGTGGCGTGATGATTAAAGATTAAAAGTATTGCTGAGATGACATGGATATTTTTTTTGTAATTAATAAGGGATAACATAGATTTAATGGGGATGATGTGGAAGGGATGACTTGGACTTAGTAGGGATGTTATGAACACCCTGCATGAAGAGAAAAATTATCTAGTGAGGTTAAATAAGGGATACCATGAACATCTAGGGTCACTTAGTAGAAAATAATGACATCTTGCATGAAGAGAGAAATCATCTAGTGAGATTTAGCTTTATAAGAGTATAGAGATTGGTGGAATAGAAAATTGGTTGAAAAAAAAAACTCTCCAACGACTTGATTTTTGACTAGCGAAAAAAATCTTGAGCATAGCTTGCTCTCTAGAATGCAAATAAGACTTAGAAAAGTTAATGAAAAATAAAAATTTATTAAAGAGTAATTTTTCAAATGGTGGTTTAGAAAGTGAGTTTTAAGATCTTTCGAGATCCACCATCAAATCTGGAGGGGCTAATCATGACACCTCAAAAAGCTACTGATCTCAAGATGAAGGGAACGAAAAATTGGCATCGGTTAAGGCAGAACCTCAGAAGCAGACTTGTATACCATGATGATTTGTAATACCACATTTCCCTGCATACATGCTGCCATTCCACCACCACCATTCAAAAGAGACTGAAGATGCGTGCATGCCACCAGAAACTTTTTGCCTCCTCTTCTAGAGATTTTTGCTTTAACATAATAGTGCGTTCTCTTTTTTTCTTTAGGATGCACAGATTCGTTGTTGTCAGTAGATGACACACATTCTAATAAATCCCCTCCCGTGTTGATTCTGCGCATGGATGACTCAGCTCGATGATATCTTTTTATTTCTTTTTCTTTTCTTTTCTTTTCTTTAAGGTATCAAAAGAGTGAAAGACCATGCTTGTTGCAGCTCTAAAAAGGGGTCCACGTAATGAGCTTTAGTCATCTACAAGGATAAGATCATCCAAAAGAATTAGTAATGACCTACTATATTATCCATGGTGAGTGGCTTGGACATTAGTAATGATCTGTTGCACTTGCAGCTCCAAAAAGGGGTCCATGTACTAAGCTTTAGTCATCTACAAGGATAAGATCGTCCAAAAAGAAATAGTAATGACTTATTATATTATCCATGGTGAGTGGCATGGACCTTGGAGTGTTCTTGTGTGCATCTATCCATTGTCAGTAAAGACTGGACAGACATTAAATTCTGACTTAGCTCGCTATACCATGAGCAGACAGCCCTTTGGTCTAGGTCCATCGGAGCCCACAAAATACATAACCCTTAAACCTAAGTGTCTAATGGGTGATGACAGTCTTTGTCTTATATATTGTGCTCCCCCACCAACCTAAAGCACTACATCCTGGATTCCTTTTTTTTTTTGAGTTCTAGGGTGACAACAGCCACCCCGGCCTTTTGATTACTCAACCGACCATTAAAAGTTTACAGCTCCAGTCTTATCACAGCGCAACCACACCTCTCCAGGTTGTGCAAAAGAACAGCCTCAGGCTCACCAAAATAAAACTCCAACTACTCCTACTAGATAACCAGCCTCGGGTCAACTAAGACACAAAGTTTTAACTATCTTATTACAAGGATCGACCATCCTGAATTTTAGAAGTTTTCCAGGGCATGACTTTTCCAGACACCGCCCCAAAGACAGCTTCCTGAAGATCTCCTCCAGGCCATCTTTTTTCAGTTCAGCTCGACCTCCAGGTCACACCACCAGCTTGTTCCATTTTGATTCAGCAACATCACCTTTTCTTCCTCCTCTTGGATCATCTTCTGAGATAGTCCCATCTTCTTCATCTCCCCCCAGACTCCCAAAAGGTAGCCAGGAGACTTCTTTTGCAGCTTTCCTGAGGTGGGAAATGCATCTTTCTAGCTCCATCTTCTTGTCCAAAGGACAAAGTATCATCCAGCTTTGAAGTAGACCAGCAATCCTGCATAAGAGCATTTCCATGCCCATCCACCCCGTATTCTGGAAACAAATTTCATTTCTTAGTTTCCAAGCACTCCAACAAACAGCAGCAAAAACCATATTCAGCACACAGAATTTTTTATTACTAAGCCAGAAAGTACCAATGTTTATAAAACTAGACCCTAATTCACATTGGAAGAATTTTGAAACAATAGCCCAGCATCTTTTACTAACCACACACTCAAAACAAAGGTGCTGCAAGGTTTCTTTTTCTGCACACAAAAGACAGGTATCATCTTCTACTTTCTGTCTTTTACCTAGATTATCCCTAGTTAACACTCTGTTATGCATTAACAGCCATAGAAAAAAGTGAACTCTAGGTGGGATTTTCAAAGCCCAAACAGCAGGAACATGAACACTTTGAACTCCCCTAAAGTTAATAATGTTATAAAGAGATTGAGAAGAATACACCCCATTAGAGGTGTATTGCCAGATCAACTCATCCTCTTCATCAGCTAAGTTTACAGTAGCTGCCAGGTCTACAACAACTAGCCAAACCTGATACAGACTTTGAGATACACTTCTTCTAAAAGAGCACTTCAGCTGTGACCCATCCCAAAGCTCAGCTAAAGTCTTACCTTTTTCATTCACAATCCTGTAAAGAGGGTAGAATTGAATAGCTAGACTAGAACTGCCTAACCAGTTATCTTCCCAGAATCTAATCTTTCTACCATTTCCAACTTTCCACCTAAACCCAAACTTGGCTGCCTGAGCAGCCCACATGAATCCTTTGAAAAAATTAGAAGCCCCTACTGTGTTAGAGTGGAAGATATTTGGTCTGTCAGTCTTGTATTTATAATCAATCACTTCTCTCCACAACTTCCCTTCATCATCTTTGTATCTTTTGACCCAGGATGCCAACAAGCTAATATTCAGATATCTAAGATTGGTCATCCCCATTCCCCCAAAATCTTTTTCATAGAAACTAGTTCCCAATTAGCCAAATGATACTTATGGTTATCTGCTGTGTCATTCCACAAGCAATTGCTCAGATGAGAGTTCAAGATTCTAATATCCCACTTAGAAAACTTGATAAAGGAAAGTAAGTACACAGGAATGCTAGCTAAACAGGAGTTAATGAGCATAGCTCTGGCTGCTAAAGACATCAACTTACCTCTCCACCCTCCTATCCTTTTCATGATCTTATCCACTAACGGTTGCAAATCCTCCCTAGACAACTTGTCATAGTGCAAAGGCACCCCTAAATATTTGATGGGGAAAGTTCCTATTGGGCAAGCCAAAATGTGAGCTAGAGAATGAGCCTCAAAAGAATCTAAATTCATAGGAACTAGTTCACTCTTATTGAAGTTAATCCTCATACCCGAAATCTGTTCATACCACATCAATATGCCTTTTAGATAGATAATATTTGACTCCTTAGCTTTTGCAAACAGAATAGTGTCATCTGCATATTGCAGAGACACTATTCCACCTGGCCTAAACCCTTCTAACAGTCCACATATATGCCCTTTCTCCTGAGCTCTACAAAGCATTTTTGTAAGACCATCCCCTACTAAATTAAACAAGAAAGGGGAGAGGGGATCCCCCTGTCTAAGCCCCTTACCAGCCTTAAAAAAGGCACTATCCTCTCCATTCAAGGTAATACCAATGGACCCATCCATGACTATTTGCTTAATCCACCCAACTATCTTAGGATCAAAATTTCTAGCTATCAACATCTCAAACCGGAAAGACCAACTCACCCTATCATACGCTTTTTCGTAATCCAACTTCAGCACCACACCTTTTTCCCCTGATTTAGCTATGTTATGAACCACCTCATGAGCTACTACCACACTTTCCAAAATGTACCTACCTTTAATAAAAGCTGACTGACTTTTTGACACCACTCTTTGCACTACAAGTGTCAATCTAAGAGTTAACAGTTTAGAGAACAATTTGAAGCTACAATTCAACAAACTTATCGGCCTAAACTGTTTTATATTAGTGGCATCCCCCACTTTAGGTATCAAAGTGACCAAGGCAAAATTTAATCTACTAAGATCTAACTCTCCTTTGTGAAAATCTCCAAACAAATCCATGATATCACCTTTAACCAAATCCCAAAATTTCGGTAAAAAGTGAAAGACAGACCATCGGACCAGGGGCCCCTTCTCGGATAACAGCTAAAGAGAGCCTCCTTCACCTCTTCCTCGGTAAAAGGTGCCACCAAATTCAAATTTTCCTCATTAGACACACTATCTTCCTCACCCCAGAAATCACCTCCTAAACTAGCATTTGTTTCTGGTTCTTTCCCAAACAATTTTTTATAATAATCCAATGCTACTTTCATCATCCCTTTTTGGTCTCCTACCAAACCATTACTACTTTCTAAACAATCAATCCTTTTTGCTCTACTCCTTTGATTGGCAATGGCCTGGAAGTAGGCTGTGTTCCTATCTCCTTCAAGTAAATTTCTATTTCTAGATCTTTGCCTGGCTTTTATTTCCTCTAGAGTCCAGATTCTCTCTAACTCTCCCTCAATTTCTCTATAATCTTGCAACTCTACTTGATTTAGGGGCCTGTCCTCACCAATACTTTCTAAGACTAAATCTACCTACTAGCTCATTCTTATTCTTATTCATTGCAGCCATCTCATTTGCTGCCCAACCTCTAACCATTCTTCTAAAAGTTCTAACCTTATGTTGCCACCTATCAATACTTTTAGTGAAATTACAAGGAACACTCCAAGCTTTCACCACCATCTCTTTAAAAGACTCTTTATGTAGCCACCAATTCACAAATCTAAATCTCTTCTTGCCAAAAGATACATTATCTCCAGTCTCAATGAGTAAAGGATTATGATCACTAGGCAGTCTATCTAGAGCTACTACTTTAGCTAAAGGAAAAGCACAATCCCAGTCTGTAGAAACAAAGATTCTATCAATTCTAGATCTAATTGGACAATCTTGGTTGTTTGTCCAAGTATATTTCTTATTACTTGGATCTAATTCTATTAAAGCCCACTTATCTACCCAATCATTGAACAAATCAGACCATTTATGATTAATGACTCCATTACTCTTATCCTTTGCAAATCTGACTAAATTAAAATCTCCTCCTACTATAGTTGGACCCTGCCAGCTTCCTAACACTACACCTAGTTCATCAATGAACTCCTGTTTTTCCTCATCCCTAGCAGGTCCATACACCACTACTAACTTCCAAGTAAAACTAGTTTTTTTACAGGACAACATAGCATTAATGGAAAATTTAAAGCTACCAACTATAGTCATACTAAATAAATCACTATTAGACCCCAACAGGATTCCTCCAGCTGAGCCTTTTGCCTCTAGATGAAACCAACTAAAAGGAGTATTATTTGACAAGGATCTAAGTAAACCAGCGAGAGATAAAATTTTTCTTAGTCTCTATCACACCTACAAAGTCCAACTGGTGATCAATAATTCTCTTCCTTAAAGCAGGAATCCTATCAATTAAGCCTAAACCCCTGATATTCCAAAATATGCCTCTCATTTTCCTTTCTTTCTGTTTTTTTTTCCTAGGACCTACAGTGGACCAGCCTTTTTCCTGGCTGTCCAACACCTCATCATGATTTCCATCATGATTTCCTTTAACTGGAGACTGACAAGACTCACTAGACTCCTCTATATGCTGGCAATCAGATCTGAGTAAATCACTACAGTTAGGGAAATTGCAGCTTGCTAAGCAAGTCGATTTCTAACTTTATCTAGTTCTAACATAGCATCTACAGTACTAGGATTTCCATCCTTTAAAACAATACCAACATCATTTGCAATATTAAGAAGAGCAGATTTAATTTGGACAGGCTTTTATCCTTACCAGGCTTATCATCAAGGTTCCACTTTCTCTTTGCCTCTTGTGCTATTTCCATCATGGCCTTCCCATCAGCTTGGTTTCTTGCACTCCGCCTTGTAGGTATCACTGGACCCCATTTATCTTTAGAGCTAGCCCCCTTCTTCTTTTTCTGTTGTTGGGTTTCTTTAGCAAGTCCCTCAGCACCCTCCTCCATTGGCTTCCCTGTGACTTCAGCATAAGTTCTAGCAGCAGGATCATCACCAACAGTAGTCTAAAACTCCCCTGACACTCTAGCTCCTTCCTCTGATTGTTCTGCCAAATCCCTCTGCCTTTGCTCCTCCATAGACCCAGTACCAGTTTCTGTCATATGAAAGATCCATTCCTCTGGTAGATTACACTCTTCTTCCTCCTCATCCCTTTGCTTATTGAGGTTATACCCCTTGTCTTCTTCCACACTATCTTCCACATCTAGCTCCATTGCTCTCAGCAGCCTGGCACATTCATCAGCCCCTACTTGCTCTGCAAACCCTTCAAAGAGTGACTTATTCTGTCTTCTCTGACCCACTGATGAACCAGTACCAGATTCTTGTGGTAGATCACCACCAGCTCCCTGTCTTCCATCTTTTTTCTTTGCCTTACCATTCTGTCCATCATCAGGACTAGCATCAGGCACCTGATCTTCTGCCCCCTTGTCTTTCTGATTATCCCTCCCATCATCACCACCATCTGAATCCTCCTCTACTCCCACATAGCCCTCAGGATCAAAGAATATCAGGTACACAGCATCCTTGAACACATACAGCCTCTCTGCAGGAATTTTGTAGGGGTCCTTGCACAAAATTTTCACTCTGACCTTGTTAAAGAAACTATTGAACATGAGCTGCCAGTCAACTTGAACCAACCTCCCTAGACTTGATGCCACTTCAGCAATGGTCTTCCAATCCACCCACTTTGGTGGTATTCCCAGTATCATCACCCAGACCTCAGTTAGCTTTGCAACAGGTTCTACATACCCATTCCACACACTCAGAGAGCATGAGACCCCAACTCTCAGATTGAACCTGGTGGATCCACCAATTAACCTGGTGGATCCACCAATTACCATTTTCTCTACCTTCCTGTCTGGAGGGAATCTCACAATGTACCTGAGCTCCTCAACCTTCTTCAAACTCCAGTTCCAATTACCATCAAACAGATCCTTTAGGGCTTGAACAATACCCCCCTCATCAATGTCCCCAGACTCAATCTGAAGCACTCCACAGTTGTCAAAACCCATCCAATGCTTAAACCTATCTGCCCTATCCTCAACATCAATGTAATGATATCCTAATCCTTTGTTAGCACTCCCAAAATATTGAGCAGTAGGCATGGGCTTCTTCCATTCAGGGCACTCATCTACAGCATGCTTAGGACTGCTACAAACAAAACATACCTTGGGGCTTGAGCAGGTAGAACTGAGATGTCCCATGGAACCACACTTGAAACACACTGCTTGAACTTCATTGCCATTGTTCTTCTCTGCACCTCCCTTCTCTTTCCCTTTCTCCTCCTGCCCATCAACTTTTGTCTACTTTTCCCCTCCCTTCTAATCACCAGCACCTTGCTCTTGTCCCTGCAGCGCAGGTCGAGCCTGGTTCTGCCCTGGCGGCCTCACCGGATTCGCCCTGCCTCTTCCGCGCTGGAAACCACCCCTGTTCCTATTCCCCTCATACTGCCGACCGAAGTCTTGATGCGGGAACGCCGGAGCAGGAGGCCCTGGGAAGAATCCAAATGGCTGCGGCGGCGGGGGACCGTAGAACGGTGGCTGGGTTGCTGCGGGTACCACCCCGGCCATGTCCACTCTTCCTCTCCCCTCCCCCGACCTCTGCCTCGAGCCGCCATCTTCCTCTTCACCACATCCGCAAAAGTTGGCTTCCCCTCGCCGTCGATCAACTCCGCGAACTTCAACTTCGCCGTCGGCTTGTCGTACGTATCTCCTTCACCAACCGGGTAGCAATCAGCCGCACCAAAAGCTTTCTCCCCCCAGAGGTCTTTCCTGATCCAGACCAGAGAATCGCCTCTCTCAGCTCTAACCCTAGATCTGGAAGGAGGCGGCGGCTCGGGCGGCCGAGACTCGGGGATGAACCAAAGCTCCCCCCAGAACTCGTGGATGTCCTCTTCCCTGACCTCTGCTCGCAGACCCGCGCTCTGTCAACGGAGTCCGCCATGGCAGCGACCTCGCCTCTCCCGTGGATGTGGGTGAGCCGCGGGGGCACCCTGTCAGGGCCACGTGCCTGCCGCCGAGGTACCCCGTACTCCCGCACCGGGGAGTCCGGACGGCGTCTCGCCGGTGGAGTTTGCCGGCCGCCTGCCGGCGTCGCCGACTCGCCCCAACTCTCTCTCGTACCCATCCACGGGTGTGTCCGAAACTTCAGAACGTTTACAAGCTGAATCCGTCAGCCTCTAGCTAGCTAGTTCATCCTGGATTCCTTGTCTATGATGGGACACCGATCGAGTTCTGCATAACAAACATCTTTGTCAAACTAGCCCGCATGCATGTCGGTTAGGCCAGCCGCGCCTCAGGTAACTGAAACCCATTGTGCACATGACATTACACGCCCGGCGGCCACCTCCACGCCATCACCGTCGTACAAATCATCCATGGCGGCTCCGGCGACCGGCGGCCAACTTGCTCCCTCCCCACATGGGTGCATCATGTGCATGCATCGGTGCCTTAACCGCGCGCCGACCGACGGGCATTTCCACAGCAAACCAAAAGGATAGGATCACCACTCCAACATGCATCATCCAGCTGAAGGACGGACAGTAAAGCAGCTCAGGAAAGCCGCCGTGTCGCTAGTTGCCATTCCCAACGTCGTTTCATCCTAGCTAGCGCTGATGGTGGTCGACGGTTCTCTTTCTTTCGACTGCACGACCGCGACTCCGAAAAGATGCGCTGGATTTTGCTTGGAACTTTCGGATGATCGCCGTAGTGGATGACTCGTCAGTCGTCACCAGTGCGTGCTGGTGGGTCTGGGCGACGTCGTCGATCGACGTGTGTCCAAATACTCCCACTATCCGAGCCTATAAAGCTGCGGCATATGGGAGGTTTCGTTTTGCACAACACGTCTTCACACGCTACAGCTGCAGCACACAGCAGATCAAGACTCCTACTCCTACTTCCAGCTCGATCGGACTCAAAGCAAAGAGACCACCAGCTAAGCTAGTTTGGTTAGTTGCAAGTTCCGTCGGTAGTATTTGTGACTTGTGGGATCCAGAACCGAGTGAGCTAGTGATCATGGCGGCGTCTCTGCTAGGCCTGTCCAGCAGTGGTAGCAGCAGCGGCCGGTGCAGGAGGGTCCACGCCAGGAGCAGCGGCCGTCGGTCGGCTGCGGCAGTGAAGCAGTTGTTGTCGAGGTTGAGGCGCTCTTGGAGGAGACGCGCGGTGCGGCCGAGACGAAGCGCGATCACGTTTGGTTATGACCTTCATAGCTACTACCAGAACTTCGACGACGGCATTGCCTCCACCTCCGGACACCACCACCGCTTGTAGTTGTACTGTACCTAGAAGTACGGTTGCTACTAATTGCCGCCCGTGACTATTATTAGCTCGTGCAGTCATTGACTCATTATTTTGATGGAAGTCATTGACTCATTATTGTTCAAGATCATTGCTCTTGCTCCCTAATTTGCTTCTCCTATGTAGTCAGGAATCAGGAGTACATGTAAGAGTAAGACTAAATCATCTGTGATTGATCAGCAGAATGATGCTTTGTTGTAGAACTATATGAAGCTTGGAAATGGTTTCTGTATAATTATACCGATTATGAGATTTTCTGTCATGTATAACTTTGTTCAGGCATACGATGTGCCACACCCATATCCAATTGTTCATCTACCTAAGTTTTTTTTCTTCAACACGCTCTCAAGCCGAAGAGCTATGTAAGAAGAGGAACATATCTGCCCAACCTTATGTAGCTTCTTGTAGATTTTTAGGAGAAGCAAAACTGAAATACTAAAGGTTGATGGTCGGCTGACACTAGTTTTTCAGTTCTCACAATAAACTTTATAGATGATCACTACCGGAGAGCGAGTGTTTGCCGATGGCCCAGGAGTTTGCCGATGGCCAAGAAATCTGCCATCGGCAAACATCCCGGTTTGCCGATGGCAAAGTGAAGCCATCGGCAAATACATTGTTGCCGATGGCCGGGCCATCGGCGAACAACGGCCATCGGGCAACACTCCCGTTTGCCGATGGCCGGCCATCGGCAACAAAAGCCAATTTGTTTGCCGATGGCCCGGCCATCGGCATACCGAGACCATCGGCAAACTTCGCCAGAGCCGACGGCGACCGACGCCGTCCGGTTTGCCGATGGCCGCCGCCGTTAGGCCATCGGCAACCGCGTCGTTTGCCGATGGCCACGGCCAACGGCAAATCGTAGCCACGTGGCAGCCTGGGGAGAGCCCAGGCCCACCTTGTTTGCCGATGGCCGGCCATCGGCAAACAGGCATTGCCGATGGCTTTCCAAGGCCATCGGCAAACAAGGTGGCAGCAGCAGCCGCAGGGGAGTTGGCCTGCGTGGGAGGATGCTTCTGGGGGCTCGGGGACCCAAGGGGACGGCGCCACGAGCTAGGTACCTTCTATTTCTGATTTTGGACCTTGTTGTGCCACGTCGGACATGTTTGGCCGATGTTGGCCTTGTATGGATGCATTTGGAGTTGTATGCATGAATTGGGACTTGTATGGAGCCATTTCGACTTGTATGGATGATTTCGGACATTTTATATGGATTTGATGCTATATTATGGTTGAAATGGCGTATTATTGCGAATATATGTGATGAATGTTGTATATCTTGCTTGTGATATCATTGTTTGTGATTAAATGTGCTGGAAATGGAAGAAAACAGAAAAAAAAAAGGAAAAAAAAATTTCCCCGTGTTTGCCGATGGTTGGCCGTCGGCAAACCCGGGGAATTTGGCCCAAATACCCAGGTTTGCCGATGGCCGCGGCCATCGGCAACCGACCATAAGTTTGCCGATGGCCACGGCCATCGGAAAAAAAAAATCAGGGAATTCTTTTTTCAAAACAAAAAAAAAGCCGGCGGCCGTGGCCATCGGAAAATAAGACTGTTTGCCGATGGCCACGTGGCGTCAGCCATCGGCAAACTCGCCGTCGTCCGACGGCGGGGAGGCCGACGTGGAGTGTTCGCCGATGGGGGCCACGGCCATCGGCAAATAGTTTTCCGATGGCATCCACTTTTGCCATCGGCAAAAAATTGTTTTCCGATGACGATATTGCCGATGGGAGGTTGCCGATGGCCACGTCCACTTTGCCATCGGCAACCTCATTTCCGATGGCTTACAGTGTTTGCCGATGGCATCAAGCCATCGGCAAACACTGTGGATCCGATGCCATCGGCAAACACTGTGGATCCGGTAGTGGATGGAACACTCACAAGAAACTAAACGCGAAACTCAATAACCAAATCATATGTGTTTGATGTGATTGATCCTGATATCCATCACAAACAATCTGCGGCCATTATTTGCATCCTTCCACCTCCCAGACGAGGCTATGGATGAAGATCCAACCTTATATGTTCAAGCCCCCTAGAAATTTTTTTCTTTGTTAAAATATCTACCTAGGTTTATAGTTTTGAGTTAAGTATACCACTGGCCTTAACTTTCTCATTATATGTCATTTAGGTTTATGGGCTATACGAAAGGGTCACTAAACTTATCCGATGGTACACCATGCGTCCATGTTGTGCATGTCATTGATGTGGCATGCATGATGATGTTGATGACACTGACCCATAGAATCCACATGTCATCTAGATCGTGTTTCTATTCTCTCATCCGTTGCTTCCTCTCTCTATATTCAGTTCATAGATGTACTCACATGTACTCCAACAAAACTGAATTTTTTATTTTATATTTTTTGTATTTTTTATGATTTTTCAAAGATTCAGTTAAAATAAATAAAAATAAAAAAGACCAAACCACCTTCGAAACAGCTCAAGGGACGTAGAGTTTGCGGTTTGAAAAATTAGGGGAGTCAGTCAATTTGACTGGTTTTATGGTTTACGGAGCAAAACGAACTTTTGTAAAAAAAATTGAGCGAGGAAAACTGAACTTTTTCCTTTCTCTGTCTGCAGCATCTTTTGTGCTTTGATTGAGCACCGTGCGAGCCTGGCGACGAAAACCGAGCCCAACAGAACTCCACGGGCTAGTAGATTTTCGGACGATACAAGCATACAGCCCAAACTTTGCGGACCGGGCCATATGTAGGCAGACAGGCAGGGCCTCCTCGCCGACGACCACGACGGCCCGCTCCGCCGTCTCGTCTCGTGTAGTAGTCGACTTCTCCTCTGGCATCAGCTGTCTGTGGTCGAGTCGTCTCCCACCTCCGTCACGCCCCGCCTCCTTCCCTTTTGCGAGCCCAGCTAGTTCCCCTCTCACCGCCGTGGACGCGCGAACCCAACACGGCAACCCAACAGATAACACCCCCGTCCGCGGCAGCTGCAGCGCCCACGCCGCCGGCGAGCCAAGCTCCAGGCCTCCGCCTCCGGGCCCGGGGCCAACCCTAGCCCACCTCCCGCGACGCCGGCCGGAGTCGGCGGGGGGAGCCGGCGCCATGCTGTTCCAGGTGGGAGGGCAGGGCGCGCGGCCCACCTTCTTCGAGATGTCCGCCGCGCAGCAGCTGCCCGCCAGCCTCCGCGCCGCCCTCACCTACTCGCTCGGGGTAAGACACCGGCTCCTCCCCCTTGCTCTTGCTCGTCTCCCTCCGATCGGATCGATCGAATCGCGGAGGTTATGTGCCTGGTTCGGGGGCATTGTTTAATCGTGCGTGTACGGTGTAACCATCGGTATGGCTCGTAGGATGGTGCGGCTTCGGGGCAGCGCATTGAAATGCTCTAGCCTGAGGACGATTAAATAGCTCAAGCACAGTTTCTAATTCGACTGTTTTATTAGCAGTTCGAAATGCAAAGCTGGGCTGTCAAGTGCTGAATATATCTGTTTAGCTACCTTTGAAACCCAGACTGGACTACTAGTGATATGGGATCGTCAGCATTCACTGACATTTTGATGTTCAAAGTAGCAAGAAAAAACTCACATAGACTTGCCATCTACGTCTTTCATTCTATGGCAGAAAGTGAAGATATGTTCAATTGGCATTCTATGGTACTTTATGTGCAGCGGTACACTAGGTATGAACTTCTGTAGGGATGTGAATTGGTGACCCTAAGGGAATCCACCATGTCTCTTTAGTTGTGCAAATCGTACTAGTTTCCCAGAGGGCTCTTATTGGAAACCACATACAATTTGTTCAACTGAAGAGGGGTTGGTGAATATGTGGATACCCATACAGCCGCCAATTTGCATCCCTAAGGGCACGTACAGCGCGTCTGCGTGCCTCGTCTGTAAACGGTGTATTTTGCGAAAACAACCCCGCCGTCCCGGATTGAATGAGGAGAGAGAGCAGAGCCGTCGTCTCGCGAGACGACGACCCCGGCTCGTGCTCCGATGTCCCATCGTCGGATGAAAGACGCGCTGTACCGGGTGCGCCGTCTCTACGCCAGGGCGCGAGATCTAGATGCGGCATGCGCTATCTTCCTTTCTCTGCGCGCCAAAATCCATCTCCTTCCCACCATCTATGCGGCGGCTTACTTCGCCGGAACACTTGTGCCCAGTCGTCTGCAACGAAGATG
Organism: Themeda triandra; assembly: GCA_018135685.1. Classification (NCBI taxonomy): domain Eukaryota; kingdom Viridiplantae; phylum Streptophyta; class Magnoliopsida; order Poales; family Poaceae; genus Themeda; species Themeda triandra. Next base: position 978,065 of record JAENPR010000168.1, on the reverse strand, counting down.
TCGGGCACGACGGCGGGCCGCGGAGGTCAATGGTGCGGCGACCTCAGCATCGCATCGAGCTTGACTCGTTGGCGGAGGACAACGATGACCAAGTCGCACTCAGCCTGCAGTCCCAGTTCATGGTCGCGCTGCTGACCCCCACGACCGTCTCCGTTCACCTGACCTCGAGGAACGACGAGTAGGACGAGGAGGTGCGAATGTTAGTGTTTGGCTTCGTTGTGTTGAGACGGAGCTTCTTCGATTCCATCAGTATCTCATCGGCTTCCTTCATTTGTGTCTCAAAACTGCTGAATTCAGTCTTGGTGATGCTTGATTCTATCATAATACAGTATTCAGATAGTTTAACAGATAACTACTCTAATCAAAACTGAATGACAGTACTGAAACTGAATGGCAATGCTACTTGAATGACAGGCCATTTCAGTCATATTTAATTTATTTATGAGGAAGAAGACATATGATATATTTGATCTATGAAATATATTATATTACATTATATATAATATCATTGTGTAGGATTTGTTTTGTATCAATAGCAACACAATAGTATATAGAATGATGTTCACGATGGATCATGGCTACTTGCGAGCATTAAATAATATATAGACAACTAAATAGACAAAGTTGTCTATGGGTTGTACGAGTTGTCTGTTTAGATGTCTGTGTTGTGAATTTCAACTGTGGGCTGTACATGCCCTAAACTTCTGGGAAAGCACCTTTTTGCAAAAACATGTTGAAGCGTGTTTTCAGTGTTCTTGATGTAACAATGATTGCATTCTTTGTTTGTACATCTTAAGTCTCTAGTTAGTATACTTTTATTTCTTTGCTGCAGATGCTATTCCTTCGCGCTGCCTGCTAAATGCTAAACCAACTCAGCCATGTCTCAGGCTATGAAGTGCTAAACCAACGGACACCCTTTTGCTATAGCTATAAAGAATTATCCAGATTCAGTTTATGTGAAGAAACTTTCTATAGCATCTAGTTAATCTTCTTTATGGGTGATTGCACAAATATGAGTGCAGCAGCATCCAGAAACTTTAATGGACGTTTCCTAAAGGAGGTGGGGGGAGGGGTTGCCTTTTTTCTCACGAAGTAACAAGTGATATGTAGTTGTGGCTAAAACAGCATAGTATTGTGACCAGACCAGATCATGTTCTCTCTTCTCTGGATTTGTTGTTGTCGAACATCCATGTATGCCATTTGACCCCTTATACGATTATGGTCAACTTCTGTTTGCAGGTTTTTGCACTAAGAAGACCATTACTACACAAAGTTTTAGATTATGAAGATGAATTCTTTGCTTTGTTAATGGGCGTCCTTGAGTCTCATAGTCTACGGACAACAGGTTCATTTTTTACTCTTTCAGCATAAAAAAGTTTGACGTTTTTAGGACACATGTAATGTACCTGGGCATGCAGGAAAGGAATGGAACAATGCATTACAACTTGAGTTTTCTTGTTATTTTGCCTTATCAAGCCTGGATGCGGATTACTAAGAAATGAACCTTTCTCGAATATGACTGAGAAAAAGAAATTACATGCATCAGTACAGTGATACTTCAAAAGGGTCAATCATCATTCTTTACGTTTATGCATTCATCAGATATCCTTAATTCCTTATCTGTCTCATACTCTCATATCCTTTATATTAGGTTATAGGAATAGTACTATCTAACCATACAAGTTTGTTTGGTTAGTGGAATGAAATTATCCGCTTCTTAAATCAACTTATTGTGCAAACCAAACACTGAATCAAACAGCCTAGAAGTGCTATGGTAATTAGGTCTTACTTTAATCTTCTTATGTATGTGAATTGTTATCCATGCAACTTGTCAAATAGACAAGCTTGACTCCGCACATGGCTTGTTCTTTGATATCCCTATAATTTTAATTGTGTGTAATTTTAACCATCCTGATTTTTTTCCTTCCAGATGGTTCCTTTTCAGAATCATTATATGGTCTCAGGAGGAGACCTGTTAAGGTTTCAGTGAAGAGAAAAAGTCCTGGTACAGAATCCAGCGACAAAGTCTATGATTCTGCACTAAGGAAGCGCCAGAAAATCCTTTCGGTTGTTTTTTTGGTAGGATGCCCTCAGCTTCTTTGACTGTAGTTTTCTGTTTTCTTTTTTTTTTTTCCCCTTTCCTTGGGGACATATACTTATGCTATTGCCAGTTAGCTAGTGGTGTAAAAGAATGAATTGATAAAATAAGCGCCAATTTTGTTACTGTCAATAGCATATTCTACCCTACTCTTTAGTGTACCCCTTTCTTTGGGGAAATGTACTGGAGATGCACTTTAGTAAAATTTACCTTATGAATTGCAAATTTAAAGTATATCTTGTTGTTTTAATCTTTTTGCATGGAACTGTTAATTTATTATTTCAGTAGTCCATTGTTATGCATTGTGCCATTCTCAAAATGCAGCCATCTAAAACTTTAGTCACGTCTAAGATAATTAGACAACTATGTGTATTTTTGTTATGTACCAGTTTTTGTTATATAATGATCTTGTTGTGGACAGAATATTTTCTTCTGTTTACGCTTAACTCCTGCCAATATTATTGTAGGTTGTTTTGCCATATTTTAAGTCAAAGTTGCAGTCTATATATAACAAAGAAAGGGAAGCCAGGTTGCAGGCAACCCTTTGGGGTCAGGATGATGTTAGATTTGATGAAGCTGGCTTTGTATTAGATCAGGGGCAGACTTCTCAAGCACAGACTGAGCCCACAACTGGAGAAGTGTCAAATTTGACACGTTTTAAAAAGAATTTTGTCTCGCTTATAGGTGTTTGCTATCCATGGATTCATGCAACTAATGAAGGTTTGTCTGCTACTTCCTGAATTTATTTGCTTTAGGGAGTTGATTCTGTCTTTATTGACTTTAGGGAGTTGATGTTATTAAGCACCTGTAAAAAAAATCACAGTCAATTCTATTTTTCTTGTTATCTTTGTATTGATGGTGTTTTTGGTCTGTTTGTTCAGTATAATTCAATTTCATTTGTGTTTCATGTAAAATAAAAAAAATGCACTGCCAGTTATTTGTTTCATTGGATGGTTCCTGGGTAGTATAAGTTTCATCTATGACGTCCTATATTTTCTGCAGGTCTCTCATTTGCATACCAGCTCTTGTATCTATTGGATGCTACTGGATTTTATAGTCCAGCATTGCATGTGCTTGGGCTTCATGTTTGTCGTGCTACCGGACAAGAGCTGGTATACTTCCTATTTTATTCCTACTGGTATATATTTGTTATTGTTTGTGTAGACATATTTAGAAACTTATTTTACATTATTTTACCAATGCGTTTTTTATATGATACAGTGCCTGATTTGTCTTTTCTTGCTCCCTGAATAACTAGATGGAATCATCTTCTAGGATATCAAGGATTAGAAATCGTGAACTTGAGAGACTACGTGGTCCTCCATGGTTCAAGGTAGGAGAGGACTGTCAGTGCTCAGTAGCTTACTTGTTACAATTATGAATCCTTAGTCCTAACTCATGACAAGAACCTTTTTGTATGGCGTCTGCAGGCTGTGCAACGAGTGTTCCTTAGTTGTGCGTATACAACTCTAGATTATGCACAAACCGGTTTAATTGCTGCAGTCTTCTTTTTCAAGGTCTGTTCTACAATTTACTATCAGAGAGAATCATGGATCTTTTAATGTTTCCCTCACTTTATATCTTCTTACAGGCAGACCTTTTAGTTCTATGGTTAACAGTTATTGAATACTTGATTTGAAATGTGATAAAATTAGTCTAGAAGGCATCCTCTTAACTCTTTGAATTTTGCATAACTAAGATGAAAGTCCTCACTTCATGATATTAAAACTTTCACCATATAGATGAACTATTAGCTCTATCCTGTGGTAGATGTCATGTGATGTGAATTCAACTACACAACTGTACTCAGTGTTCTCTTTCTGGTGACCTTATCTAGATGATGGAGTGGTGGTATCAATCTGCTGAAGAAAGAATGTCAGCTCCAACCGTATATCCGCCACCCCCTCCTCCTCCAACTCCAAAGGTATATCTCTTGATTATACTCATGGCAGCAAAGAGCTACAACCATTCGTTTGTCACAGAATAAAGCTGTGATTCTTTTCTGTACAAGTCCCCACATTTGGTGTTAAATTATAAAATAATGAAATATTTTAGCTGTTCATGATCATAACCTTGTGTGGATCTGTGCCATTTTTATCAGGTTGCCAAAGATGGGATTCCCTTGCCACCTGACAGGACGCTCTGCCCCCTGTGCTGCCAGAAGCGCACTAACCCCTCTGTTCTTTCTGTTTCTGGTTTTGTTTTTTGCTACAGCTGCATATTCAAATCTGTGTCTCAGGTGGGTGTTCTACATATCTAGTTTGTCAAAGCCAAATTTTCTCTCCATCACCAACTTATGTGACATTATCTTGTGCTCCAGCATAAAAGGTGCCCTGTCACACTTATGCCTGCCAGTGTTGAGCAAATCAGGCGTCTCTTCCACGATTTGTAGCCATGAAAGACCCCAAAACTTCCTGTTTTCTAAAGACCACGGACTTCAGCACACACAGAACCACCCTTTTGTTACACTACAAGAAACTCTCGGCTTCATGTACCCTTTTCATACTGAAGCAAATGCATGGATGGCACTTTCTTCTTGTTTTCCTTTGTACTTTTATTTTTTGTCCATTGGAAATTGCACGGCAAAAACAAAGCTGTAAGTTTGAGCTTGACAGTGTTAGAATAGGGTGTATAATCTGTTGTTAGGTGATATACTAGCAGATCCATTTAGATGAGGTGTCTAACCAGTTACCCACTGAAAGGTAATTGTATACCTGCATGACAATTTGCAGTCATGTAAAGGTTATGATTAGTCTTCATTTCCTTGTAAAAAACATTCTGTACTTTTAGAATGGCCCTGCTGTTTTTTGTGACATTATCGGCTGTTTGGAGTAATAGCTCAGAGTATATGTGTTGTATTTTTCTGGCGTCGTACCTGCACTGTAAATGTTCCTTTGTTCGTCAACTCACTGTTCTCTTGAACTTTGGTGAGCACAAATTGCAGCTCTGGCTTATTAGTGCGTTTTCTTCAGTTTTTCTGCTGAAGCTGCTTTGGGGCCAGAACGGTCTTAAACAGTCCCTAAGTTTACTTTCAGTTAAATGTTGTTCCAAACATACAAGTTTCATTTCATTTAAATACTTAAATGTTGATCAGGCTTACTTCTTTAGGTGATTCAACATTTTCATTTTCAACTTGTGTAGCCAACTGAACGTTCAGATTAATAGAGTCGAACTATGTGCTCCGTTCAGAGACATCCGATACTATGTGCTCCGCGCTATAAATGAGAAATGCAAAAACAGAAGAAGTTGCATGCGCACCCCATTAATTTTCCTGCAGCCGAACAGGCGCGCATGCTCCTCCGGAGTCCGGAATTCCATTAGTCGATTGTCCAATTCCTCTTCCTCTTCCTCTTCCTCTTCCTCACCATAAATCTGGCCTTGCAGAAAACAATGTCTCCTCGCAGTAACAGCCGATCGACTCCATGAATCTTGAAAGAATTGTCAATTGTCAGTGGGAAACTCTGAGGTTTAATCGATAGCGCAGGAGAGAGACAGAAGAGGCGAGAGCAGTCCAAAAAAAAGCATAAACAACTCCATGCTGTTACAATCGAGAGCTCGAGCCATCACAACGTGTTCTATATCCTCGCATGCAAGTATGTCGTCTGTATATATATATATATATAAAAAACATGGTAGGTATGCTTTTCAAAGTCCGTTTTTTCTCATGAGTTGTGTTATACCCTCCTTTTTTAGATCCACATTTTGCATATGACTATATGAGTTTGACAAATAATAATTATTTTTTAGGACATGCCATTGATATTTTTTTACTGCATCGATATGTAGGCGTCCAACTCAACATGCTTTTATTGTTGATTGTTGACACATTAACACTCCCACCGCATAGTCTCCCACGTTACCAGCACTTTGGCGTTCTGCGAATTGGCTTGTAGGCCAATGGTAGGACAGTCCAGTGGAACGCTACCCACCAGGGTTTAAATCCGGATGCACGCACATTTTCCTGTGGTTTTTCTAAGGATTTACCGGCGTTATGCATTAAATGGTAAGCGACGTTCCCGTCGACGACGAGGCGCCAGTGGTGACTTCGAGAATCTCCAGATCTGTCGGGTGCACAGTCCTTCGAAGGTGCTCATAGGGGTAGGGGTAGGATTTGTGTACGTGTGTTCATAGGGGTGAGTGTGCGTGCGTATTGTGAGCGTCTGCGTTGTACTGTGTAATCTCAAAAAAAAGCATTTTGGCGTTCAATCCACTTATCACCTCACCATGACACGATCCACTTAGGGCATTCACAGTGCAGACTATACAATAGAGTCTAAGAGTATTTATTACCCTTCTATTTATTATGTTTTGTTAATGTGGTGGTATATTTATTGAAGAGAGGCAGAAAAACTAAGACTCCAAGTCCTATTTAGACTACAAGTCTACAATCTTCGAGATAAATATAATGCCACCTCATCAAAATACAATAAACAGGAGGATAATAAATAGTCTTGGACTCTACGATAGAGTCTTGCATTGGGACTGCCCTTATCACCACACCATCCTGCCTTATGGCAATAGCCCGCTTCTACTACTAAAACCTTGCCATATAGCGTACCCGGTTTCCATGGTCGTCCCACTAAAAACTTTACTTCGACAACAAATAAATGTAAATCACCAACTCTAATATGGATCAAAGGTTTCTTCTGTTTAGACCACCCACAATATAGTCGAGGTTGTGCATACTATGCAAAAACTATGTTGAGAAAACTACCCACGTCACTGTGTTCTGCATCGACATGCATGTTGCCTTTTGAAACTTAGCATCGCTTTACACAATGGCAATACTCGATGCCCAAACTCATTTTTCCTTGTTTCGGCATTGGTTCTGACTCACATTGTGGCTAACCTTACTCCTTTCTTCTTTGTCCCCTCCTCGATACAACGCTATGAAAGCCTTTTCCTCAAGGTAGATGTCATGTAAAATTTGTATGAACAACACATTTGGCTCGCATGTTTCATGCATCTTGATACAACACTAATTGCATCTCCGATCATGAGCTACAAGTGAGAAAAAAGAAGTTTGTGTATGCATCACTCTAGTGTTTTGGTGCCTATAACACTTGTTTTTTTTTTTTCTCTTTCACGTTTCCGTCCTCTTCCAATGGTCATCGCCCACCGCCCGCGTGGCGACCTCCTCACCTCCTATTGTCATGGACTCATGGCCATGGTCGTCCTCGCCCTAATCTAGCCCGACAATCTCCTCCGCATCACCTCCATCTTTCGTGTCCCCGTCGCCCCACGGCTTGGCTCGTCGGAGGTGGAGCTCAAGTGTGGGAGACGCCGGAGATGAAGAAGAAGAGAAATTAAGTGTCCCAAGTCCCAACACTCGAGTACGGTGTAGAATTATATACCAAAAATAAAAAAAAAACATGGACCAAGATTTTTGTGCAAATCCAACGTAACCTGGGCCGGAGCCCAGCCAAAACCCACACGCCTCTCATTACACGCGCTTTCGAACACACACCATCTTTTTATTCCCATCGCCGAAAAGGCCGAAACCTTCTCCGTTCTTCCCCTTCACGTCTCTGACAGCCGCAAACCTCCATCCCTCGTCCGGTATCGTCTCTCCCGCACCCAGAAAACCCTCGGAAACCGGCGGCGGCGGCGCGACATGGCGGAGGTCGAGGTCCCAGCTGCTGCGGTCGCGACGACGACCCCCGAGGCGGCGGCGCCGGCGCCGGCGGCGGCCGAGGGCGGGGCCCCCGCGGAGGCGAAGGGCCCGCACAAGCTGCACCGGCAGTGGACCTTCTGGTACGACATCCAGAACAAGCCCAAGCCCGGCGCCGCGTGGGGCAGCACCCTCAAGAAGGCCTACACCTTCGACACCGTCGAGGAGTTCTGGAGGTACGTCGCCGCTGCCGCGGATTTACCTTCCTTCACGCCGTCGTGCCCCTGTTGCCTGCCTGATCTGTGTTTCGTTCGGATCTGATCTGGATGCCGTGGTGGTTCCTGCGTACCAGTTTCTGTGCGTGATTTGGGCGGTCATGTGGCGGTAGCAGTTGTTGATACAGTAGATGGGGTTCTAGGTTACCTTAGTGCCAGCAAATCTGTCACAATTAGATGAGGAATTCGATTAGGTTTTGTTTATTCATGATATCGCTGGCTACTTTTTGCATCAGATTTTTTGATTGCCTAATTGCTGATTGCCCGTGGATGATTTTTCACGTAAACCGTCCCGTGTAGTTGTGTATGTAGGGTATGGTAAAAGCTGAAGTGAGAGGCCTCTTGATTAAGCTATTTTGAGAGCCCAAAATGGATATATACTCACTGTCAGAATTGCCGAAGCCAAAAAATGAAGGAGAATGAAATAGAAGCCAAATCTGATGGTTACGTCGGCAATCTCCACCTCCGGCGAGGTCCGGTTTATGGTTTGGGGGTTTTGGGGAGCTGCACTATTTCTGGCCAAAGAAGGGGGGAGGGCCAGTGGAGGCTGCTGGACTGGTAGCTCGAGGGGTGGTGGCTGGACTGGCTGTTGGGCGGGGCTGGTGGCGGGGACTAGGGGCTGGGCTTTACTCCTCCGATTGGGATTAGGGGAGGACGGAGGTGGGCAGCGGCGGAGGCGGAGGCGCTGCTGGACAGGGCTGGCGGCAGATGCTGGTGGTGGGGTGGGGATGGGGGAGCGATGATCTGTTGAAGGACAGGGTCGTGGGTTGTTTTCACGTAAACTGTCCTGTGTAATTGTATATATAGGGGATGGTATGAGAAGCCTATTGATTCAAGCTAAATCTGAGAGTCCCAAAATGGAAATAAACCCACTGTCAGAATCTCCGAAACCAAAAAAAGGAAGGAGAAGTAGAAGCCAAATCCAACAGTTACGTCTTCGGCAATCCCCAGCAAGCTGCGGTAAGGTTTTGGGGAGCTGCACCATATCCGACCGTGGCCAGTGGTGGGCAGAGGGGAGCTGGCTAGACTGGCGGTGGTGGGCAGGGGAGCTGGCTAGACTGGCGGTGGTGGCAGCTGGAGGGGCGGTGGGAGACATCTGGTTGGGCTTTCCTCCTCTGACTGGGATGGTTGTGCTTTCCTCCTCTGGTTGGGATTATGGGAGGGTGGGTGTCGGCGGGCAGCAGGGCGCCATTGCACAGGGCCGGTGGAGACCAGCGTCGGGGTGGGGATGATTGCTGAAAGGATTGGCCCGCGGGGGGGGGGGGTGGGGGTGGGGGTAGAGGTGGGGATGGGGTGTAGGACGGTAGAGCTAGAAAACCAAAAGACAGCGGATGCCGGTTGCGGGGTGGGGACGGAAGAGTGACGATGTTGAAGGATGGGTTCGTTCCTGTTTGCGTCGGATTTGATTGCCTGTGGCTGATTTTTGACGTGACGTGTCCCGTGTAGTTGTATATATAGGGTATGGTATGAGGCCTCTTGATTCAAGCTAAATCGGGGTGGGGATGAGTGCTGAAAGGATTGGCCGGGGTGGGGTGGGGGGCGGTGTAGAGGTGGGGATGGGGTGTAGGAAGGTAGAGCTAGAAAACCAAAAGACAGCGGATGCCGGTTGCGGGGTGGGGACGGGAGAGTGACGATGTTGAAGGATGGGTTCGTCCCTGTTTGCGTCGGATTTGATTGCCTGTTGCTGATTTTTGACATGACGTGTCCCGTGTAGTTGTATATATAGGGTATGGTATGAGAGGCCTCTTGATTCGAGCTAAATCGGGGTGGGGATGAGTGCTGAAAGGATTGGCCGGGGTGGGGTGGGGGGTGTAGAGGTGGGGATGGGGTGTAGGACAGTAGAGCTAGAAAACCAAAATACAGCGGATGCCGGTGGCGGGGTGGGGACAGGAGATTGATGATGTTGAAGGATGGGCTCGTTCCTGTTTGCGTCGGATTTGATTGCCTGTGGCTGATTTTTGATGTGACGTGTCCCGTGTAGTTGTATATATAGGGTATGGTATGAGAGGCCTCTTGATTCGAGCTAAATCGGGAGCCCCAAAATGGAAATAAACTCACTGTCAGAGTTTCTTAAATCAACAAAGGAGAAGTAGAAGCCAGATCCAACGGCTACGTCCTTGGCAATCTCCAGCAAGCTGCGGTAAGGTTTTGGGGAGCTGCACCATCTCCGGCCTTGGGTGGGTGCTGGGGTTGGCGGGGTGGGGGGTGGGTTGGGGGTTGGGGGGGGGGGGGGGTGATGGTAACTGGATTGGCAGTGATTGCAGCTGGAGGGGCGGCAGGGGATAGGGGCTGGGCTTTCCTCCGACGATTGGGATTATGGTAGGTGGGCGTGGGCGGTCAGTGGGGTGCCACTGCACAGGGCTGGCGGTGAGGGCAGTGGCAGGGTGGGGATGAGTGAGCGCTGAAAGGATATTGGGTTTTGAGGGGGGGTGAACCAATGATGTCGGCGAATAGGAGGTGAACATCCGAGGGCGGCATCCAGGAGGGGCCACGAATGGAGGTGAGGATGTGGTGTAGGACGGGAGAGCTGGGAAACCAAAGGAAGATCAGATAAGCTGGGGCTCACATGGGAAGGGATGTGGAGTCTTATCTGGAGATCCCTCTCACTATAGTTAGCTAGTCACCTCCATAGGATATTCCTTGCTCTGTTAATCATGTAAGTATTGGCATTTCAGTAAGTTTCCACTCTGAATCATATTGAATGAACTGTTTTACAATTCTACTATGTTAATTATTTTTGGCATGATGCTTTGAGCAGATTGTCTTGCTGCATATATGAAGCGAGTCTTCTCTAACTTTTTTTTCTTGTTTGTCTTGTGAACCTAGTCTTTTACGAAAGATATGCTCTCCTTGGGTAGAACCTATTCAAATATATTAAAAGTTAGCTTCTTATGTTTAGCCTTAATTAAAATTAATGAGCAGTATCTTCTATTAGGTACAATACCTATGTGTATGTGTTGTCTTTTGAAGTAAAAACTTATACATATGTTACTGCAATTAGCTGGTGCAATTTTGCTTTGTGCCTTCAATTTGGTGGTTCTGTATCCATGTACTTACGGATCCCTTTCTTGCTGTAGCTTGTATGATCAGATTTTTCGTCCAAGCAAGTTGTCTGGGAATGCTGATTTTCATCTGTTCAAGGCTGGAGTAGAGCCAAAATGGGAAGACCCAGAGTGTGCAAATGGTGGCAAATGGACTGTCCCATGCAACAGAAAGGCAACCTTTGAGAACATGTGGCTTGAAACGGTACATCTTTGTTATATATATTTGATTTGTTCATTCAAGATCGATCATCTGCTACCAGATATTGCCTGAAATGTTTTATTAATGGACTGCTTTTGAATAATTGTTTGAATATGCAGTTGATGGCTCTTATTGGGGAGCAGTTTGATGAAACGGAGGACATTTGTGGAATTGTTGCTAGTGTCCGCGCCAGAGGAGATAAGCTTGCATTATGGACTAGGACTGCCAGCAATGAAGCTGTCCAGGTTGGTTTTCAAAACCATTCTAATCACTTTCAGTGCTGATATCTTCCTATGCATCATAGTATCTTGGTTCATATATCCTGATATAAGGGGGTGAACTTAGTCCAGTGTTTTCTTCATGAGTAGTATCTAATTGTGCAAATCCCTAGCTGCTATATTACCTTATGGAATACATCCCTATATAACTGGTTTGTCCTGCTACCTTTATTGGGTTCAGCTTTTTTAAGTTTTTGTATTATTGGTATACCATTATTCTCTCCGAAGGCTCAAATTGTTATACCTAAATCATCTCTCTGGAAGAGAACCATAAATTTTTGTGCATGCAACCTGTTGAGTGGTAATAGTGTATTCAGTGTGATGTTGCATGGAAGTGGGGACTCGGATTCTCTATTAAGGAAATATGTGTTGCATTTTCTTCTGGTACTATTTATGTTGTAACATTGTTACATGAACAATATTCTTCATCCTCTACGCACTAAATGAAATATATTGTAAAAAAGAGGACAAATAAGCCTTTCCTTTTGGAGAATCGTTGTAGTGACCATTTTGAACAACCCTATAGTTTGAGTAATATTCTGTGGGGCATGGTTATCTCATTGAGCCAACATGGTCACTGTGCTATCTTTTAAGTCTTCATCTCCCATAAACTCAAAACATTCATGTGCTGTTCTGACTTCTGAGGTGGCCCATTCCTTTATACAGGTAAACATTGGCAAGAAATGGAAGGATGTCATCGACTTCAATGACAAGATCACCTACACTTTCCATGTATGCCTTCTGAATCTTTCTTCAGTTGATGCTTATAGCTTCTATATTTGTTGAACACTGAGCTCACTATCTTGATGCTTCTCATGTGCAGGACGACTCGAGAAGAGAGAAGCCAAGCAGAGGTGGACGGTACACCGTGTAAGCTGCGCATCAAGGTGGTCGTTGATTGGGCTGGATAGCGTGGGGGAGTGAAATTTTCTGCTGAGATCGGCACCAACTTTCATTTGATACAGCCTCAGCTTACCTGAGGCAATTTTCGCACCTTTGTGATGTTACTTTGCTTTCAGATAGCTTATGTAGTACAAGAAGAAAGAGATGTTGGAGTCATTGACGATTTTGTATGCAAATGGATTTCTATCTGAATATTGGCCCGACTCAACAGCACCTAAACGAGACTTTGCGTTTTGGAGATTCTTGCAATGCATATATCCAATGTTTTAGACCTTTGTTAAAACGTTTGGCATTAGCCGAGTCATTGCACATCTTTCTGCAAATGTGCCTTGTCGGTAAGATGTTGGCCGAAGTAACCAACATTTGTTGCCCTTTCGTGTCGGTGTTTTATGAAGTACTACTACCTCTGACGATAGACTCAGGGCGCTTGTTGCTTTTGCGCTTCGCATTTCGGCATCCAGCCGAGTTAACAAAGAATCAGACGGTTCTCAACAGAGGCCGTGTTGTGTTTGTCGGCGTGGTATCGCGCAAGCACAGGTGTCTTTGGTAAGATGGCCATTGGTCTGGACTGGATGGCTGTCCTACCAGTTGCCATTTATACACGCACTGACTTCACCGTCACACACTTACACGGTCACACGACACGAGCTAGCCATCCTACCAGAAACGCTGAGACGTCACCGCGAACCACCCCTTTCGCCCGAGCTGGCCGGCCTCTGCTCCTGATTGATTTGGACAGAAAAAATAAAAATTGGCCAGGACGCGCAGGCGCAGCACGTTTGCTTCGGGAGCACTGCGAGTATGCAACACATTTCCTGGGCTTGATCTCGAAGCGAGCCCCTGCTGTGTTTGTCATGCACCTGCCTGCCTTGGCTTGTGCTCTAATCAACGCCGGACTCCCCAACTCACGGTTGGTGCGGGACGCCACCCCGCCACCTTACCGCCCGCCTCCCTGGGCGCCTGCGCCACCAGACAGCAGTCACCACACCACCTCGTGCCATCAGCTATATCACCGTAGCCACTTCCGTGTCCCTTCACGGATACCTCACCCCGACACCCCCTGCTCGACCGGCAATCGGCATGGACACCGGCGGTGGCCTCGCCGCGGGCTCGCACATGCGCGACGAGCTGCACGTCATGCGCGCCCACGAGGAGGTTAGTTCGTGTTGCTTTTAGTTCGCTCGCTCTGTTTTTTTTTCTTGGTCAGTTATTGATAGCATTGTTACTGATCGATCGACGACGCGTGCGCGCAGCCGAACGGCAAGGTCCGGAGCGCCGACGTGAAGACATGCCGCGTGTGCGCCGACGAGGTCGGGACGCGGGAGGACGGGCAGCCCTTCGTGGCGTGCGCCGAGTGCGGCTTCCCCGTGTGCCGGCCCTGCTACGAGTACGAGCGCAGCGAGGGCACGCAGTGCTGCCCGCAGTGCAACACGCGCTACAAGCGCCAGAAAGGTCGGTACTTGGCTTGGGTTGGTGTACGGTGCACCTCACCAATGATTATAATATTAGCACACCAAATTTTGAAAGCTTTTGGCGTACGGCTAAGAAATCTTGCTGCAGGGTCCCTGAGGGTGGAAGGGGACGAGGACGAGGAGATGGACGACTTCGAGGAGGAGTTCCCCGTCAAGAGCCCCAAGAAGCCTCACGAGCCCGTCCCGTTCGACGTCTACTCCGAGAACGGCGAGCCGCCGGCGGCGCAGAAATGGCGGACGGGAGGCCAGACGCTGTCGTCATTCACAGGAAGCGGTGAGTAGTGCATTAATGATGTTGCAAGATCGATCTGCCTGCGTGCTGACTGCTGAACATATATGTGTGTGCATCGACATCGATCAGTGGCCGGGAAGGACCTTGAGGCGGAGCGGGAGATGGAGGGGAGCATGGAGTGGAAGGACCGGATCGACAAGTGGAAGACCAAGCAGGAGAAGCGGGGCAACAAGCTCAACCACACCGACGACAGCGACGACGAGAACGAGGACGAGTACATGCTGCAGGCGGAGGCCCGGCAGCCGCTGTGGCGCAAGGTGCCCATCCCGTCGAGCCAGATCAACCCGTACCGCATCGTCATCGTGCTCCGCCTGGTGGTGCTGTGCTTCTTCCTCAAGTTCCGGATCACGACGCCCGCCACGGACGCCGTGCCGCTGTGGCTCGCCTCCGTCATCTGCGAGCTCTGGTTCGCCTTCTCCTGGATCCTGGACCAGCTCCCCAAGTGGGCGCCCGTGACGCGGGAGACGTACCTGGACCGCCTCGCCCTGCGCTACGACCGCGAGGGGGAGGCGTGCCGGCTGTCCCCGATCGACTTCTTCGTGAGCACGGTGGACCCGCTCAAGGAGCCCCCCATCATCACCGCCAACACCGTGCTGTCCATCCTCGCCGTCGACTACCCCGTGGACCGCGTCAGCTGCTACGTCTCCGACGACGGCGCGTCCATGCTGCTCTTCGACACGCTGTCCGAGACCGCCGAGTTCGCGCGCCGCTGGGTGCCCTTCTGCAAGAAGTTCGCCGTGGAGCCCCGCGCGCCCGAGTTCTACTTCTCGCAGAAGATCGACTACCTCAAGGACAAGGTGCAGCCGACGTTCGTCAAGGAGCGCCGCGCCATGAAGCGGGAGTACGAGGAGTTCAAGGTGCGGATCAACGCGCTGGTGGCCAAGGCGCAGAAGAAGCCCGAGGAAGGGTGGGTGATGCAGGACGGCACGCCGTGGCCCGGGAACAACACGCGGGACCACCCGGGCATGATCCAGGTGTACCTGGGCACCCAGGGCGCGCTGGACGTGGAGGGCCACGAGCTGCCCCGGCTGGTGTACGTCTCCCGTGAGAAGCGACCCGGGTACAACCACCACAAGAAGGCCGGCGCCATGAACGCGCTGGTGCGCGTCTCGGCGGTGCTCACCAACGCGCCCTTCATCCTCAACCTCGACTGCGACCACTACGTGAACAACAGCAAGGCGGTGCGCGAGGCCATGTGCTTCCTCATGGACCCGCAGCTGGGGAAGAAGCTCTGCTACGTGCAGTTCCCGCAGCGGTTCGACGGCATTGACCGGCACGATCGGTACGCCAACCGGAACGTCGTCTTCTTCGACATCAACATGAAGGGGCTGGACGGTATCCAGGGCCCCGTGTACGTCGGCACGGGCTGCGTCTTCAACCGCCAGGCGCTGTACGGCTACGACCCGCCGCGGCCGAATAAGCGGCCCAAGATGACGTGCGACTGCTGGCCGTCGTGGTGCTGCTGCTGCTGCTGCTTCGGCGGCGGCGGGAAGAAGGCCAAAAAGGACAAGAAGGGCGACGGCGGCGGCGGAGCCGCGCCGGGGCCTGCTGGGCTTCTACAGGAAGCGGAGCAAGAAGGACAGGCTCGGCGGGTCGGTCGCCGGCAGCAAGAAGGGGCTGTACAGCAAGAAGCACCAGCGCGCGTTCGAGCTGGAGGAGATCGAGGAGGGCCTGGAGGGGTACGACGAGCTGGAACGCTCCTCGCTTATGTCGCAGAAGAGCTTCGAGAAGCGGTTCGGCCAGTCGCCCGTGTTCATCGCCTCCACGCTCGTCGAGGACGGTGGCCTGCCGCAGGGCGCCGCCGCCGACCCAGCCGCGCTCATCAAGGAGGCCATCCACGTCATCAGCTGCGGATACGAGGAGAAGACAGAGTGGGGCAAAGGAGGTAAATGGATTGATTATTTTTTAAGATAAGAAAAAATAAAATACTTTTCATCATTTTTGAAACTTGCAAAAACCAAAAAAACACTTGCACCAGCCGGGAATCGAACCCGGGTCTGTACCGTGGCAGGGTACTATTCTACCACTAGACCACTGGTGCTTTGGATGGTAATGCTGATCTGTTCTTATTCTTGATATGTCTTCAGATTGGATGGATCTACGGGTCCGTGACAGAGGATATCCTTACGGGATTCAAGATGCACTGCCGGGGATGGAAGTCGGTGTACTGCACGCCGACACGACCAGCGTTCAAGGGTTCAGCGCCCATCAACCTGTCCGATCGTCTTCACCAGGTGCTGCGTTGGGCGCTGGGGTCCGTGGAGATCTTCATGAGCCGGCACTGCCCGCTCTGGTACGCCTACGGCGGGCGGCTCAAGTGGCTGGAGCGCTTCGCCTACACCAACACCATCGTGTACCCCTTCACCTCCATCCCGCTGCTGGCCTACTGCACCATCCCGGCCGTGTGCCTGCTGACCGGCAAGTTCATCATCCCCACGCTCAACAACCTGGCCAGCATCTGGTTCATCGCGCTGTTCCTGTCCATCATCGCGACGAGCGTGCTGGAGCTGCGGTGGAGCGGGGTGAGCATCGAGGACTGGTGGCGCAACGAGCAGTTCTGGGTGATCGGCGGCGTCTCCGCGCACCTGTTCGCCGTGTTCCAGGGCTTCCTCAAGGTGCTGGGCGGCGTGGACACCAGCTTCACCGTCACCTCCAAGGCGGCCGGCGACGAGGCCGACGCCTTCGGGGACCTGTACCTCTTCAAGTGGACCACGCTGCTGGTGCCCCCCACGACGCTCATCATCATCAACATGGTGGGCATCGTGGCGGGGGTCTCCGACGCCGTCAACAACGGGTACGGGTCCTGGGGCCCGCTCTTCGGCAAGCTCTTCTTCTCCTTCTGGGTCATCGTGCACCTGTACCCGTTCCTCAAGGGGCTCATGGGGAGGCAGAACCGGACCCCCACCATCGTCGTGCTCTGGTCCATCCTCCTCGCCTCCATCTTCTCGCTCGTCTGGGTCAGGATCGACCCCTTCATCCCCAAGGCCAAGGGACCCATCCTCAAGCCATGCGGAGTCGAGTGCTGATGAGGATCAGCGAGCTCACCTAGCTGGCTTGTTGCATACAGGCTTCGATTCGATCTATACTCATATTCGACTTGTTTAATTTTGTACAAGTTTTGTGATGCAGTGAGATAAAGTGTTAATTGGGTGTAAGAAACTGTGGTGGGGTACTGGAGTTCGCTCAAATTAAAGGACATTCTTTTTTCCCCCTTCATTCCGTGCGATTAACCAGAGGGTGAAATCCTGGTAGCATTCCGCGATTTTTTGCGAGGCTTGTTTTTCCTACCGTCGTTTCCACCGCCGTTGCACGACTGTACGAGAAAATTATTGTCTTTTCTCCACCGTTGAATGAAGCAGCCGCCGCCGAGAGCACTCCAATGCCCAGTGTTGGCCCTGCAGGGTTTGGCGGCTTGCTGGCCTGGGGTGGTGCGCCGCGAGGAGGCCGAGCGCGAGGCCAAGGCGACTCAGGGCCGGCGCGACGGCTCGAGTGAACGAGTGGCGTGCCGCGTCGAGGATACTGAAACCGGAGACAACAGATGACTCGCCGACCGGATAGCCACCTCGTCACGTTGCCCGACCCCACCGTCATCGTCATCTCCTCTAGCTCTAGGCACTGTTAAAATATTAGGCAATTTTCACGTCATTTTAATTCCATAAATTAACATTATAATAATGACATATATAAGATTATTCAACATGGATATCATGACATAACACATGTTCATAACAACGATGAACATGTGAACATGTAGAACATATATAAATTATAAATATTTAAGTATGCAACATTTACTGGACAACAAGAGCAACATCGCAGCAGGACAGAAACATATAAAACAGTATGATTGCAGAATAGAAACAGGGCAACGGGACTAGACATCCCGTGTAAACTTGTAAACTAACGATCCGACCGCAAGATATTGATTTAAGGGTGCGCGGAGAGAGAGGTGGAATTTAGGATTTAAAAGTGTGATTAATCACACGGTTAACAAATTACCTTCCACCTCTCCGCGCACCCTTAATCAACATCCTGTGGTCCAGATCATTAGTTTACAAGTTTACACGGGATACCTAGTTTGCATAGGATCCGTTGCCTAGAAACAGATATGCAGATCATATATCTAGTAGGAACAAACAGCAGGCATCTCATGATACAACATGACAGAACTGATAAAACATTTTCAGAGCAGTATTTGAAACGACATGGATAACCTACTGAAACATGTACGATCTGGAAAAAGTAAAACAGGGAGTAGATGAACAAATCATACCCTCCGATGCACTCCGACGATCCCCTACTGAAGAAGACGAGCGACCTCCGAGAAGAAGATGACGCCGGCGGTAAATCGGGCAGTCGCGTAGACGCTCCCCAAAAACCTAATTGTCGTGCTCCCCGTGCAAGGATCACGAACGGCAAGAGCTTTGAAGGCACCTGCCCTCCCAAACTCCTGTGCGCGCAGAAGATGGGACGGAGAAACTTGGAAGCAACTCAACAGAAGAACTATGGTGTAATGTGTTATTTCCACACTCTTTGGTTGAGAACAAGCTCACCTTTTTATATGCGTGAAAGGTAGAATATGAAGTGTCAAGGATGAACCTGGACGTCATGAAATGCCATGGAGCATTCATGAATCAATCACTAGTAACTTCTGCCATAACAATGGGAGTTACTAGTAACTACAACCATAATCATGACCGTTACAAGTTTAGCCATCAACTCCATTTAGACCACCATTTTATAACACCTAGCATTCAATATGGCCTTAGAATTTATTTGATTTAATTATTAAATAAAATATAGGCTATACCCACATTAAATCTAACAGGCACCACGCTGCCCACCACCTCCCCGGTAACACATGCTCTGTTTTTCATGTCACACAAGTGCATGTAGCGTACGTACTCGACGCAATGCCTCGGGCCTGTTGTGTGATTCTCTCAAGCGTATAGATCGGCGCCTTGATGTAAGATAGAAGAGGGGTTTAGTTCAAATTCTGTTACTGCCTCTAGTCTAGGTTCCAAAGGTTTGGTTGTTGTGTTTGAGAGTATAAACCTGGTTTTCATTGCTGCACTTAGCGCAGAAACTACTTTGGCCAAAGATTTGTTGCACAAATCTATAATTCCTCAATAGTACAGTCCGAACGACTGGGTAAGGGGTTTTTTTTATAACAATAGTTGGGCAAGGTTGTTATTGGCAACACACTGCCAGTGGTGTCCCGGTAAATTTGGGGGCCTTGAGCGAAAATCTAAACAAACAGTGTGAAAACAATTTCACAAAGTAATAATAACAATGTGGATTATAATACATTTTACATTAAAAAAGGTAGAATAATATGGACTATGAATTGGACTGCTCCACAAACCCTCCTTTAGGTTCCCTGTTTTTTTAGTTTTATTTATCATTTTTGTCCTCCCTTTGCCTTTGGATATCAAAACTATGTAGTTACCACTTTAAAAGTATATGATGCTCGATTAGGAAACAAAGGCAATCGAGACTTAAAATGCTCATAATTTCTTGTAGCTTCTCAGTTTTCAATTTAGCTAACATCTAGACATGAGTATTGCCATTCTTTGATGTATCGTTATCCCGTTCATGTTTACACAAAGAATTTATTTCTTACATATTCTAGAAATCAAAATGCTTATGACTACGACTTAATGCCCTCGTACCATAACTGGATGGCGACGAATTCCAACTTCGAAGCCGTTGTACCAAAACAATAATCTAGAAGCTAGAATGTATTCCTTAAGTTTGATTATTTAATTAGTGTATACTTAACAACACCATTTTGGTATGAAACTTCCGTCCCTTTCAAGGGAGTGTTGAGGGCTGGATTAGTAGAAATAAAAAAAAAATTATGAAATTCATCGCAAATTCATTGGAAAAAAAAAATTATCAATGGTGCCTTAGATATATCAATCAACTACGGCTGATTTTCAATATTGTTTTGTGAGGTAAGCCGCAGAATGGCCGATAAACTGCCTGAAATGAGTAGACAAACCATGCCTAGCTAATCTCTTGTTTGGTTTGTAGAGGGAAATAAAAAGAGAAATTGGAGAGGAAATTCACCTCCTGTTTGACGCCATTGATCTTTTTACTGAAGCATAATTTCTACATCTCCCCTCCTAGGATTTAATTAATAGGAGTTTGTTCTCTGAACTCCCATTGCCCTTTTTTAGAACTTCGAATCCCACACGAGACTTAAACTTGTAGCTCTAAATTTCCATTCTCTACTTTCAATTACCTCCAACCAAAGGATGCCATGAGAAATTAGGGGACGCATGGTTGGCCTAATCCATGTTGACCTCGACGTCGGCACCAGAGCGAGTCTGTCAGGCAACCTCCCGGCCCCCGCGTCGCCCCGTCTGGGTGACATGGGTGGTGCAGCTGCCAGCGCCACACTACACACCTCCTTCCCTCCCGTGCCCCCCTCGCCGCCGCCGGAGCGTGCTGCCCGAGGCCACGCAACCCTCGAGGATGGTGGCGGCGGGGCTCCCTTTCCCTTCCTCCATCCTTCTCTCATCTCCCTACGTTGATTTCTTCCCACGGTGGTGTGGTGCCTACACTGGCCACCGACGATCCATAGCTCCGGGGGCTGTGGACGCAGCAGCGGCGGCGACGTGGACTCGGCACATATGCAACTACTTCTACTCACGGTGGAATCCGCTAGTCGAGATGTGTGGTGCGGGCAACTGGTTCAGTGGCGGACAGACCGACCTCTGGGTGAGGAAGACACGGCGGCGGCGCCGTCCCGGAAGGACTACCATGGTCGTGCTCTTGGGTGTGACAGGTTGTGTACGTGCAGTTAGGGATGTGAAGTTCTGGGCGAAAGCCTTTGTCGACAATCTTGTTGCTGGCGATGGCGACGACGTCTTAAGGTGCCGTTCTTCCCATTGGGGCGTCATCTTGGAGCTCCATCACTGCTGCACAGGGGGTTCTCTGGGTGAAAACCTTGTCCAGTTTTGGACGAGTGATGGCGGCGCCACCAGTGTCGTCTTCTCCTTTGAGGCGTCGTTTTTTGAGACCCAATTTGGCTTTGACATCGTGGGTGGCTATGGATTATGGGAGATGCATTCGGTGGCGGTGCAGGGTGGCACTGCACAGCTAGCGTCGTGCGAGGAAGGTGGAGACCTAGTTGAGGATTCAAGTTTGTGATGGTAACGACGGAGGAAGGCGGTTAGGAGGAGGGCGAGGACATGGCAATTCAAGGGCCTCACATCTATTGGCAGTGGACCACGAATTTGGTGAAGGCTAGCATGGAAGGCGCCCATAAAATTGGCAAGGAGGCCGGCATGGGAGGTGGTGGCCAACAGTTTGGAGTTATCGAGATGGCCTGCATGATTGGCGACTGTTTTCAGCGCGAGGAGGTCTTCTGACTAGCAGTTGGAGGACGTGTGTATCACTTATATCTTTGAGGAGACAATTGGGTGCAGAAAGTTTGGTATGCATGCCTTTTGTTTGAGTTTGCGTGAGTTTAAAGTGTTTTCTGGTGTAGTAATAAGATTAGCTATATGCATGGGTTGATGTAGAAACTAGGATATTAATATACGTATTTTTTTTAAAGAGCAGAGTCTGCCTCCTGTGCCAGAGAGAGGAATGCTCGAAAGAAGGCCGCCATTTCCGCGGACGACGTGCCTTTCGGCCCTCGACGATACCGTCAAACCATCAGCGCCTCTAGACTGGCCCAAAAGGCCCACTGCCGCTCTTACGAAAATATCTAACCACTTTACATCTCAATCCCTATGGTTTCATATATATTTACGTGAAATTGTGGGGACCCGATACAAAATTAGCGCATCTCGTTCTGCCTCGTATAAAACCCGGACGCCGCTGCCCAAACCCGTCAAAAACCCTTCCGGCCGCCGCGCCGACTGGAAACCCTACCCATCCCCACTGCGCCGCCGCCGCTGCCTTGCCGCCCGCTCCTTCATCTCCTGCCTCTTGAAGCGCCGCCGTTCCGATCCCCTACGTTCGGTAAGGAACCCTAGCCCTCGATGAGGTGCTTGATTTATTGTTGATTGATTCCGTCTCTGCTCTGCTTTCCTCGAATACGAATGCTCAGCTCACTCCATTTCCAATCCATCTCGTTAGCTGCTGGTTTGCGTATTTGCTGCGTCCGTGGTGGAGCGCAAATCTTCCCAACATGACCTGCTGATATTTTTTTTATCAATTTTCTTTATCAATTTACTACCTTGTGTGTACGGGTCCGACTAATTGCCTCGAATAAATTGGGAGTCTTTTCATCCGATAGATATTAAATCGACCAATATTTACGAGGTAGTGGGACTTGACTTTTTTCCTCTATGTTAACATGTATCTGCTGCCTCTGTTAGGATGGCCATATTCATATATGTTGTTGTTGTGCATGTGCTGTGTTAGTGTTGTTATATGCCTTATTATTAAATTAATGCCCCCATTTTGTTTTCTGTAGAGCTTAGCTGAGGCATTATGGGTAAGTCAAGCAAGAAGTCCAGTGTTGTGGCCGCACCTGCTGCTGCCTCAGTTCCAGAGGGGAAATCTGGAAAGAAGGGTAAGGCTTTTGATATCTATATTGTTGCATTGGAATAAATGATGGTTATGCTTCTGTCTTGTTGCTTTGTATGTACCACACTTACCACAGTGTGACAAGAGTTTTTTTTTTTTAATCTTAATGAGCAGGGAAGAGAAATGCAGAAGATGAGATTGAGAAGGCCCTGAGTGCCAAGAAGCAAAAGACTGCACCTGAAAAGGCCGTGCCGGTTAAGAAGCAGCCCCCTCCAAAGAAAGTTGAGAGCAGCAGCTCTGACGAGGATACTTCAGATTCTGAAGTGGAGGTGCCGGTTAAGAAGCAGCCCCCTCCAAAAAAGAAAGTTGAGAGCAGCAGCTCTGACGAGGATACTTCGGATTCTGAAGCGGAGGTGCCGGCTAAGAAGCAGCCCCCTCCAAAAAAGAAAGTTGAGAGCAGCAGCTCTGAGGATTCTTCAGATTCTGAAGTGGAGGTACTATCACGTTCATAAGCTACATGCTTGAATTCTGGAGATTGCTTTGCTTCACTATGTCACAAACTCACAATTGATTGTATGATATGATAGTGTTTTGATTGTTTATTCTTTACTATATTCTATGCAATACAGCTATTGAATGATTTTATTTAGTTTCTCTGATACTCTTAGGCTTAAGAGCTAGCACTTGCAGTAGAGTCATTGTTTACCTATTTGGTATTGCAATTCCTTTATTGAATGTGTGAGACAAGTTATATGTTACTTTAAAGCAACCAATTGCATAAAAATATATGTCATAAAGGAAAAGGAAACAAAAAAATTCCTTATCATTCTTTGGTGTCTGGATATGACCATCTAAATAACTAGGACTGCGATTTGACATCTATTGTTTGCTATGTGTGCATTATAGTTTCACATGCTGTTAATACCTTTGCCAATTGTAACGGTTTTGAAAAGCAACATGGTGATATAGGCTAATAAAGGAAAAAAAAACTTTTAATGACATCAGTTTCTTCTTGTGCTTAATATGAAGCTAGTTTATGAATGTAAATTTTGTTTTTTCATTTGATTTCTATTGGAAATTTCTTACTAGAAAAAGGACATGTTTGCAGGTTAAGGTCCAGCCAAAGAAGGTTATTCAACCAAAGAAAGGTACACAACCTGCTAAACAGGAGTCAAGCGATGACAGCAGCTCTGACAGCTCCTCGGATGATGTAAGCATTGCCCACTTGCTTTCAGAGCTTTCTTCTTGCCAACATACATACTTATTTTTCCTTAATCCTTAAATTAGGCGCCTCCTAAAAAACCAGTTGCCGGTTCAAAGAAACCACCTGCCAGTAGTAGCAGCAGCGATGACAGCAGTGACACTGATGATAGCAGTTCTGATGAGGAACCTGCAAAAAAGCCCACTGTCCTTTCAAAGAAGGCTGTCACAGCAGTTAGTAATGGTTCAAAACAGGTTAAGCCTGATAGCAGCAGCTCCGAAGATAGCTCAGATGAGGATGAAGTAAGTATTTGTTTCCTGTTCTATCATAAGAGAGAAATTCTTAATGCCTTTTGATGAATTCATATATACTTGGATTTTTCTTCCCATTGATGTATCGTTTGCAGCCTGTTGTGTATATTTATTTTTACTGCTATGTGTTAAATGATGGTTCACATCTTGTTAATTTTCTTAATTTGTGCATCTTGAGCTCCATCACTGCACACACATTGACATAGATGAATTTGTACCCTTCTAACCATGAAATGTCCTATGAGCCAGCCCACAATGTCACCAGAGTCGGCTCTAATAAATTACTGAGGTCAAGCTTAACATGAGGGAGAACAATATTTTAGCTAAAGAGTTACAGAATTCCGTTTGGGTGCATTGACCCTGATAACAAGGGCTGGATTCATTCCTGTTAATTGCTATGGACGCATCTCTAAAAGAAGACAACAAAGATGTTCTATTTGCTAAAATAATGTGCACAGGAGGCAATTAAATGGTATAATGATTTCTGTTTATTTGTAAAATTAGACAGCTATAAGTTTCATATATGTAAATAATACACATGTATAGGCATAACCCATTTACTAATTTACAATCAGGCACCACTGTGTAATTTCTGTGGGGTTACTGTAGTTAGATCTCTTATCAAGCTTCTTTTTTCCTGGTTTCACTGACATTTGTCTCGCTTTCTTGCTTTTTAGAAACCTGCTGCTAACCTAAAGAAGCCTGCGGTTGCCTCTGTGCAAAAGAAGACCCAAGAATCTGATAGCTCTGACAGTGATTCTGATGATGATGAATCAGAAGATGTAATTTATTTGTGGATTCATATGTTGCATCTTCGATAGCTGTTCTTTGTCAAACATAATTTATCAGTAATAACCCTAACTCAAACACCCTCTGTAGGAAATTCCTGCTAAAGCTCCAGTAGTAGCCAAGAAAAAGGAAGTATCCACCAGTTCTGATTCTGATAGTGATTCCGAGTCCGAGGACGAGGTAGTCACCTTACTACAAAACTTGAATAGTCTTAAAACTCACTTCCTAAAAAGCTTCATTTTATATTTGCCAGGATAATAATGCTAAAACAGTACAGCCTGCCAAGGCTGCTGCTCCTAAAAAGAAGGACGAATCTAGTGGGAGCTCAGAATCTGATTCAGGGTCAGATTCTGATTCTGATGAAGTAGGTGGCACTTCCTTCTCCACTCATGTTAATTTTTGATTGTGTATTTAATTCTTTTCCCTCGTCTTTGCAGCCTAAAAAACCTACTGTCCCTGCAAAAAGGCCTCTAGCGACAAACAAGAAGAATGAAGTATGCTCTCTTGTAAAATCTTGTTTTCTTGACTCATCCTCCATCTGCCACTTTAATAAGGTCTATTTTGATTTGAAAAGTCAACATATAGTCAAATTGCTACTGTATTTATTATGCAAAATAGTTTGTTTCGTATTTCAGAATGCTTTTATGTATCATGTTTATTAATACTCAATAAATGGCCAAAACTAATTCTGAACTTTATGTATCAAAATACTGCCTTTTGAGTTTCATTTGTCTGCTCTTGTACATATTACATTGGACTCAATATAAACTCTCTCTCTCTCTCTCTCTCTCTCTCTCTAGTCCAGCGACGAATCTGAAGACAGCTCTGATGAGAGTGACGAGGAGCCTCCACAAAAGAAGTCTAAGGTACTGTTTCTTCTTGTCAGACCACTGCCTTTTGGAGGGAATGATTGTAATTTTGCATAATTAACAACTGAGTTATCTGTGCATCCTTTTTAGTTGGGATATAACAGTTTCTTTGATTCTCAGGAAACTGCTGTAGACACGCAAAAGTTGGCACATAATGAGGTATTTTGCGATCTATGCCATTCTATAATTTTATCTGCTTAATATACATTAAATGGATGTTTGACAACTGTCTTATCTTTGCAGCCGAAAACTCCTGCCAAAAGCCAAAGTCAGGCTACTGGTTCAAAGACTATTTTTGTTGGGAATTTACCCTATAGTGTAGAGCGTGAACAAGTGTAAGTTTTGTTATAAATGTGCTGATTTGTTTTCTCCAAATGTGTTGCCACTTACACCATTTCTCCACATGCTGTAGTAAGGAATTTTTTGAGGAGGCTGGTGAAGTTGTAGATGTTCGTTTGTCTACTTTTGATGATGGGAGTTTCAAGGGCTATGGACATGTTGAATTCGCTACTGTTGAAGCTGCTCAGAAGGTGAACATTCTCCTTGATTATTTTTTAAATCTATGTGCTGCTTAGTTCAACTCAGTGTTTTAAAGGTGGCTTGGCTAGGCATCCAGGAAGTGTTGGGTACGCCTGGACGCCTAGGCGAGATGCCTAGGCGACAAGGTGCCTTGCTTGGACGCCAAGTCGCTGCCTTTAAAACCCTAGTTCAACTGGTCACAGCCATCAAGTTCTATTGTATACTAGCTTGTTCTGATATTAGTTAAATTGTTACAAGAGCAGACCATCTCTTATAATCAAGTTATATTTAATGCCACTTGTGAGCAAGATCTGACACTAACTCTTTCTTCGTTTTAGGCACTTGGATTTGCTGGTCATGACCTGTTGGGGCGCGCTCTAAGGATTGACATTGCTGTCGAGAGGGGTGCATACACACCTAGCAGCGGGTTATAATCTATCTTATTTATATGTTCTGTGGTTCTTCCGTAGGGAATGCTTTTATGAAATTTTTGCCTTTGTCAGTTACTCAGCATGGTCATAATTTTGTGTGTTGCTCAGGAAGGATAACGGTTCTTTCAAGAAGTTTGCTCAAAGGTCAGGCAACACTGTGTTTATAAAGGGCTTTGACACTTCTGGTGATGAGGACCAGGTAAATTTGAATATCCTTTTTTTGGCCACTTACTATTGTGTTTGTGTTCTCTTTCTTGTTACATTATATCTGATGGTATTTCTTTGCCAGATCCGGAGCGCTCTTCAAAAGCATTTTGGCTCCTGTGGAGAGATTACCCGGATTTCAATTCCAAAGGATTATGACACTGGTGTAAGCAAAGGGTTAGTTAGCTCTTGACATATCATTCTTTTATATTAGGTTTGGGCCTTACCTTTTCAGCAAGTAATTCAGGAGGAACATTGATATTGATATTATACTCCCACTGTCCCTTTTTAATTGTTGCCGTTGGTGTGCGTGCTACAAGTTTGACTCAATTTATAGAAAATAAGTGCAAAATTTATATCTTCAAATAAATTTGTTAAAAAAACTAGATTCAAAGATCTTTCTAGTTCTAGTGGTACGAATTATGTAGTATAAATATTAATATTTTTTAATTATATGTAATTGAAATTGTTTCTTAGAAAGTGCAAGCGACAATTATTTAGGGACGGAGGGAGACCTTTCCTTTGGAATGCCATCATCTGCAGAAGTCTCCATTCTTGTTGTTGTCTCATTGACACTAACACTTTGCTTTGTTTGCAGAATGGCATACATGGATTTCAAGGAGCCAGATTCCTTGAATAAAGCATATGAGCTGAATGGAACCGAACTTGGTGGCTATAGCTTGTATGTCGATGAAGCCAAGCCAAGACCTGATAACAACAGGGACGGTGGCTTCAGTGGTGGCTTCAGTAGTGGGCGTGGCAGAGGAAGGAGTGACAGGGGGCGGGGTGACAGAGGCCGTGGGCGTGGATTTGGAGGCCGTGGTGGTGGTAGGGTTGATAGAGGCCGTGGTGGCCGGGGTACGCCTTTCAGACAGAGTGCTGGTACAGCTAGTACAGGTAAACAATTGCTTGGGTTAAGAATTGTTTTTCCAGATTAGTTTGTATCCTGTTGGTGTTTTGTTGTGTTCGCTTGATTTGGAAACTGTGGTTCAAATTTTTCAGGAAAGAAGACAACATTCGGTGATGACGACTAAACCCATGGCTGGCGATTATAGTGAAACAAACTATATTGTACCTTTCAGACTTAATGTTGTCTGTTCTCCTATTGGAGGCTGTACTGCTTTTTTTGCTTGATAATTTGGACAATTGTTTTACCATTTTTGACATTTGGAGCTATGAAGTTAAATCTTAGACGTGATACTAATAAGAGCGGCAAGGTCGTTCGCCTATGTTTTTTGGCCTTTGAATTTCTGCGATAGTGTATACCCTGAGAAATGCCTTGGTCGGTCGGTTATGATTGTTGGCCTTTGAATTTTTGCTATAGTGTCTAGGCCCTGAGAAATGCCTTAGTCGTTCGCTTGTGTTGGCCTTTGAATTTCTGCGATAGTGTCTAGCCCTGAGAAATGCCTTTGTCGCACGTCACTGCATCTCAGTCTACTGTGTAGCATTGATAAATGCCTTTGTCGCAAGGTGGTAGGACGAATGATTATGTGAAGTGAAGGAACCTATCGCTCAATTTACTCAGACGTGATTAGTTTACTTTCTCATCGGCGGACCGGTCCAACTCCAGCGCCTGTCAGTGTCCTCTCGTTGCATTGATCAACTTGATCCATGCTAATACAAATATATATCAGTTATCATATCAAGTGAGTAGGTAACCTTGTGTTTTTTCTAGTGGTCTTATCTATTGCCTGCAGGGCACTGCAATGCGTGTACGGCGATCGGCGACTGTACTACGTTGACATAGTACTCCTATTTGCAAAGGATAAAACGTGCTTGCGTTCACAGGGTTTCAGGCTGTCACCAGCTGGTACGAGTAATACGGTTTCAACGACGTAGAGGTCAATTACTGGATTAGACGCGCTGGGAAGGCTCCCTGCAAAATTGCGGGAGTAGGTATCCGCGCTGTACTAGTCTGTGCAATGTGCGGATTTTCTTTGCAAAGTATGCCTAAACGATGCATTTATTAGTTCGAGTGTCTAGACGAGAATTCACAAAAAGTTTAAGTACTTACGGTGTAATTTACTCTTTTCTTTTTATTATGACTACTATATATTTGCCATACCCAACTAAATGTGTGTGTTCAAAAAGGAAAAAAAAAAGAGAGATAGATGAATTTATCCTTTTGACGGTATGTGACATTGATGTCAACTCTGTTATTATATTCGTGTTTGTTGAGGATCCTGTTGGTAATTCATGGATTACCTATACAAGTCCTTATGTATCAATTTTGTGTAGGTTTATGACCACTCACTTCTCTCGCATAATAAAATATGCACCAACGGTGTGATTGAGAAAAAAAAAAAAGTCTGTTACTATATGAAAACAAAATGGGAGAAAAAGAGATGAAGTCATGGTATGTTGAAGGGATCATAACTTCTATTTTACGATAAATTGAGAATTCCTTTTTTTATCGAAGTCGGCAAGGGAAATCCTAACCTATTTTTTTAATTTTTTAATATTGCGAGACTGTTTAAATTCGCTCCCATGGAGAGTCGAACCCAGGTCTGTTGGTGCTACTCAGGACAAATTGAGAATTCTTGGTAGAGGACTGAAGATATGTCGCTGCTTCATTACCCGTACAGAGGTCAGACTGTGTGAGATTGGCGGCAGAATCTTGTCCGGTCATCTCTGACGCGACAAATCACTCTCTATGGGTCTTGACCTAACCTAATAGCTTCTAGAACATATCAATGAGCGAATTAAACTGGACATGACAATCCATGCATTCCACTGAGATTTCTGTGTGCCTACTACACATACTGCTATCGATGAGCGTGATAAGATGACCGCACTTGAAAAAGATGATCAGAGGCTAAAGTGATGTTCTTCCTAACAAATAAAGGTTGTGACTTGTGTGACTGATCTGGAACGTAGTTTGGAAAATATGGAATAGTGTGGAAACTGGCAAACATTTACAATCAGTCGTTGCTTACTCTTTCTTTCTTCAGAGCCCTTTCAGCCCAGCCCTTTTTGTAGCATCAGCATGCATGGTATGTGTGAGTGAGTGTGTGTTGGGAACTTGGGATGGTAAGGCAGAAACCGGGGACTAAGCCATTTTCATTGCAATTCAGACAAGTTGGTGATCGAATCACAACAATGTCAACTACATCATTCTCCACCAAGTGACATCACTGAATATTCTATCGGATCGTACACCGCAGGAGGCAGAGGGAGCATGGTGAGATATAGGGTGCGATTTCCTTCCATATCTTTTAGGAGTAAGGAGAGAAGAGAGACCTTTATCCGTGTTCTAAATATTACCATGAGAAGGTGAGATCTTCATCCAATGTCACAGGTGGCCCACTGGCTTGTAAATGTAGACAAGATGTCAGATTTTGCATCTTTACAGTTATGAGAGATATTTATCATTGTTCTAAATACTACCATGTGATTGTTTATGGAGGTAAAATTGCAGTGGCTAGCAAGCATGCTCATAGAATCGCTTAACTTTAGCGTGCCTATAATGGGATCTTATACACGTCCAGTGTGTGAATAAAATCAACAAAATCTTCCAGCTTGTGTGAAGAAAAAGTACAAAATATTAGCATTCTTTCAATCTTAGCTGTTATTTTGATGCTCTCATATAGTACGGTTCATAACAAGGAAACATAATTAAACAAAAAAGTACCTAAATTGAACCTGGTGCATATAGCACCTTAATAGAGTCATGCTATATGTAAAATTTCATGCATACTCCCGGCCTAGAGAAAATCTAAAATACTTTGTACAACTCCTTGGCCTTGATTTCAGAAGTTGACAAACGGAAAGTTACTATCATCTCTTTAAGCTTTGTCCCCCAATTGAAAACTCGTTTGGCAAAACAAAATTCATGCCTAGATCCTGTGAATCCATTGATGTCAACATCTTAAGGTGATTCAACAAGAGTTCCTTGGTTTCCCAGTCTGCTAGCTAATCACACATGCCATCCCATGAGCATACAGTTTGGGCCTGACACAAGTATAAACATAATAATATTAATTCTGGATTGAATGGCAAAAAGGAGTGAATAAGCAAATTTTCAGATTCCTGCATACTTTTGAGGTGTGTCAAACTGTCAATGTGCTGACAGCAACAACTACAAAAATAATTCAGACTAGAAACTGATTGTGCAGCAATTCAATTTTCTATTTTTGAGGAGATAACATACAAGAACATAATTTTTGTTATAAAACCAAAGAAAACTCCCGGTAAATTTAAGGAGATTTTGAATCAAGCTTAGTGCATGGGGTTCTGAATGGAAGTACAAAACCTTTATTAATTTTTTTAAATGAACATACCCAGACCAATGACTCCAACTTCATGTCCACAGTAATGCTATTTTAACTTCTTTGTAACTTTATAAAATCTATAAAATGAAGTGCTGTGGGGGACCTCCCACACAGTTTTTGACTTTAAAAAAAAAAAATTCTTAGTAGCTATTACAAAGGTCGATCTTCCTGGTGCCATCCAACGACTCATCATTGCCATATATAATATATTTCAAACAGGCTAACAATAGCTTAGAAAGAGAGACTATTTACTGACTAACAATAACTATTTACTGACTAACAATAGTATAACATTCAGTAAAATCTATAGACTAAAGTGACATAATTAGGATATCAAATAAACCATATATTTACTACACTCGCTCCATGTCTCCATACATAAGCCTTGGCTTGCTAAAGAAATGCAAATGCAGGTTTCCTCACATTATTTCTCACAACTTAAATATACTAGCTCCAATAAAGAATTATCCTTTTTGGTATTGGTACCACACATGCTTTTTTCACAAAAACAGCATGTGTCGGTCTACTTTGAAAAATAGTTTCATAATACTTGGATTTCATTTGGCTTTCGACATATATTTTAAACAAAAAATATTTTTCACAGATGCCTTGTTGAGACCAAAATGGAGCATAAAGTAAACAAAGAATAACTTTACCTCGGAGTCACTAGTAACAAATTGCAGCATCAACCTTCTTATACCAGTACAGAATATGAGAACATGGAATAATACGCTGCCCCCAATCTGAGAAAATGTAATGTCAGAGACCACTGCCATGTCCTCCATCATGATCTTGTAGTGTCTCGATAATACTCTGTATCCTGTATGTCCGTAGGAAGTAAACCATGGGGGTCATATGTGACAGAAAGAGAATGAAACTTCAAAGTGACTGTTGATAGCTGGCTGTTGTTGTGAGCAGCACAAAACGGTCACTGCAATAAAGCTAACCAAATTCATTATGGATTTCTTCTGCAAAGCCCGAAGATAGCGAGTTGATTACAAGGTTGTATGTATTACATGTTCCTAGAAAATATTTTGGATCTCATGTTTCTTCAAGATATATTCGAGAACAATGATCAATGAGTGTCCTCACTCCTCAGCAACATCTGAGGACTCAGCAAACCAAAACTTGTGATGATTTTTCCTACAGTTGTTTTGATAATATCATCATCATCTAGACAATTCAACAAGAAAGTCAAAATGCACTGGGCATTGCCAAGGTACAATTCAACTTCTTTTTTTTCCTAAACGAAGACCCAAGTACCAATTCAACTTCTTCTTCTTTTTCCTAAACAAAGACGCAGGTTCCATCTTGCCAAGGTTGATAGAGCAAGAGCTCGGATCATACACATCATTCCACACAAGATTTATCAGCAGAGGGGCCGAGATGTTGGCGACAGGTCCACTCTTGGCAAAGCAGGATTCCAAAATTAACTCTATGAGCGTCGGCGCCACAACGGTGAGCTGAGACAAGGCGCGCAGGTTCTTGAGCTCCAACTTCCCAATGGAGTCCGAATGTATGGAGAGACCAGCGAGCCCACGGGCGCCGTAGACGTAGAGCCTCTGCAGGCATGGGCACCGCGGCGAGGAAACGGCGTCGCCTAGATCGCCTGGGCCGCGAAACCAGACGCGGCTGAGATGCATACTCGTGAGCCGGGTGAAGACGCCGGTGGGAGGCACGGCGAGGCCCAGAAAATCCAACCAGAGACAAAGCGAGGTGGCCTTCTCAAAGCAGGGGAGCTCAAGAAAGCCTCCTCCTCCTCCTTCAAGAATCATAAGGGATAGGCTGCCGGAGACGCGGCGCGCGGCGGCGGGGAGCCAGACCCCCAGAGATTCGGCGGTGGCGCCGTTGGCATTGACGCTGAGCTCGTGGACGGGCGCCTCACGCGCGTCGAGTTCGTCGCGCAGCCGGTGGGGTGAGGGGACCTTAGGAAAGCTGAGATTCGGGACGAGGGCCCAGATGCGGCGCCACTGGCGGGAGAGGACTCTGGTCCGCGCGGCGTCGTGGGTGCGGAGGCGGAGGATGATGGAGATGAGGACGTCGTCGGGGAGCACGCTGAACCGATCCTCGCCTGCAGAGGCGCCGGAGGAGTCGACGTCGGAGGAGAGCCTCGCGCGCTTGGCGGCGCTCTCGCCGCCGCCGCCGCCACCCAGCTCCATCGAGACGAGATTAGGTCGTGGCGGCGAAAGAAGGGCAGGGGAAAGACGTGGCTATAAGGTGGCGAGCCACGGCCCACAGCCCATGGCCTACGGGCCCAAGTAATAGCATTTTTGCTAGCACTGATTTTTTGGCCGAAACAAAACATCAAAGGTCGGCCCTTTGGCTCATCTCCGTACATAAACATGCCAAATTTTGCACTTTCACACTTATATGATTTTTTTTTGTTTTATCTGCGTACAAAACATGCCAAATTTTGGATCTTCACCATTTTCACAAATGTCCATGCCGTTTCACCTCCAGGATGTTGCATTTTTCTAAGGAACTTTTAGCCACTATTACTGAGCTTTGTATGAGAAATCCGTGAATTTCTGTGTGACGCATTTTTTGTCGCGACCCAGTAGGAATTAGACATAGCTTATGATATGTGAAGGCATAAAACATGTCAATTTTGCACTTTTACGGATATATGGGAGATTTATCCGTGTTCTAAATATATACCATGAGAGCTTGTTACGGAAGTAAAATAGTGGCTAACAAGCAGGGTCAAAGAATCGCTGAAGTTTAACGTCCAACTCCAACTGATATTGTAAAAATAAATAGTCAAATTACTTATTTTAGCCATTGTGAAAAATGTGAAAAGTGCTAAAAATATAAGAGCCTACGACAACTTGCGCTAATCTTCTCTTTCGACCATCGAAAGGGAATCGCGGAGCACAATACGGGAATCTTTCTACTGTTCCAACCACCTTTCCTCCGATCACGCATTTAGAGCGGCCACGTGAATCACTGCATGGACTCTAAAAGCCTTATATGTTGGTCTATCCCACCTTTAGCAACCAAGGTGGGGCTAAACTCTCCACAACATCTCATTAACATACATGAGCCACTACAGGCCAAATGTGCCGGGTCTTCTACGAACGCGAGGACGACGACGAGCCGCCGCCCGGGTTCAACACGCCGGGCCTGTACTGTGCGGTCAGCGTGGCAGGGCAGCCCGCGGCTGCGGGGAGTATGGCGACAAAGTGCACCACGCCGGTCAACGTTGAGTCGGTTGTCGAGGCGCCGGGGGAGGCGCCTCCAACCGGCAAGGACGGTTCATTCACTGGGCGCCTCAAGGACTTCACCAAGCGTGTCTTCAAGAAGGCAGTCACCCCCTTGCTGCCGGCCCCGGTAGCAGACTCCCACTCGGCCAAGCTGCCATGGAGGAGCAGGCGCATCGCGACAAACCCGCTCTCCAAGGTGCCGGTCTCCAAGAGAAGAGAGGTCCTCGCCATGCAGCGCATGGGATTCATTCAAGTGCACCCGACGGAAGAGGGGAAGTAGAACCTGGATCTGGATGAGATGTTCGAGGGAAGACCGGGAGATGCTCAAGCCATGCCGGAGCTATTCTGTGACGAGAAGCGTCCGAAGCGACCGCGATGGCCGTGCATGAGCGCCGACCATCCAGCACACCGCCAATCTATGGATCAATGCCGGAGCGC
The DNA here is from genome assembly GCA_018135685.1 of Themeda triandra. Lineage (NCBI taxonomy): Eukaryota > Viridiplantae > Streptophyta > Magnoliopsida > Poales > Poaceae > Themeda > Themeda triandra. The sequence continues at coordinate 943,170 of JAENPR010000168.1, read as the reverse complement.
GAAAACCAGAATGTTAGTGCGTGAGTAATCCACTATGTATTCAATCTGGGGGTGGCGGGGCGTGTTTAAAATCTTGTATCCACCCCAAAAAAACTTTGTAAAACTCTCTTCTACTTAAATACAATATGCGTAAATCTTTTGTGTATTCGAGAAAAAACAATAGTATATCCCCACGCACGTAGTCTATGAGGCGCCGTGCCAGAGACGTTCTTAGATTTAGGAGCAATTAGCTCTATTCGGTTGCATCTTTGGAGACTATATATTTATGTAATCAAGCCTCTGTAGAGGGCTAAAACCAAAGAAAACTCCAGGTAAATTTAAGGAGATTTTGAATCAAAGCTTAGTGCATGGGTTCTGAATGGAAGTACATAACCTTTATTCATTTTTTTAAAAAACGAACATATACCCAGACCAATGACTCCAACTTCATGTCCACAGTAATGCTATTTGTTAACTCCTTCGTAACTTTCTAAAATCTATAAAATGAAGCGTTGTGGGACGTCCCCACAATTTTTGCCTTAAAACAACAACTCTCATCTATATTACAAAGGATCGATCTGCCTAATGCCATCGAACGACTCATCATTGCCATATATAATACTGACTAACAATAGTATATCTGTCATGTACGGGAGCACGTAGTCTAGGAGGCGCCGTGCCATAGACGTCCTTAGATTTAGGTGCAATTAGCTCTATTCCGTTGCATCTTTGGAGATTATATTTATGTAATCAGGCCTAGGCTGCAGAGGGTAAAACCACGCCCTAGACGACGGATCGAGACTACCAACGTTCCCGGCGATCCTCGCCTGACCGAGCCTCCCCACTACCATCTGCTTCATCATGGTCGTCCTGTGCCGCCATGGGAGATGATCTCAAGGCTACCCTGGAGACCCTGGCCGCCGCTGTCAAGACGCTGCAAAAGTCGGTGGATGCCAACACGCAGGCGATCCAGCGCTTGAGTGCCGAGCCCTGGCCGCCGCCATCGTTCTCATCATCCAACGGGAGCGCACACCATCAGGATCACCCGCCCAAGTTCCGAAAGCTGGACTTCCCTCGGTATGATGGCAAATCGGACCCCTTGATCTTCATTAACCGGTGTGAATCTTACTTCCACCAGCAACGCATCATGGTGGGATTATACTTTTTGAGTTTCATTTGTCTGCTCTTGTGTAAATATTACATTGGACTCATATAGAAACTCTTTCTCTCTCTCTAGTCCAGCGACGAATCTGAAGACAGCTCTGATGAGAGTTCTGATGAAAGTGACCAGGAGCCTCCACAAAAGAAGTCTAAGGTACTATTTCTTCTTGTCAGACCTCCGCCTTTTGAAGGGAATGATTGTAATTTTGCATAATTAACTACTGAGTTATCTGTGCATCCTTTTTAGTTGGGATATAACAGTTTCTTTGATTCTCAGGAAACTGCTGTAGACACGCAAAAGTTGGCACGTAATGAGGCATTTTGCGATCTATGCGCCGTTCTATAATTTTATCTGCTTAATAAACATTAAATGGATGTTTGACAACTGTCTTTGCAGCCCAAAACTCCTTCACGAAGTCAGGTTACTGGTTTGAAGACTACTTTTGTTGGGAATTTACCCTATAGTATAGGGCAACGGATCCTATGCAAACTAGGCATCTCGTGTAAACTTGCAAACTAACGATTTGGATTCTAGGATCATCATCCGATGGCGGTAGAGAGAGGTGGGGTCTTTTTACATTTTAACTCCCGCCTGCCAACAACTAATCTTATTTTTTTTCCATCTACCCCCTCCCTCCGTTGCCCCGTCTCTACTCCGTCTGGACCTCCGTCACACGAGATGATCGATCGATCGCTAGGGCACGCGCGAGGACAAAGCCGCTACGCGAATGAAGATCTCACGAACAGCGCCGCTTCGCCCGGAGCCGCCCGCCGCCGGGACCGGGACCTGTGACCGGGTCACCAGGAGGAGCCGTGCGCGCCGCCGTGCATACGTGGTGAAGGCGCGCGGGGGCGAGGGCCAGCCATTGCTGTCCAAGTGGTTGGTCGATGGGGAGGAGATGGATCGCTGCTGGCCGTGCCTTTTTGCTCCAAAAGGAACAAGCCAATGGCCAGGCCACGAGATGTGAAATCTATTGGCTGTGATCTGCTCCTACCGCGTTGTTCGTGAGGTTGACTTCATGCACACGTACGCAAGTCTCACGCAGCAAAGGATCGGAGCAAAGGCGGCCGCTCCCGAGGCGTGCGTGCGGGGCGATCGCTCCGAGACCTGCGTGCGAGGCGTGCGCGATCCCAGGCCGCCGGCGGCGTTCGCGAGCCCTACGGAGCGAAACAGAACGAGGGGTCGCGATCCAAGGCCTGACGAAGCGAGACGGAACGAGGCAACGGAGGGAGACGTAGGGGGTTTTTGGAAAAATGCATAAGGAATGGCAGGCGCTAATTTGTAAAAGTTTCCCACCTCTCTCTACAGCCATCGGATGATGATCCTAGAGTTCAAATCGTTAGTTTACAAGTTTACACGGGGTCTCTAGTTTGCATAGGATCCGTTGCCATAGTATAGAGCGTAAACAAGTGTAAGTTTTGTTATAAATGTACTGATTTATTTTTTTCCAAATGTGTTGCCACTTACACCATTTCTCCACATGCTGTAGTAAGGAATTTTTTGAGGAGGCTGGTGAAGTTGTAGATGTTCGTTTGTCTACTTTTGATGATGGGAGTTTCAAGGGTTATGGACATGTTGAATTCGCTACTGTTGAAGCTGCTCAGAAGGTGAACATTCTCCTTGATTATTTTTTAAATCTATATGCTGCTTAGTTCAACTGTTAAAGGAGCAAAACACCTCACTTACTAGCATGTTCTGATATTAGTTAAACTGATACAAGAGCAGACCACCTCTCTCCATCAAGTTATATTTAATGCCACTTATGAGCAAGTTCTGACACTTGGACTCTTTCATCGTTTTAGGCACTTGAATTTTCTGGTCATGAACTGATGGGGCGGGCTCTAAGGATTGACATGGTTGTCGACAGGGGTGCATACACACCTAGCAGCGGGTTATCATCTAACTTATTTATCTGTTCCCTGGTTATTCAGTAGGGAATGTTTTTATGATTTTTTTTGCTTTTATCAATTACTCAGCATGGTCATAATTTTGTGTGTTGCTCAGGAAGGATAATGGTTCTTTCAAGAAGTTTGCTCAAAGGTCAGGCAACACTATGTTTATAAAGGGCTTTGACACGTCTGGTGGTGAGGACCAGGTAAATTTGAATATCCTTTTTTTCTGGCCAGTTACCATTGTGTTTGTGTTCTCTTTCTTGTTACATTATATCTGATGGTATTTCTTTGCCAGATCCGCAGCGCTCTTCAAGAGCATTTTGGCTCCTGTGGAGAGATTACCAGGATTTCAATTCCAAAGGATTATGACACTGGCGTAAGCAAAGGGTTAATGGCTATTAACATATCATTCTTTTATATTAGGTTGGGGCCTTACTTTTTCAGCAAGAAATTCAGGAGGAACATTTATATTGATATTATATAGTTTCTTTTGGAATGCCATCGTCTGCAGAAGTCTCCATTCTTGTCCTTGACTCATTGACACTAACACTTTGCTTGGTTTGCAGAATGGCATACATGGATTTCATGCACCCAGATTCCTTGAATAAAGCATATGAGCTGAATGGAACCGACCTTGATGGCTACAGCTTGTATGTTGATGAAGCGAAGCCAAGACCTGATAACAACAGGGACGGTGGCTTCAGTGGTGGCTTCAGTAGTGGGCGTGGCAGAGGAAGGAGTGACAGAGGGCGGGGTGACAGAGGCCGTGGGCGTGGATTTGGAGGACGTGGTGGTGGTAGGGGTGACAGAGGCCGTGGTGGCCGGGGTACGCCTTTCAGACAGCGCTGGTACAGCTAGTACAGGTAAACAATTGCTTGGGTTAAGAATTGTTTTTCCAGAATCTTTTGTATCTGTTTGTTGTGTTCACTTGATTTGGAAACTGTGGTTCAAATTTGCAGGAAAGAAGACAACATTTGGTGATGACGACTAAAGATCCATGGCTGGCGATTATAGTGAAAAAACTATATTGTACCTTTCAGAATTAATGTTGTCTGTTCTCCTATTGGAGGCTGTACTGCCTTTTTTACTTGATAAATTTGGACAATTGTTTTACCATTTTTGACATTTGGAGCTCTGAAGTTATATCTAAGACCCGCTATTAATAAGAGCAGCAAGTTCGTTCGCCTATGTTTTTTGGCCTTTGAATTTCTGCGATAGTGTATAGCCCTGAGAAATGCCTTAGTCTGTCGCCTATGATTTTTGGCCTTTGAATTTCTGCAGTAGTGTCTAGTCCTGAGAAATGCTTTAGTTCTTCGCTTATGTTTTTTGGCCTTTGAATTTCTGAGAGTGTCTATAGCCCTGAAGTGTCGTGTCTGCATCTCAATGTACTGTATAGCACTGAGAAATGACTTCGTTGCACGTCACTGCATCTCAATGGGCGTAATGGTAGGAAGAATAGTTATGGGAATTGAAGGAACCAACCTCAATTTACTCGTAGAAATGTGAGCAAATGGACAGTTCCCCACTTAAAATTAAGGCCTCATACAAGTGAACTTTGTTGTATCATTGCTATCCAATTTTTCTTTGGCTTCCGTGCGTTGAAGATAGTATGTAAAACTAAATGAAATGTTGTGTGTGAGAAAACATCCTCAATCATATATTTGGTTTGTTCATGAGTCAACTATTATTCCTGGCCTAACTTTGACTATATTTATTTGGTCTGAAAAATGTATGTACAGAACTACACTAATCCCACACCTGAACCTTATAGTTTTGTGCTAGTCTTATCATCTATGAGGCTGAGACCTGATGGGAAGTGAGAAACGAGCCAATGCTACGCGGTCATCCATCATCCGTGAGTGCCGGTCAGATCGGCGACCCTGATCGCGGCGAACGGCCTGTCCAGTTCCAGCACCGAACCCCTCCGCGCCGAGAGCTCCCGCGCGACGCTCCGCATGGTCGGCCGGGCGTCGGGGTCCTCCCGCACGCACGACAACGCCACCAAGAACGCGAACACCACCTGCGCGCCCACCTGCCCATCCCCGTCGGGAGACTCCAGCCTCTGATCCAGGGCGTCCTTCAGCAGCAGATTGGTGTCCGGGAGCCGCGCGTGCAGCGAGCTGATCAGGCTGCCCGGGTGCCTGCCCATCAGGATCTCCAGCGCCACCACGCCAAAGCTGTACACGTCGCACTTGGTCGTTACCCTCAGGTACGCCAGCTCTGCAGGCCAAGAAACAAGCAGCACCATCAGCCATGACAGTGTGAGCGCGACAGCGAAACACGACGCACGCAGCCACTGTGAAACGCAACGTCTTTATCTACGTTACCTGGGGCCATGTAGCCGTAGGAGCCGGCGACGCTGGTGCAGTGGGAGCGGCCGGGGGCGAGGAACCTGGCGGTGCCGAAGTCGGACACCCGGGGCTCGTAGTCCGGGTCCAGCAGCACGTTGTTGACCGTCACGTCGCGGTGGATCACTGGCGGCGAGCAGTCGTGGTGCAGGTACGCCAGCGCCTCGGACAGCCCGCCGATGGCGCGCGCCCGCGCGGGCCAGCCGAACAGCTCGCCGCAGCCGCCGCCGGGCCCGTACAGCACGTTCCCCAGGCTGCCGCGCTCCACCAGCTCGTACGCCAGGTACATGTGCCCGCCGGCCGTGGCGCTGAAGCCGTGCAGCCTCACGATGTTGCGGTGCCGGACGCGCGTCAGCGCCCGGACCTCGTTCTCGAAGCTCTTCTCGCTGATGCCGGCGTCGCCGGTCTCCGACGCGTCCAGCCGCTTCACGGCAAGGCTCTGCCCGGGCAGGTCGGCGCGGTACACGCTCCCGAAGCTGCCCTTGCCGATGCAGTAGGCCTCGTTGAAGTGTTCCGTCGCCGCCAGGATGTCGCCGAACGAGAACGCCGCGTCCTTGCTCCATATGGAAGCCGTCGTCAGAGACATCGCGCCGCTCGCCGTCGTGTCGGGGCTGTCTTGTCTCCTAGTTGGCCTCCTCCTCCGGGCCACCAGCACGCACAACACTGCAGCTACGGAGAGCACAAGCGCCCCGACAGAAACCAGCGTGATGGTGAGGACTAGCCTCGCCCTGTACCGTTTGGAGCTCGGCGGCTCCGGGCGACAGGAACTCAGGCCGGCGATGTCGCCGCACAGGCCAGGGTTGCCGCTCAGATCAAGCTCCTGCAGCGAGGCCATCTTTCCGAGCAGAGCCGGCACCTCTCCGGTGAGGCTGTTGCGGCTCAGGTTCAGGTGCCACATATGGGCGAGGTTGGTCAGCTCCACCGGCACGCCACCGTCGAGGTGATTTCCGGACAGGTCCAGCCGTAGCATAGCAGTGGCGTTCCCGAGCGTCAGAGGGATCGGCCCCCACAGCATGTTACGGCTCAAATCCAGCTTGAGCAAAGGCAATGCACCGAGCTCCTGCGGTATCGTGCCGGCGAGGCGGTTCGATGAGAGGCTCAAGTCTTGCAACGCGGTCATGGCGCCGTAACTGGCCGGAATCGTCCCGGTGATCATGTTGCCCTCCAGGTGCAGGTACGAGAGGCTCTTAAACTGAGACCAGTGCGCCGGGAGCCCGCCACCGAACGAATTCCTCGACAGGTCAATGTAGTACAGGTCCGGATGCGATCCGAGGATCTCGGACACGTCGCCGGACAACCGGTTCCCTGCCAGCCGGAAGCGCACCAACTTGGTAAAATTGCGGTAGCAAGCGGGCATAGTGCCGGAGATGTCGTTGTCGTCGAGGCTGAGATACCGCAGGCGCGGCGTGCTGCACAGCCCCGGAGGCAGCCCACCGGAGAACCTGTTGTTGGACATGCTGAGCATGGACAGGTTCCGGCCGAAGTCCGGTGGGATGGTGCCGGAGAAGAGGTTGTCGAAGGCGACGATGCCGAGGAGGTTCGGCAGCCGGGTGAGCCCGGCCGGCAGCTCGCCCTCCAGCATGTTGGAGCTTATGGACAGCCTCTGCAGCGCCATCATGTTGCCGAACTCGTCCGGCAGCCTGCCGGTGAGCTTGTTGTCGTACAGTCGCAGCGTGTCGAGGCTCGTGAGGTTGCCGATCGTCCGGGGGATCGCGCCGGAGAAGCCGTTCTCAGAGAGGTCCAGCACCTTGAGGCTCGCCATCCTTCCGATGACCGCTGGTATGGCGCCGGAGAGATTGTTGGTCGCCAAGTGGAGGAACTCGAGCCTCGACGCCGCCGCGACTTCGACGGGGATCCTGCCGGTGAAACGGTTGCCGTCCGCCTGGAACACCCTGAGGTGGGTCCAGTACGTGAAATAATCCGGCGGTATCTCACCGGCGAGCATGTTCTTGGAGACGTTGAACTCCTGTACTCTGATCAGCTTGGCCAGCGACGGTGGCAGGCCCCCGGCGAGCTTGTTCCCAGCGAGACCAATGACGGTGAGGTTGGTGCAGAGGCTGAGCTCGGTTGGGATTGTCGACTCCAGCCCTGCCAGGCTGACGTTGACGCGCTCCAGCGACAAGAGCTTGCCGAGAGTGGCAGGAATCGTGCCGCCCAACGGGTTGCTTGACAGGTCGAGGTCTCTTAGCCCGGAAACGTTGCCAAGCACCGGCGGTATGCCGCCGGCAAGATTGTTGGAGTGAAGGACCAGGCTCTGCAGCTTCGTCAACTTGTCCAAGGTAGCAGGTATTTCACCGGTGAACTGGTTGGACGAGAGGTTGAGGTGCTCGAGGTTGGGCATGTACGCCGGCAACGTGGCCAGGACCGGACCTGACAAGTTGTTGTGTGACAGATCGATGGACCTGACGCCGAGCAGCGGCGCGGACACGTCGGCCGGGACCGGGAAGAAGCCCCCCGTGAGCGCGTTGAGGCTGAGGTTGATGCTGGCGAGGCCGGGCAGCGACCGGAGGTCCAGGGCGGCGAGCGTGCCGGCGAGCCCGGCGCCGGCCACGTCAACGCCCACGACGCGCCCGAGGGCGTCGCACGACACGCCGCGCCACGTGCACGGCGCGGCGACGGCGGCGGAGCCATTGAGTGACCACGACGCGAGCGCGTCCGCGTCCGCCGGGCGCGGCGGCGGGGGCAGGCCGTCCTTCCACCTGAGGAGCGCCTCGGCCTCGCCCTGCGCCGAGAACGCGGGGCGCGGGGAGGACGAAAGGAGAAGCAGGTGGGCGAGGAGCAGCAGATACGCGTGCCGGCGCCGCGACATGTCGGCGGCGCGACTGGTGCGGCGGAGCATTGACGTCGTTGTTCTTTCTTGGTGGCGCGCCATCCTGTTTTTCTCCAGAATATAGGCAAAGGCGTTGCACTGCATTGTTTCTGAAGAGTTGGCGCGTGGGATTAGAGAGGTTGCACTGTATTCACCGTAATTTTGGTTTCTTTCCTTTTATTTTCTCCCCTTTCTTCTTTCTGTAATAAATGACATGCATAGAAGGGAATAAGACTTTCAAATGGAAGTCTTCTCTCTGCTCATCCAAAATTTACGGTGAATAATTTATACATGTCTTTTTATTTGATTTATACTTGACTTATATATTGGATTTATACTTATATTTTTATTTGACTTTTATTACTCTGAATATTTGGGTGTAATTTTTGTATATATAATTTGTGTAAGTAAAAAAAAAATCGAGTGTGATGAAGGAATATTGTCCTTAGTTATTACAACATTGGTATTTGTCTCAGTAGGTCATAGGTAGTCTCATGAGTGCCATGTAATTATAAGACGACTTAAAATGTAACAAGTATAATGAATTGTCTTTTAAGTTGTCCCGTAATAGTTCGAGAACAAGTACAATGAATTGTCTTTTAAGTTGTCCCGTTCGAGAGTCCTTAATTTGTGGAAACAACAATAAGATGTTTTGTGAGTTGCATGACAATAAACCACTTGTATGATAATGTGTATGTTATCTCGTAGTCTTAAATTTTAGCTCATGAGATGGTTGTATCGCAAAACAACAACCTCTTTCTCTCTCCTTTGTCTCTTATTTGCTCCACATCAGCAACTGCATGAGACGGAGCACGAGACTATACCTGCCCTAAAACATTTGTTTTTTCTTATACCACGCTCACAAAATCCAGGTATAGGAGGGATCTAAATTTACTATATTTATTGGATTTAAAGACTTGCACTTCTCCCTTTTCTTATCAACGAATCAACATGTTGTTCATTTTGTAATTCCAGGTTTACAAAATTCATTGGGGTTAGGTAACTTGTGCTCTATTTATTTGTTCTGTCCCGCAACTGGTACATTTTCAACCCGTGCTCCGTGGATACGGTTCAAATCCGGTAGTCCATCTCCATCGATCTCCCAAAAAAATTATGCTGGGTCGGTCGTGGTCTTGCATTGGTTGGCCCCTTCCTCTTCGGCGGGCCGGTCCATCTCCAGCAACTGGTACATTCTCAACAATGCTGTCAATGCCCTGTGCATGCATCGATCAACTTGATCCATCATCCATGCATGCTTATACAAATATATATCAGTTATCATATCAGGTGAGTAGGTAACCTTGTGTTTTCTCTAGTGATTTTATCTATTGCCTGCAGAAGTGCTACGTACCACGTACTGCGACTGTATGTTGATATAGTACTATTTGCAAAGGATAAAACGTGTTTGCGTTCACAGGGTTTCAGGCTGTCACCAGCTGGTAAGAGTAATAGGAACAACTTTACGAAGGTTTCAACGACAAAGAGCGAGGTCAATTACTAGTAGATTAGACTCAAGATTTGTGGGAGTAGGCAGAGAGATGAATTCATTTAGCACATTGGCATTACGTGACATCAATGTCAACTCTGTTATTATATGGAAGTGGCACGCGTATGAGTATATATATGGAAAAGAGAAGGGAGAAAAAAAGAAATGAAGTGACGATGGTATGTGAAGGGAAGATGACTTTTTCAGTGACAAATTGAGAATGAAATTTGCTAGCATTCGCTGGCATATAAAGAACTGCCGCCACCTCAAGTTCAGATTATATGTGAGAAGTCAGAAGTGAGATTGCTCTAGGATCTTGTTGGGCCATCTCTCTTCTTTTTTTCTTTTTTTTTTGGTCTCTGACGAGACGAGTCACTCGCTGTGGGTCTGGCCTAACCTAACAGCTTCTTTCTACGGATTAATCTGGAGACATGGCAATCCATGCATTCCACTGAGATTTCTGTGTGCCTACACAACCATGCATATCGATGGGACGATGGGCGTGATAGGATGGCCGCACTTGGAAAAGATGATCATGGGCTGATCGAGTGCTGTTCTTCCTAACAAATAAAGGGATGTGCCTGAGTTGTGTGGCTCTGGAACGTCTAGTATGGAAAATATGGGATAGTGTGGAAACTGGCAAACCCTTTTCAGTCAGCCGTTGCTTACTCTTTCTTAGTTTCTTCAGAGCCCTTTCGGCCCCAGCTCCTTTTGTAGCGTCGCTGCATCAGCATGCATGGTATATTGCGTTGGGTATGTGTTGAAACTTGGGGATGTTGGCAACAGAGTAGGCTTTTGCTTGAGGAATCAGCATATGTATGTATGGGATTTTATTTTATTTCGGTTCCAGCAACCATAACTGGGCTGGGCTTCTAGCGCTACCTGGATGTACGATATAGAAGTACTAGTAAGGCTTATGAACCCACTTCGGCCTGGTCCCCCTCAATAAAAAAAAAAACTTCGGCCTGGTGACCCTATCCTGCTTTCGGGCCAAGTAAAGGGCCTCTCTTTAAAAAATCCGGGCCAGGGGACAATGCCATATTTTGGACAGGAACGCATTTCATCTCAAGATTTGGACAGTCAGAGAAGGAACACTGAAAAGCGGATTAGCAGTATTCAATTCAATTATGATGAAAAGGCCGGGCCTTTTACTTGACTCTTGAGCAACCTGTCCTTCCTGTTCCATGTGCAAGAGCTCCCTGCTAAACATCCAGGCATCTCCCTGTCCAGATTAGATTATTTACTCAGCCATGTGATACCTACGTAGAATCAATCCTAGGCCTCGTTTAGTTCGCCGAATCGGGGGTGGCCGATTCTGCACAGTGCCACCCCCGAGCACTGTAGCAGTTTTGTCTTTTTGTGTTAATAATTGTCCAAATCTTGATTAATTAGTCTCAAAATGTTCGTCTCGTAAAGTACAATAAAACTGTGTAATTAGTTTTTGATTTCATCTACATTTAGTACTTCATGCATATGTAAACATTTTGATGTGATGGGGAATAGGAATTCTGCATAGTGGAATTTGGGAGTGAAATCTGGAATCTAAACAAGGCCCTAGGCTGCTGTCGATCCTGTTTTCCTGGCACCCTTTGAGTTGACCCGCCGCTATGTCTGATTGATGGAGTATACATACTACAATGCAACTACTAGTACTAGTATAGTGCCCATGCTAACGCTACGGATTCATTTCAAGAATGCACATGAAAACAATAAAATAATGATACTTTTTTCATAGTTCAATCTTCATGCAATTACATATGACCAATCCAAAAAGACACTTATAAAAAATAAGGTATAATAATTGTTTTGCCTCAACCATATAATTTACAATCTGCTGCCTCTGCCTTTCCAAGGGCGTGAGGATGTCGCATGCGACACAACCTAGCTGTGACCACCACTCGGCCCATCAATGGTACAGGTAACCGTACCATGCCACGATGTCCACCTCATGCCACGCCAAGGTCGTTACCAATCCATACCAACTCTAGTAACCCGAAGCCATGCGTCCTAGGCTGCCTTCACCGAGCTCATCCTTGTTTCACCGCCCTTGAAGCAAACCAAGACACAAGCATTCAAGCAAATTATGTGTAGTCATCTTGAACATAGAGACCAATCAAGTAAATGCAGAAGCAGAGTTAAAAACAAAATAGCAAAGGAGAGACCAGCGTAAATTACCTCATGAGGGGCTAGTCAACGACTCCAGCTGTTCCTTCCAAGGAAGGGCCAACCTAGATTACCTCAGCCATGGGATTTACAGAGGAGCATCATTGCTTAGGAGAGAATCAATAATCCATCAGTTCAGGTTATCTGTCAATAAATTTTTGCGCATTTGTTATCAACAAATATATTTGCGCCCTGGAATATTACAAAATAACGAGATGCCACATCATCGAAAGCATTTGCGGACACGATTCATACAATAGGAGAAATTGTCTTGCCTTTATATCCCTACGCATGATTCCATTGCCATGCAAATATTCCAATCCAAGCAAAAGTTGTTTAGTATATATTTACTGATTCGCTTGATAAAGAAATAAACTGAATCAAAAAATACTCTTCAGTTAACACATCAATACCCAAACCCTCATGCATGTAGAGCCATCTTGAGTAGAGGGAAACACAATAAACAGGTATGCAACAAGGCATATAATTCAGAGCAAGGATTTCAAGAGCAGGACTATGCAAAGAGGTGGAAACATACATGTGCCTTTAAGAATGAAACCAGGAAGGAAGTAAAACCAAATAATAGTTTCTGCATGTGCAAAAGCCTTGTCGTCTCAAAGATACCACTGGGGCAGTTTTCTGAAGTACCAATAATCCCTAGAGCCTTGTCGTTTCATCCTGCATTTAGAAACAATTGAAAAGTAATTTACATATGTAATCAAGTATCTTCAGAAACATATGGCAGATAACTCCAGCTCCCTTTTTCCATGTAACTCTAGAGCCTAGTAGGTAAGCACCCATGCTCGACCACCCCCTCGTAAACACGCTCCACGCTCTGCTCCTTGATCATCCCCTCCATATTATATGACCCCACAGTCGCATGATCACAGTACCTCACTGCTTCGTGAAAGCTGTATTGGTGCAAAGAAACATAGAAGATAAACTACAATGCAAACTGCAATGGAAAGCATTCAGATTTTTGATTCGCATAGTAGATACTCGTGATAAACTGGCAGAACATAGAAATTCAATCCTTGTGTGAAGAATTACCTGATTCTAGTACAATAGCATTAGCATAATCTTCATCACTCTCCTAAAGTGATGAAAGAAAATAAATCCGATAGCACTTACAAACTCATTAACATGTAACTGGTTATAAAAGCTAGCTAAAGCAAGTACTATTATTGCCTTGAGAACAAAATAGAATCAGCATAATAATTGAAGCAATATACCTCAAATATAAGGAAGCAATGATTAGTCTACAGTGCTCAAATAAACAAAAGATCCGAACACATAGTACCATTGGCTAAGCATGCTTGCAGAAGAACAGAATGTTACTGCACTGGACATGTTGCTCCTGTTGAGCTGACCGACTCAGAAGAATTCCGAGATGCTGCTTCTGTTAGGCTGTTTTTGAATTGTTGGGAACCAAAACATAGAGGCACATCGAGCTGTTCCTGCTATAGTACTATAAAGAGAAAAAGAAATCGGAGTCAAGCAAGCTGCTACCATTGGTCTGGAAATGAAAATAGAGTTAAGGTGCTGCTATACTGACACACTGAACAACAAATAGAGAATTAGGTTCAGTGTGATCAACATACCTGTCCATTGCAATTAATAAGCACAGAACATCACTTTACATGCAAAGGAAGATAGAACTATCTTTACAAGTAAATGAAGAGAATGAGAGGGAGAGAGATCATATATGAACCTGTATCTAGGATATTGAAAAAGAAGCTCAGCTACAAGTCAGCCCAGCACATGAGCATGCCTGATTGGTACTTGACGGGCTGACCCGAAGCGGAATAGAGGGAGTACCTGGAGAGCCTGCAAGACAGAGAGGAGGATGGAGAGCTACTGGAGATGTGGTTAAGGGGCTTGCAGGCCAAGAACTCCTGCAAGGAGGCTCTATTGCTGGTGCTGCTCATGAACCACATATCTGCAAACCATTTGGGAGTACTAAGTTATAGCCAAAATGTTTGTATAAGAAAATCATATTTAGTCCCTGTAGAAGCAAGTGGGATATTGCATCTTCAAAGTCAGCGTACACATCTCTTTGCTTTTGCATAAAAAGAATAATGGTCGAGGTAAATGACTGATATAGCTAATGGAAAGAGACAACAACATAATATGGATGTTATATTCCCATAAAAATACAGGAAGAAAATTATACTGGTATAAGTCTCTTAGAAAACTAACGCAGATCCATTCTATTTGCCTATTCTGTTTCATGGTTGGAACAAAATTATTCTGTTACATGGTTGGAACAAACCATCTGCAAATTATATTAAATAGATATAGAATAACAAGGGGAAAGGACGTGTGGCAATCAGATCTCAAATGACAAAGAAAATGTTTTAGCATCCTCGAGGAAAATAAAGCCGTGCATCAAAATATCTAGATCGATTCTAACATTCCTGGGAAGAGAAGAGAGATGGGAATCATACATAAATACTTAGATCAATTCTAATATTCCTGGGAAGAGAGGAGAGATAGTTAATCATACCTCAGTAGAGATCGTGGTGCCAAGTTCCGAGAGGAATATTCACAGGAAGGATCAAACGGCAATATTCATTTTCAAATCCAGCAATCACCATCCGGTGGGCGTTGGCCTGCCCACGACCTCTAGGGTTCCGCGCGTTGGGTTCCGGCATGGTGGCCGTGTGGCGATGGGCCGCCGCCGGGGCGACCGCGCGTGGTGGCCGAGAGGTCGCGTTCTCTAGGGCCACGAAGCCATCGCCCCGCCTCGTCCTCGGCCGGAGTGCAGCCGCAGCAGCCATTACCCACCGCCGACTGAAGCTAGGGTTTCGGCCCGCGTGTGGGAGGAGATGATCACGCGTTGGGAAGAAGATCGTGCAGGGGGAGAGGGTCGAGTCTAGGGAGCGGAGGAGCCGCGCGTGGGGGAGTAGAGGAGGTCGTCCAATTATCATTTGTTTCTATTTTTACCTCCGTGATTAAGAGAGGGTGGGCCAGGGGTGAGGGGTGAGGGGTGAGATTCAGGCTTCCCACTCTTTCAGAAGAATTGCATTATAATATAGATTAAGTGTTGACTAACCTCGATCTCCTCGTCAAATCAAATAATATTATCTGTCGCCGCCGTGAACCAAGAACCAGCAGCTTCAACCCTGTTTGTCTGTCATTATAAGAAAAAACCATAGTATTCGTCTGCTCGTTTGAAACATCTACGACTCATTTCCTCTCACACAATACTATCGAAACTGACAAAATCAACCGTGAAAACCCTGGCCATGGTTTGGTTCACTGGTCATTACACACACGCTGAACCTGGTTCACTGGTCACTACACACACGCTAGCTAGCATTGCTCTGGCCCGCCTGACATTTGTCTCAATATAAATATCTACGTTGATGCACAGTCCAAGTGACCTTGCTCAGAGCCTGTTTTTTTTTCTCCTTAAAAAAAAATAAAAGTATTCTTGGATGAGTCAGAGTGACTTGTCCAATCTAAAGACAGCGTGGAACTCGGGGAATGGAAATGTTGCTAGGCGCCATAGGAAGTCCTGGGGCTACCGAGTCCTGGGGCTACCGAAAGGCGCCAATGGTTTCCACATGGATGGATGTGCATGGTCTAAGTGAAAAGACCCAACCAAACTTTGGTCAGGGCTCAAAATTCACAGTAACAGCTGAATTGCACCTTTAAGGGCATGTATGCACAACAATTACAATGAGAAATCTATAACTCTTATATAAACAAACCCCATTATCTAATTCTCTCGACATGCAGCACGTCCACATCAGCATCCCACTATCTATTTCCTTGATATGCAATAAGTCCACCTTAGCAACCCACTATTATTTTATACTAGCAATTTATCTTGACATAAAAGGTGCAAACTATTGTAATATATTTTTATTCATCCTTCATACCCGCGGCAACGCGCAGGAAATTCTTCTAGTTATATATATATGGTCAAAACTCAGGAGGCGCGAGCTTGTGGAATTGAACCGTGATCCGAGGGCCAGCACCGAAAAAGGCATGACTCCTTTTTGTTGTGTTTCAATTTTTTGTGTTGTGTTTCAAATTGCCTAGGTACGTTGCCGAGGTGCTTTGACATACATATCTGATCATATTGATCCGCACAGGTAACTAAAATCAGTCGATTTTGCTAAATTTTCAAGGCATAAATGATTTCGGGTCTAGCTTTTAACATGGAGCTCACATATATATCTAAGTAACACCAATATACAGAAAAGTAGCGGCAATCCTATGGAGTCCTCACCAAATTAGCCAAATCTCGCTAAAATTTGAAGGTGCAAACGTGAGGTTTCAAGTTTTATAATATAATCTAAATTTCAATGTGAGGACACCTATATATATAGTCAAACCAATCTACACCAAAGTAGCAAGCAATTGTATCGAGACATCTCAATAAATGATAGTCAAAATTCAGTAAAATTTAAAAGGGCAAACGCGGACGGTTCAATTCTAGGGTCTAACTTTGACGAAAGTATAGTCATTTTTGTATTGAGGTAGAAGAACTGGACATAAATTGCTGTCCATGTTGATTTGAGTCCTACATAAGTTTATGAGACTGATGACCACGTCTCATTGCACGTCGCTCATGGCGCCAAATTTGAAAAGCAGCCCAGGCGGCGCTGAAATTTCTCATGGCTAGGAGGCGGCGTACTGTACGTACGTATGGAGTACAGTACTCTGCAAAGGTTATACTGCTGACTCTGACTGCAAGTCGTGGTCTTGGATTCACGCACCCGGCTGCGCTGCGTGCGTGCGAGCTGCGAGGTGCGGCGACTGGCACTCACGACTGGTCAGCACCTGCGTTTTTTTTACCGGTCGGTAAACCGCGGACCTTCCCGGGCCGGTCCGGTTCTGGTTCGGTCCGGTTCGGACCGGCCCAAATTTCAAATTTGAAGTTTGAAAAAAAATGCTGAAAAAATTCATAAAAATAGCTGACGAATTATAGAACCCAATGGTGTAAAATTTTTTCAAATTGGAGGTCGTTTGATATGAATAAATTCAAATTCCATTAGGTTGAAAAAAAGAAAAAAAACGGCGCCGGCCCGTTAAGGCCCACGAGGCCCATATAGCCCCAGAGGGCGCTCCCCCCCCAGAGTCCGCTGTGCCAGGCCGCGCTCCGCCGCCCCCAGCCGGAGAACCGCCGCGGGAGGGCGGTTTCCCGGGCCGGACGAGCGGTTTACCGCCCCCGCGTCGCCTCATCGGTAACCCGCCCCGATCCGGCGGTAAGCCGCTCGGTTAGGGCGGTTTACCGAGCGGCTCGGGCGGTTAGCCGCCGGGGTAGGTAAGTTTTTTTTTTTTTTTTTTTTTTTGTTTAGAGTACTTTTAGCTCTAGGATTTAGGTAGGATATGCTTGTAAGGTATGATTTTGGGCCCGATCTATGATTTAGGTAGGATTTTATAGTGTAGGGTATGATTTAGGTAGGATTTGGGGTAGGATGCATGTATTTTTTTGTTTTATATTGTTGAGATACATGGAATTTAGGTGTGACTTAGTGACTTAGGGACTTGATATATATTCTTGACATACATTTTGTGCACTTGGTATATTTATATATTGGTATGTCTATGTTGTTGTTCGTTCATGTAGGTAGACAATGTCGGACAGACCCCACGATCGTGTATGGGAGCATGGTCAAAACCTTTCTCCTGGATGGTATTGCAGTTACTGTAAAGTGACGAAACATGGCGGTGGTTGCACTAGATTCAAGCAGCATTTGGCAGGGCGCGGGCCGGATGTCGTGTATTGCAACAGAGTGCCACCAGATGTGCGTGCCTACTTTCGGCGAGAGCTTGACAGTACTAAGGAAAGAATGAGCGGGCTCGAGTAAAGCTGGCACAGGAGGCGGCTGCACAACAGGGAAACCAGCCCCTTGGTGATGAGGAATATGAGGCTCAGATGCAGGCAGCAATGAACATGTCGAGAACATAATATGAGTACGAAGAAACTGTTCGACAGAGAGGAGGTCATTACGAGCATGGAGGGGGTAGTGGTAGTGGCGGTGGTGGTGGTGGTGGTGGTTCGCGTGGGGGGAATCCTATTCAGAGGATGTTTAGTAGAAGAGCAGGATCACAGAGGGAGACTCCTGTGGTGGTGGACGACTATAATGCGGCAATGGGTGGGAGTAGAGGAATGTACCAACCAAGGATTAATACTGGGATGGATTGGGATACATCTGTGAAACAGTTGCACCAATTTACAGGTTCCTTCGCTTCGCCGATAAAGAAAAGGAGGCCAACATGTGTCAAGTGGTGTATGAGTTCCAGAACTGCAAACTTGAGTTGCAGTCGTTCTTTGGAAGAAATGAGCACACATGGCAGGAGTATCTTGCTATAATGGAACGAAGGATTCGTGACGTGTACATAGGGACGTATGTGGGTCCAGGTATGATACAAACGACTTATATTTATTTCTCCCGCTATATATGTTCAACATGTTGCTTATTTGACTCAATATGTTGCAGCTGCTGTTCTAAATCCAAAGGTTGCATACACTATGGAACCAACTTTGAGGATGTTTTCTGGACTCAAGGAGGCTTTTCTGAGAATGACGGATGTGAACACCGCCATGCAGGCGTTGCAGGAGGCAGAGGTTTTTCGACAAAAGGTTGGTGAGTTTGGCACAGAACTGGCGTCTAAAATGGCACAGGATTACAGGACCTCCCCATGTAAGAGTACTCTCGACACCTTGTTGGTTTCCTATATTTGGATATATAGCTAACATGCTTTGTTGCACAATGTATCTCCTCAAGTGGATGCGAGCGGAACTGGAGTACTTTTGCCTTGCTGCATACGAAGGTGAAAGTCCCTAGTTTGGTTTTGGCTAATTGATGAAACCTAGGACTAACCTTGTTTATCTAAGTGGTTGATTTAGAGAAAGGTTGTCCTCATGATGAGCATATTGAATATGAAGCGTGACACGCGTCATGTGATCAAAGATGAAGATCAAGACGATGCTTGGCTCCATGGACCGGTGTTGAAGGTGAAGGGCTAGTTGAGGCTTGGAGTGAAGGACCATGCGATGGTGAAGCTCGGGCAAGACTAGGCGCCGATGGACCGATGCACGGTGAAGGGCAAGTGAAGTCAAGATCGATGGATCGAGACGGTCACATGATGGTGTGAAGCGTTCATATCATTTGGAGGAACAAAATGGGCTCAAGGCAAAGGTATAACCTATAGGGCCATTTTGTTTTACACTCAAGACACCATAGAGGGTGTGAGTGGTTTAGGATCGATAGCCGCACTATTAAGAGGGGAAGTCTTATCGGCTATTCGACGCACGGGTGCCACTAGGTGAATTCATGTAGTGCATTGCATGTAGGGCCTAGTGAGCTAACCTAACCTTTGGGAAATGTGTGTGGAAAGCTAACACACAAGCACATGGAGATGTACACTTGGTGGTGTTGGCACATTTACAAAGGTGGCGTTTGGGCGCGCTGTGGTTTGCAGGGTAGAGATGGGCGGGATTCGGCGCTTTCGGGAAAAATGGATGCATATTTTCTATTGCGCCGGATGCAAAATTTGGTTGAAATCATGCTATCTCCGTTGTTCAAGTTGGTATACTTGTTGGATAGCATGACGGAGAAGTTGGCGTCACGACGGGCTGAAAAACGAAGTTTTTGTAGCGCCGGACGCGCAGGGCTTTGGCGCCGGACGCGTCCGGCGCGTGTTAGCTTGGCTCAGGTTGGTGGCTCTGCGTTGCTGAGCGCCGGACGCGCGACGGACGCGGCGTCGGACGCGGCGTGTTCACCATGCGGCGTCCGGCGCATGCCGAGTCTTGGCGTGGTCTTGGCCGGCGGCGGCGGCGGCGGACGCCGGGCCGTGCGTCCGGCGGCCGGCGGACGCGGACCAGAAACTTTTAAGTTTCGGCCGGTCTGTCGGACGCGGGCGCCGGATGCGCGTTGGCGAGCGCCGGACGCCCGCGCCGACGCCGACGTGGCGGCACGCGGTTGGCCGCGGCGCCAACGGTCGTACAGGGCGCCTTGGCTGGCCGGAGCGCGTCCGGCGGCTGCGGCGGACGCGTCCGGCGCAGTGAAAAATTCGCCCCCGAGGGGGCAACGGCTAGTTTGAAGAGTTTGGGCTATAAATAGATGGGTGGCCGGGCTTGGCTCCCTCTCTTGGCTCTCCCAACTCATTCATTCATCCTTTGAGCTGAAGAAACACTCTCCCTCTCATCTCTCTTGCTTGTTGCTCATCCAAAGTGAGATTGAGAGATCACCTAGTGCATTGCATTGCTTGAGAGCATTCTAGTGGCACTTGTGGGTGGTTTAGCCGGTGGATTTCTTGTTACTCTTGGAGAGTACCGCTTCTAGCCGGCTTGGAGATTGTTGGAGGCGTTGGCAAGAGAAGGTGTATGTTCTTGGCCACCTCCGGTTGATTTGTAAGAGGTTCTTGTGCTCACCTCGCGGGGATCGCGAAGAGTAAATCTATTGGATTGCGCGTGTCATTGAGTATCTCACTTGAGAGTGGCGCCTTGTGGTTTCCTTGCGGGAAGTGCCTTGCGGGGCAAGTGGCTTGAGGGTCACACCAAAGGACCATCTAGGTGTTGGTCGACACAACGGGTGACGTAGCTTGGCGGTGCCCAAGTGAACATCCGGGGATAAATCATTGTGTTCATCTTGTCTCCCGGTGATTGGTCATCATCCTTTGTGTGTTGCCGATTGATTGATTGTTCATTTCTTGGTGATTGGCAACCTCGACTCTATGCGTCGGTATAACAAGCTCCTACCCTCTCTTGTATTACTTTGATTACTTTCTTGCAAAGTAGAATTGCTTGCGTGGTCGGTCGGGAACCACATCTTGTGTAGACTAAATCCCGTGGGTAGAATTGCTTGTGTGGTCGGTCGGGAACCACTTCTTGTGTAGACTAAATCCCGTGGGTAGAACTCTTGATCACTAGTGGTAGCTCTTGTGTGTACTAGTGATCACTTACTAGAATTGTTTGGATAGGAGGCTTGCAACACCTAGTAGGCTAAGCATAACTTGCTTTCCGCCATTTGTGTATCTAACGAAGTTTGCTTAGTGAGTTTGTAGAAATTTTTATAGGCTATTCACCCCCCTCTAGCCATCTAGGACCTTACAAGTGGTATCGGAGCCGAGGTCACCGTTTTAGTGCAAGGCTTAACATCCTACGGTGTTAAGATGGCTCAAATTGTGTTCAACCATGTTGGGGGCAAACCGCCTATGTTTGATGGAGTTAGTTCCTTTGATCATTGGAAGAGAAAGATGATCATGTATCTTGGTTCGATACAAGAGAGAGTCTTGCAAGTTACATTGCATGACTATGCTATTCTTGATAATGATCATCTCACCGATGAAGATAAAGCCAACATCACATGCAATAGAATGGCTCTCAACACCCTATACAATGGCATTGATACAAAGGTGTTTGAGGGGATCAAGGATTTGGAACTTGCAAGTGAAGTGTGGACTAGGTTGGGTGAGACCTATGAGGGTACCAAGGTTGTGAAGAGTGCCAAGTTATATGGACTCAAGAGTGAGTTCGAGAACTTCAAAAAGAAGGAGGATGAAACAATCATTGAAATGTTTCATCGTCTACAAGTGATTGTGAATGATCTCAAGAGTTTGGGGCACAAGACAAAAGATGAAGACTTTTGTCACAAGTTCTTGATTTGCTTGCCGAAGAGCTTCAAGATGTTGAAGCTAATGCTACAAAGAGATGGGCTTGAGAATAAGAAGCCAAATGATTTGCTTGGTGAAGTCTTGACATATGACAAGTTTGATCAAGATGATGAGAAGGTGGAGGAAGAGAAGAAGAAGAAGACCGTGGCATTTCAAGCCACATCCTCCAAGGGCAAAGCACCAATCTTTGAAGAAGAAGAAAACAATGAGGAAGATGGTGACTTTGAGATTGATGATGAGGCACTTGCTCTTGTAGTGAAGAAGATGGGACACATGTTCATCAAGAGAAGAGACTTCAAGAGGAACAACTTCAAGAGGCAAGAGCAACCAAGAAAGTGCTTCAATTGTGATAGCACCGAGCATCTACAAGCCGAATGCCCATATGAGAAGAAGAAGAACTACAACAAGGGCAAGTTTGAGAAGAAGAAGCATGAGGCCAAGATGACACTCAAGAAGGGCAAGAATGGTGCATTTGTGGTCACTTGGGAAAGTGACAATGATGATGAAGATGAAGATACAAGCAACAAGGCTATGGCATCTATCGCCACCAACAAGAAGTCTTCATTATTCTCTTCATCACCATCGTTCTTCATGGCCAAGGAAACCAAGGTACAATATGATGATAGTGATGATGATAGTGAGATGGAATATGCTCACGATATTGATAATGTTGATGATGATGATGAACCTTCTAAGGAACAATTATATGACTTGATGCAAGAAACTAGAGATATAGCTATTGCCAAGGAAAAGGAGTGCAAGAAGCTTTCAATGAAAGTAGCAATACTTGAGAAAGCCCTAGGTGAGCTTATGACCACTCATGAGGGTCTAGTGGAAGACCATGAGAAACTTGGTGATGCTCATTCTAAGCTTGAAAAGGCTCACTCACTTCTACTTGAGCAACAAGCAAAGAAAGTGGTGGTTGCATCATGCGATATAGGCCTTACTTGTGACATCATTGATGAGTCATTTTATCAACCTATCATCATGACAAATGCTAACCCTTCTTGTAGCACATCATCCACCACCACCACCGACTCTACCTCTACTACTAGTGATGGCTTCACTTGTGATGCTACACTTATGGTTGAGAATGAGACTCTCAAGAAGGAGGTGGATGAGCTCACTCATGCCTTAGGCAAAGCCTATGGTGGTGAGGCCCGCTTGCTAAAGTGCTTGGGTAGCCAAAGGTTCTCTCTTAACAAAGAGGGATTGGGCTATACCCCCAAGAAGGGCAAGTCGGCCTTTGCAACTCCAAAACCTAGCTTTGTGAAGAGCAATGGTCGGTTTTGCTATAGATGCAAGCAAGTTGGGCACCTAGAGCAAAATTGCAACAAGAAGCAACAAAACAAGAAACGTGACAATGCTATACCTTTTGATTCTTGTTATGTGCTTACCAAGGGTGTGAAAGGTGTGCAAGCTAAGTTTGTTGGTACACCCATTGTTGGCCCAAAGAAGAAGGTTATTTGGGTACCAAAGAGCTTAGTTACTAACCTACATGGACCCAAACAAAAATGGGTACCTAAGCTTCATTGATTTGCTTGTAGGTGAATTATAAAGCCGGAGGAAGGCATTGGATTATTGATAGTGGGTGTTCTCAACACATGACCGGCACATCAAGAATGTTTGATTCAATTGAGAAGAATGATAGTGGCATTGAGTCAATTACCTTTGGCAATAACAAGAAAGGCAAGGTTGTTGGTTTGGGCAAGATTGCAATATCAAATGACATGAGTATCTCCAATGTGATACTAGTTGAAAGCTTGGATTTCAATCTTCTCTCCGTGGCACAAATTTGTGATCGAGGCTACAAGTGCATCTTTGGAGCAAATGATGTTGAGGTAGTTTCTCTTGATGGCTCAAACTTGGTGTTCAAAGGCTTTAGATATGAGAATCTCTATCTAGTTGATTTCAACACTAGTGAAGCTTCTTTGACAACATGTTTGATATCAAAATCAAGTTTGGGTTGGCTTTGGCATAGAAGGCTTGGGCATGTTGGCATGAAACAATTGAAGAACCTCACACAACACAATCTTGTTGAAGGGTTGAAAGATGTTGTATTTGAGAAGGACAAGTTGTGTAGTGCATGTCAAGCCGGGAAGCAAGTTGGAAGTTCACATCCAAAGAAGAGCATAATGAGCACATGCAAGGCATTTGAGTTGTTGCACATGGATCTATTTGGCCCAACTACATACACAAGTATTGGTGGCAACAAGTATGGGTTTGTCATAGTGGATGACTTCACAAGATTCACATGGGTATTCTTTCTTAGTGACAAGAGTGAAGTGTATGACACCTTCAAGACCTTTCTCACTAGAGTTCACAATGAGTTTGACATGAGAATCAAGAAAGTGAGAAGTGATAATGGGAGTGAGTTCAAGAATACAAGAATGGAAGAATTGTGTGATCACTATGGCATTGGTCATCAATTCTCGGCCAAGTACACTCCACAATCAAATGGCCTAGTTGAGAGGAAGAATAGAACATTGCTTGATATGGCTAGATCGATGCTTCATGAGTACAATGTTAGTCAATCATTTTGGGATGAAGCAATCAACACGGCATGCTACTATATCAATAGGCTCTATTGTCATACTTTGCTAGAGAAGACCCCATATGAATTACTTCATGGAAGAAAGCCCAACATTGGCTATTTTAGAGTGTTTGGTTGCAAATGCTATATCTTGAGGAAGGGCACTAGATTGGGGAAGTTTGAAAAGAGATATGATGAGGGGTTCCTACTCGCTTATTCAACTACAAGCAAGGCTTATAGAGTTTGGAACAATTCAAGTGGCATTAGAGAGGAAGTCCATGATGTGCAATTTGATGAAACCAATGGGTCACAAGATGAAGATGAGAATCTAGAAGATGTTGGTGGAACTCAATTGGTTGAAGCAATGAAGAACATGGACATTGGGGACATTAGAGCAAAGCAAGTGGTTGATGTGCAAGATGATAAAGATGAAGTGCTCAATTCTCCATTGAGGCAAGCTAGCAATGCTCAAGTGCAAGATCATGGTGCTAGTTCATCAAATGAGGACAAGTTAAGTGACCAACCAAGTTCAAGCAATCAAGTGCAAGTGCTACAACCACAACATGTTGCAAAAGATCACCCAATTGATAGTGTTATTGGTGATATTAGAAGTGGTGTGCAAACAAGATCAAGAGTGGCTATGATTTGTGAGTATGCATCATTTATGTCAACCAAAGAGCCAAAGAAAGTTGAGGAAGCTTTGGATGATGCCGATTGGATCATGGCAATGCAAGAAGAGCTCAACAACTTCACAAGAAATGATGTGTGGGAGTTAGTTGAGAGGCCGGAGGATCACAATGTCATTGGAACCAAATGGGTTTTCAAGAACAAGCAAGATCAAGATGGTGTTGTGATTAGAAACAAAGCAAGACTAGTTGCACAAGGCTATACTCAAGTTGAAGGTCTTGACTATGATGAAACATATGCTCCGGTGGCAAGATTGGAAGCAATAAGGATTCTATTGGCTTATGCATGTGCCCACAACATCAAGTTATATCAAATGGATGTCAAGAGTGCATTTCTTAATGGGATCATCAATGAGCTAGTATATGTTGAGCAACCTCCCGGTTTTGAAGATGAGAAGAAGCCCAACCATGTGTACAAGTTGAAGAAAGCTTTGTATGGCTTGAAGCAAGCACCTAGAGCATGGTATGAGAGATTGAAGACTTTTCTTCACTCCAAAGGGTTCATTATGGGCAAGATTGACACTACTCTATTCACCAAGAAGATTGGTAATGATCTCTTCATTGTGCAAATCTATGTTGATGATATCATCTTTGGATCAACCAATCAAGCATATTGTGAAGAATTTGGTGAAATGATGGCAAATGAGTTTGAGATGTCCATGATTGGTGAACTTAGCTATTTCCTTGGTCTTCAAGTCAAACAATTGAAGAATGGGACATTTGTGAGTCAAGGAAAATACATAAGGGACATGTTGAAGAAGTTTGGAATGCAAGATGCAAAGCCAATCTCAACTCCAATGGGCACCAATGGGAATCTTGATAGTGATCATGATGGCAATATGGTGAATCAAAAGGAATATCGGTCATTGATTGGAAGCCTACTCTATGTCACCGCATCAAGGCCGGATGTCATGTTTAGTGTTTGCATGTGTGCTAGATATCAAGCCTCACCTAGAGAGAGTCATCTCACGGCCGCAAAGAGAATATTGAGGTACTTGAAGCAAACAAGAGATGTTGGATTGTGGTATCCCAAGGAGTCAAAGTTTGAATTAATTGGATATTCGGACTCCGACTATGGTGGTTGCAAGATCAATAGAAAGAGCACAAGTGGTACATGTCAACTTCTTGGAAGATCACTTGTGTCATGGTCCTCAAAGAAACAAAATAGTGTGGCAATCTCTACCGCCGAAGCCGAATATGTTAGTGCGGGGAGTTGTTGTGCACAATTGCTTTGGATGAAGTCAACTTTGAAGGATTATGGCATCAACTTCAAGAATGTGCCATTGTTTTGTGACAATGAAAGTGCAATCAAGATGACACAAAACCCGGTTCAACATGGAAGAACAAAGCACATTGACATAAGGCATCATTTCATTAGAGATCACCAACAAAAGGGTGACATTTCCATTGAAAGTGTGGGTACCGATGATCAACTTGCCGACATCCTCACCAAGCCACTTGATGAAAGAAGGTTTTGCAAGCTAAGGAATGAATTGAATATTCTTGACTTCTCAAACATGTGTTGAATGCACCCCACCACTACTTGACATGCCTCTCCTTCGACAAAGCAAGGTACCATTGGTTGACATGTCATTCATGCTTAGGATTATACTTGTGGTAGCACATGTAGACATACAAGGTGCATTTGGAGCATTCATGATAAATCAAATGTGTTTGATGTATATATGTTTACCACTATTGCTTCTTTGCTTTGCTTGATCTAGTGGTGACATATGACATATTTGTGGGCTTGCAATCCTAGTGTTGAATCTAGAATATTTGCTACAAGTGTTTAATTCAACATAGGCAAGATAACCCTTGTCATGAGGTGTGAAGAAGCTTGTCTTTGGTTCAAACCGAATTAAATGTCTTTGGCAAGTAGTCTAGATTGAACCAAATTTGACTAAAGTTTTGTTTACTCCATCAAAGTCATTTTCTCTCCACAATTTGATCCCATTTTTGGGCAATTGTTGACAAAAGGGGAGAGAAAAAGATGATTGAACATGATAAAGGGGTAAATAAAATTTTGATGCACACAAGAAGGGGGAGCAAGCTCATGAAAAAGTTATTGCATTTGTTTGTGCATTCTCATATGACTTGCTCATGGCACCTAGTTTTAAAGTTTTATACAAGTGGTGTCTCCTTGCTTGTGTGGTGCAATGCTAGTATAGGACTTGTATGATGAAATGATCTACTAGCATGCATAGGTTGTAACTAGACTCCCCTTGCTTTACAAGTGGTTCAAGAACTTTGCTTATAATGTTGATCTCACGGGATTCTTGAGTTTTTTGATGGATGTCTAGTTACTTCATGGTGCTAAGGATGGTGTAAAGTGCAACTCCGATTGGTATCACGCTTCAAAGGTCCATTTCTTACACCTTAGCATCATTTTGGTAGAATTACTCTCCCCACACTTCTATCCATGCATATGTGCAAAGTTTCAAATCCAAACTCTATGCACATATGTAGGGGGAGCAATACTACCAAAACCAAACTTGCTATAGTTGTCCAAATTCCTCTTGTGAGCTTATTGATTGGACAAGTATGACAAGTTCAAAATCTTTATTATAAAATCATCTTTGTTGAGGTTGTCATCAATTACCAAAAAGGGGGAGATTGAAAGTCCCTAGTTTGGTTTTGGCTAATTGATGAAACCTAGGACTAACCTTGTTTATCTAAGTGGTTGATTTAGAGAAAGGTTGTCCTCATGATGAGCGTATTGAATATGAAGCGTGACACGCGTCATGTGATCAAAGATGAAGATCAAGACGATGCTTGGCTCCATGGACCGGTGTTGAAGGTGAAGGGCTAGTTGAGGCTTGGAGTGAAGGACCATGCGATGGTGAAGCTCGGGCAAGACTAGGCGCCGATGGACCGATGTACGGTGAAGGGCAAGTGAAGTCAAGATCGATGGATCGAGACGGTCACATGATGGTGTGAAGCGTTCATATCATTTGGAGGAACAAAATGGGCTCAAGGCAAAGGTATAACCTATAGGGCCATTTTGTTTTACACTCAAGACACCATAGAGGGTGTGAGTGGTTTAGGATCGATAGCCGCACTATTAAGAGGGGAAGTCTTATCGGCTATTCGACGCACGGGTGCCACTAGGTGAATTCATGTAGTGCATTGCATGTAGGGCCTAGTGAGCTAACCTAACCTTTGGGAAATGTGTGTGAAAAGCTAACACACAAGCACATGGAGATGTACACTTGGTGGTGTTGGCACATTTACAAAGGTGGCGTTTGGGCGCGCTGTGGTTTGCAGGGTAGAGATGGGTTTGGGTCCCTCTCTTCCTCCCGCCGAGCCTGTGAGTGTTGACGGTCGTTAAGTGCCAATTTTTACCGTCAACGAGACATGAGAAAGGACTAAAATATGTTCACCAACTAGATATAGGGGTTATACTTGACAGAATTCCACGAGTTTTGGTGAATGTCTCGTTTCTCGGGTGTCGGCTGAAAATACCCAAGGAAGGCCCACATGTCGGGTTTACATAGAGATAATCGGGAACCGGTGAAAATTCATGTCTGGAATGTTCGAGAAGGCTCTAGACCAAACAGGAGCCCGAACCGGCTCGGTGGAGAGTCGGCCGACTCCACCCTAGAGTCGGCCGACTGGGGACTTCAACCAATCAGAGTCAGCCTCGCGGATCCCTGTTCCACCGCCTTTGAGGATGAATAATAATCGTCCGTTTAGGTCGGTTTGATCCGAGGGCTGTGGTGCATCTTAAAGGGCTATATAAGCAGGGCCCCTGGCCCCTGGAGGAGGCAATCCCTAAAACCCTAATTCATTATCTCCCAGCGGGATCAGAGTTGTAGAGGCGTCCCTTGAATGGATGACTTCTCTTCTCTAGAGAATTAGAGCTAGACATTCCAATGTAGTAGATTAGATCTAGATGAGAGTTAGGGAGAGCGGAGCTGCGCTCCGGTTCGGAGAAGTCTTCGAGATTTGGTATGTCTTTGTATCTACTCTTTGTAAGACTTATGCTTTAATATATTTATCTTCTCTATTTACTTTTATGCCTATCTTGTGATTGTTAGTATAGTAGTTATGCTTTAGTATGGGATCTTCGCTCGCATCGAGTGCTCTAGTTATCCTAGGTAATTAGAGTAGTAATTGATAGTGTAGACATGGTGTCTAGACTAGAGGTTACTCGAGATTGCACCCAATCCCACGGATTGTTGTGGTAGCCCCAGGATCGTGACAGTCCCCGACGGCCGTCGTATTCCACCTCGTTCGGGTTGGTGTTTGTAGGACCGTAGTCGGAGCTTCCTAGCCCCCTTCTCATCCATGTCTCGTGGCTAGTGTTCGATGTCCCGAAGTGCTATTGTATGATTGCTATATCTATCCATCCCCTGTTATCATAGAACCAAAGTAATAGAGAAGTATATAGGAACCTTGATCTCTTCCGTTGTCCTCTCACTCGGCTAGCTACTCATTTATCATAGAATTCTCATATGTACTTTATTATTTATATTACCTTTTATATATATATCAATTACCCTGCTTTAGTCTAGTTGGTTTATTAAGTTAGTAGATACATGATGGTGAGTTATCGATTCTTTAACCCTTGCTTCCCGTGGTAAAATATAAATAACGATACCTGGTTTACTCCCGGTAAAATGCTACAATGGTATGTTCTCAGTGCGCTTGAATCCTTCTTATTTTAGTTGCACTTAATTTATACCAACAAGCATTTTTGGCGCCATTGCCGGGGAAGCAATCGGTGTTAAGTTTTTGATAATGATCTTGATGTCTGCTAATTTAGTGTATCACTAGCTTTAGTAGGATTACCCCTTGTTCTATTGAGTGTGGAATAGACAGGACAAAAGATGTCGTTTCGACCTTCCGACAAGCTTCCACAAGACATTGAAGAGCCCAGGGTCCCTCAACATTCAACATTCAACTGGAACCCTGCCATCTCACAGGTTTGTGTATACATATATACTATTCTAACCATGTGCAGATTGGAGAAAATATCGTCGTCAAAATAGGTGATGAACATAGATGCCGCAACACTACTCACAAATTTCATCCTGTGAGTCATGGTAAGTATGATCAAGAATGGTGAGATAGTCTTGCTCATGGACTTTAAAATTATGAGTAGTTATCTTTTAAATTCTTGCACCTCACTACATGTTTACTTTTAAGAACTCATGCATCCACTCCACTCTTTTATGTTTGCTCATCCATTGCATGTTTAGTTTCTTGCATTCATTCATACGTTTTGCATCTAAAAAGAAAAAAAAATTTCACCATGATCATGCTCTTTCATCTCTGTCGCATTCCTTTTATTATAAAAAGATAAAAATATTTCTTGTGATCCCGTTAGAAGACATTTGAGTTAAGGCGCTCTAGACAACCAAGGCTTAGAGGTTTTTATCACTAATGCTTAATCGTTCCACAAGCTTTGTTGTCTATTTGAGCTTCACGAACATAAAGGATCAAGAAGAGCTAAACAGGCGAAGGACATCCAGTCCACTGTTGGAGTACGCCCACGACACTTGAACACCTGTCTCCAACAAAGATCTATCTACGACACTCCGGAGGACTCGAACGTCTTCATTGCCTGTCGGCAACATCGCCCGGACTATGTCAACATCCAAATTTGGGGGAGGGCATCCCCGTGTACCAAGCTAAGTGTTTCCAACTTATCTATTTTATGCCTTGTTAGAGTGTGCTTTGTTAAAACAACTAAAAAAAAAGATGCATAACTATAGAAACCCGAAAGATTTCTTTTCTACTTTTGGAGAGTTCTTGTAGTCCTGTCTTAAAAGTGATCCCTAGAATAAACTCTACATGGAGATGATGAATAGTTGCTCTGCCGTAATTCCTTTCAAGTACCTAGTTTTCAACCTTGCACTCTCCCGAGTTTTGGACACAACCGTTTAGATTTGAGATTTGCTCAACCCGAAACTTGTGGGTAGCAAACACTTGATCTAAGTCTAGGTGGTTGACGGGTATGATATGGGAAGGTTTTGAGTCTTGTCCATCTTGTTCCTAGAGATACTAGAGTTCGGAGAATTTATCTATGAAAATATTAAATTCTTGCATGATGAGTTCCTTTATGATGAGAGTTCAAATTCCTACCACAGACCATATATTCATGCTTACTAGATTAGGAAAATCCATCTCGTTTATATAGATCATATTGTAGGCTTGAGTGTAGTCTTTATAGGCATTGAGTGTGGTTATCTTTGTGGACCCATAAGGAATCGGTCATGCGCTTAAAGTCAAATACTATGTGCTCTCCATCCATTGATCTATGCTACTTCGTCCTCGAAGCATGCACCCATTTTATAAATGTTACATTCATTCTCGTGCTACTTCGTCCCTAGAGGTACCACCCACATATAGATCCACATCCACCACATATTATGCTGCTCCTACCCTGGGAGTACGCATTTCCCCACATACTGTGCTATCTTTACCCTGGAGATTCGCACCTATGCTGCTCCTACTCTGGGAGTACGCATCCATCCATCCATCCATCCATCCAACCACATATATATACGCCATTCATTTCACTTCATCCAGAAAAGGTTCTACTCCTATCCTGGGAGTGAACATCTAGAAATAATCATCACCGTTCCATTTGCCTACATAAAAGCTCCAGTCACTATCATTTCAAATTATACACTCCCCGTTGCTAAAGTTTCATTTTCAGAGGATTGGTTGCTCTAAAAAAAAGAGAAAAAAAAAAGAAAAAAGAGAAAAAAAAGAAGAAAAAAGAAAGAAAGAAAGAAAGAGTAGCCAAGTCCTTCCTTTCAAGAAGTTTCAAGGTTTTCAAATAAAGGGAGTCATGTTATCCCCAAAGGAGCAAGTGTAGAAGTAGATGTTCACCAAGTGATCACCCCTCATAATCATTTCCTTATCATCATCATCTTATCATCCATCCCATTTCCTCATTCACATGCACATATGACTTTATTATTATTTTAGTTCCTCTTTGGATCCATGGTTTAACCGTGCAATATATGCAAGTGAGTTTTGAGTGTCTCCCCACCTATAAGCTCCACATAAGCCTATTAGAAAGTAGGGTGAGAGAGAGAAGGCACTTTCCACTATGCCTTAGTTCCACAAATACCATATATTTTAAGAGAAGAGAGAAGGCATACACTACTCATGCCTTGGAGAGGATCCAGAAATACCACAAATGAGAGACCTGAAAGGTTCATACAAGGAACTCTGAATTTTATTTGAAAATCTTGCAAAAACTCCGGAATAATAGTTGATCAAAGAGCGAAAAACATGGTGCTTGACTTGACTGTTCTATCTTTCAACTACTCAAGACCCAAGTGACGGTTACAAGCCCCATGGTGAAAGGTAATATGAGTAAGTTTTGAGTCAGAATAGTTCACTCTAATTCGGAGGAGAGTTCTTGTTTGAACGCATGTGTACTTGTGAGGAGTGAAAGCATAGTAGCAACTCCTGATCCATCACTGAGTTTATCTTTGCTCAGGGACGAGCAAAAGGTAAGCTTGGGGGAGTTGTTGACGGTCGTTAAGTGCCAATTTTTACCGTCAACGAGACATGAGAAAGGACTAAAATATGTTCACCAACTAGATATAGGGGTTATACTGACAGAATTCCACGAGTTTTGGTGAATGTCTGTTTCTGCAGGGTGTCAGCTGAAAATACCCAAGGAAGGCCCACATGTCAGGTTTACATAGAGATAATCGGGAACCGGTGAAAATTCTCAACTGGAATGTTCGAGAAGGCTCTAGACCAAACGGGAGCCCGAACCGGCTCGGTGGAGAGTCGGCCGACTCCACCCTAGAGTCGGCCGACCGGGGACTTCAACCAATCGAGTCGGCCTCGCGGATCCCCGTTCCACCGCTTTTGAGGATGAATAATAATCGTCCGTTTAGGTCGGTTTGATCCGAGGGCCGTGGTGCATCTTAAAGGGCTATATAAGCGGGGCCCCGGCCCCGGAGGAGGCAATCCCTAAAACCCTAATTCATTATCTCCCGAGCGGGATCGAGTTGTAGAGGCGTCCCTTGAATGGATGACTTCTCTTCTCTAGAGAATTAGAGCTAGACATTCCAATGTAGTAGATTAGATCTAGATGAGAGTTAGGGAGAGCGGAGCTGCGCTCCGGTTCGGAGAAGTCTTCGGAGATTTGGTATGTCTTTGTATCTACTCTTTGTAAGACTTATGCTTTAATATATTTATCTTCTCTATTTACTTTTATGCCTATCTTGTGATTGTTAGTATAGTAGTTATGCTTTAGTATGGGATCTTCGCTCGCATCGAGTGCTCTAGTTATCCTAGGTAATTAGAGTAGTAATTGATAGTGTAGACATGGTGTCTAGACTAGAGGTTACCTGAGATTGCACCCAATCCCACGGATTGTTGTGGTAGCCCCAGGATCGTGACAGTCCTGACGGCCGTCGTATTCCACCTCGTTCGGGTTGGTGTTTGTAGGACCGTAGTCGGAGCTTCCTAGCCCCCTTCTCATCCATGTCGTGGCTAGTGTTCGATGTCCCGAAGTGCTATTGTATGATTGCTATATCTATCCATCCCCGTTATCATAGAACCAAAGTAATAGAGAAGTATATAGGAACCTTGATCTCTTCCGTTGTCCTCTCACTCGGCTAGCTACTCATTTATCATAGAATTCTCATATGTGCTTTATTATTTATATTACCTTTTATATATATATCAATTACCCCTGCTTTAGTCTAGTTGGTTTATTAAGTTAGTAGATACATGATGGTGAGTTATCAGATTCTTTAACCCTTGCTTCCCTGTGGTAAAATATAAATAACGATACCTGGTTTACTCCCGGTAAAATGCTACAATGGTATGTTCTGTGCGCTTGCGGAATCCTTCTTATTTTAGTTGCACTTAATTTATACCAACAGTGAGGCGGGATTCGGCGCTTTCGGAAAAAATGGATGCATATTTTCTATTGCGCCGGATGCAAAATTTGGTTGAAATCATGCTATCTCCGTTGTTCAAGTTGGTATACTTGTTGGATAGCATGACGGAGAAGTTGGCGTCACGACGGGCTGAAAAACGAAGTTTTTGTAGCGCCGGACGCGCAGGCTTTATGCCGGACGCGTCCGCGCGTGTTAGCTTGGCTCGAGGTTGGTGGCTCCGCGTTCTTTGCCGAGCCGGACGCGCGACGGGACGCGGGCGTCGGACGCGGCGTGTTCATCGTGCGGCGTCCGGCGCATGCGAGTCTTGGCGTGGTCTTGGGCCGGGCGAGCCGGGCGGCGGACGCCGGGCCGTGCGTCCGGCGGCCGGCGGACGCGACCGAAACTTTTAAGTTTCGGCCGGTCGCGGGACGCGGGCGCGGACGCTGCGCGTTGGCGAAGCCCGGACGCGCCGCGCCAGACGCCGACGTGGCGGCACGCGGTTGGCGCGCGCCAACGGTCGTCTCAGGGCGCGCGCGGGCCGGAGCGCGGACGCGTCCGCGTCGGCGGCTGCGGCGGACGCGTCCGGCGCAGGAAAATCGCCCCGAGGGGGCAACGGCTAGTTTGAAGAGTTTGGGCTATAAATAGATGGGTGGCCGGGCTTGGCTCCCTCTCTTGGCTCTCCCAACTCATTCATTCATCCTTTGAGCTGAAGAAACACTCTCCCTCTCATCTCTCTTGCTTGTTGCTCATCCAAAGTGAGATTGAGAGATCACCTAGTGCATTGCATTGCTTGAGAGCATTCTAGTGGCACTTGTGGGTGGTTTAGCCGGTGGATTTCTTGTTACTCTTGGAGAGTACCGCTTCTAGCCGGCTTGGAGATTGTTGGAGGCGTTGGCAAGAGAAGGTGTATGTTCTTGGCCACCTCCGGTTGATTTGTAAGAGGTTCTTGTGCTCACCTCGCGGGGATCGCGAAGAGTAAATCTATTGGATTGCGCGTGTCATTGAGTATCTCACTTGAGAGTGGCGCCTTGTGGTTTCCTTGCGGGGAAGTGCCTTGCGGGGCAAGTGGCTTGAGGGTCACACCAAAGGACCATCTAGGTGTTGGTCGACACAACGGGTGACGTAGCTTGGCGGTGCCCAAGTGAACATCCGGGGATAAATCATTGTGTTCATCTTGTCTCCCGGTGATTGGTCATCATCCTTTGTGTGTTGCCGATTGATTGATTGTTCATTTCTTGGTGATTGGCAACCTCGACTCTATGCGTCGGTATAACAAGCTCCTACCCTCTCTTGTATTACTTTGATTACTTTCTTGCAAAGTAGAATTGCTTGCGTGGTCGGTCGGGAACCACATCTTGTGTAGACTAAATCCCGTGGGTAGAATTGCTTGTGTGGTCGGTCGGGAACCACTTCTTGTGTAGACTAAATCCCGTGGGTAGAACTCTTGATCACTAGTGGTAGCTCTTGTGTGTACTAGTGATCACTTACTAGAATTGTTTGGATAGGAGGCTTGCAACACCTAGTAGGCTAAGCATAACTTGCTTTCCGCCGTTTGTGTATCTAACGAAGTTTGCTTAGTGAGTTTGTAGAAATTTTTATAGGCTATTCACCCCCCTCTAGCCATCTAGGACCTTACAGAAGGTTCGCAATAGGTTGTCCCATAAGAAACTAAACAAGCTTGTTTATGTCCAGTACAACCTTCGGCTGCGACTTGCGGATGTGACCCCACAAAGGCATGATCAAGTAGATTTTATTGACCAGTTCGCCGAAATATCAGTCTATGACCGTTGCAATCCGATTAGGGAATGGATGGAGTATGGTAGATCCAACAGTAATCCAGTTCTTGATGAGGATTCTGACGAAGTCGACGTCCCTCTGCCATCACAAGTTGTCAGGTACGTTATATATATATAAATGTCTGTGTTGAGTATATATGACATCATGGATTTTTACTTGCGTGACTGATTTGTTTGTGTTGGCAGTGACTACATAGACACAGACGATCTACGTCGGGCTACAGGGCATGAAAACATCAGTGATTGGGCCCGACACAATGTGGGTTCCAGTCACCTCGGGAAGAGATAGATGCACATGTCGCCTCCTAAGGGTCAAGAGAAAAGAAAAAAAGGAAATGGAAAGCCAGTGACCAACGACACAGAGACTGAGGATGAGAATCGGAGCCAGCCATACTATTCTGAGGATAGCCAGGCTCGTGCTAGTGGTGACTCTGACAGTACTGACGATGACAGTGACGGTGGCGGTGGCGGTGGGAGTGGCGGTGGTGGTGGGTATGCAGGTGGTGGTGGTGGCTATGAAGGTGGTGGTGGTGGTGGTAGTGATGCTGGTGATCCTTGTTACGCAGGTCTTCATTTCACAGGTATCCATTGCACCTATATTCGCACAGTTTTTTCTGTCAATGCCTACTAATTATGGTTGATTGCAGGCGAGACCGACTTCACACATGCTACTCAAAACCATGACCATGGGCAACCGTCATCGCAGAGGAGATCATATGCACCGACGGACTACGACACCCCACAGTACTCTTTTTCCTCCTACGGTGATACCTCACACCTACTTATAGCTATCCCATTCCCGACGTGAGCGTGCGGCCCCTGCTAATAAATGGGTGTTTGAATGGAAAGACCACGAGTTTTATAGAACATTAGTTCGGGATTGGGAGACAACAAAGAAGGCATGGACGGGCAAAACTTGGCAACAATACAAGGCCGAACTCCCGGAGCAGCGGTACATCTCTTATGTCCACCGAATATCAAGCGTCGTGCCGATATGGGGTCTTCCCATACATCCTCCGAGTGAATGAGACTATGTGGTTGTGTTTGTATGCGACGACGTGGTTGTATTTGTATGCGACGATTTATTTGTATGAGACTACGTATCGGTTTGTAGTTGTAACCGACTATGTATTTGTATTCGACTAAATATTGTTGCTTTAGTGACTTATGCTTTATTTAGTACCGCATTGTGTTGTATGTGAACATTAATAGGTGCCAAAAAACTAACAAAAAAAGTGTTTATTCAAGCAAAAAAAAATCCGGTTTGCGGCGGTTACCGGAAAAATCGGCCGGTAACCGCCACAAACCGGCCGGTTTACCGACCGGAAACCGAACCACAGCGCGTTCAAATTCAAATTTGAATTTGTCCGGTTTCCGGCCGGTAACCGGACTTACCGGTCGGTTTACCGAGTCCGCTCGCCTCCGGTCGGGATGAACGGAACGGTAAAAAAAACACAGGTCAGCACTGCCGCCACGGATCCACGATCGTCGTCCTCTCCGTAGACCGCGCCGTGCGCCTGGGCAGCCCGGGACCGGTCCGCGAGCGCGGCGCGACGCGTGCCCGCCCGCGTACGGCTCTGGCCTCATGCAGGGTGCCAGGCTGGCAGCCGGCGTTTTCTGCCGACTGAAGCAGCTGGCCGCCGGATTGACGTACGCCTGTGCAAGTCGTCAGCGGCCGACGCGTTTATCATGCATGCAGAAATTCAGATGCGGCGGCGGCCTTGTTTAATTTCTCAAATTGTTACTAAATTTCATTATAAAAAAAATCTCCGTCAAATCAAAATACCGGCACATACATAGATTGCTAAATGTAGATGAAATCAAAACCTAGTTGTATAGTATGATTATACTTTACGTCAATGCTATTGCACATTTTTGTTGTACTTTACGAGACGAATATTTTGAGCCTAATTAATCGATATTTAAACAATTTTTACTAAATACAAATAAAATGCTACATTGCACTACAATAGTCAAATTTGCTATCCTAATTTGGAGAACTAAACAAGGCCAGTAGTCTATGGACGCATAGCATTGACGTGCTGGGGATTGGATCTTCTTGTTTGACTGCTGCGGTGGGCTCACGCTGTAGCACACGGAGCTCAGCAGCACTGGGGTCCAACGGGCCCCAGTTTCCCCTATCAGACGGACGACAAGGGCCCCTAGCCGCATCGATCGATCGCCGCGTACTTCCGGTCACACAACTCAAAAGAACATCTCGTCGAAATATGACAGGTAAATTGACCCTGATAAAATTTCCACAAGAGAATTTTGGTCCGTAGAAGATTAATTGGTTCTTATCTTTGCAAGAAAGTGATGATGGGCTTCTAGTTTACCTGGTGTACAAGAATATGATAGGTAATCATACATTTTGTAAGGTTAGTCCTAGTAGAAATTTCATGAGGGTCTCAATCTCAGTTAAAATATATACTTAACAGAAAACTGACCTATTTTCTAGGCCACAAACGAACCTAGGTGGATACATCAGACATGGACATCAATAAGCCCTAAATTTATAGAAAAACCATTGTATACTAATCACTCCGTCCCTAAAATGATGTAAATCTCGGTTTTCAAGGCAAAAATAGCAGACATACAAAATTACTATGCATGTGCCCCTGCCTTTTGGTTTCAATAGCAAGCTGATCTGCTCATTTAATCATGCCATCTAGTAGAGACTAGAGATTTCTCCACACGTCTAACCTGACATGGGCCAATTACAGTCACAGGCCAAAGGGTGATGTGCATGCAGCGGTGTTTTTTCTATTTTTTTATTTGTTAGACCCCACTGCCAAAGGATGATCATAGTTCAGTTTTATATGTTTTTAGAGACACAATTTGAATGCTACAATTACACGGTTAGTTTCGTGATGCTCGAGATAAACTAAAAGTAGTACGTTAGCAGCAAACGAAACAAAACATCAAGATAAACTAAGGTCTTGTTCAGCTAGTTGAAAAGCCGACAGATTTGGGTCGAATCAATAGTGATTTGTGAGAGAAAATAAATTGAAATCTGCCGGATTTCAACCGGCTGAACAGGACCTAATACTGTTTTTTTTTTTGTGAAACACTAATACTACATTAGTATAAAACAAAACAAAACAAAACGTTGTCAATAACTCATTATCCATCCCCCCAAAGAGTCTAATTGACATACAGCAATCTAGGAGTGTCTACTAGTGTAGTAGGTACTGCCTCTAGATCCAGTATTGGCAGCAGTCCAGATTCCAGAGTGGACCAGTCTGGCTCTATTAGTTGGATGATGAAAATTGATGAGTGAAATGCACCACAGGTCTTTGGACTTTGATCGCTGTGTCAAACAGGTCCCTGGACTTCGAAAATAGCCATCTGGCTCCTTGAACTTTCAGGCTGGTTCACCAGTGGCCCAAACCACCCTTGTCAGCGGTTTTGACCTACATGGGCTGGTTTTCTCAACGGCAATTTTACATTTAGCCCCCTGGACTCTTTGAGATTAATTGGTGCATCACCACAACCGTGCGGGTGTGCTTCACCGTGCTGCCGCCGGCGGCCGGGAACGCCGCCGAGAAGGACGGGTAGTTGAGCGCGGTCACCGTGTAGGTGCGGGTGGCGCTGCACCCTTCGGAAGGGTGCTGCTGGTGAGCACCAGCACCATCTTGCCGGCCACCTTCTCCGGGATGAGGCTGCCGGACACGAAGAGCTGGCCCATGCTGCTGACACGGTAGTACTCCGCCGTGCCGCCGCCGAGGGAGAGGGAGAGCACGTCGACGCCGTCCGCCACCGCGACCTGCATGGCAGCCTGTGGCGGCTCATCCCGATTGGAGCCCTCGACAGCGAGGATGCACTGTCGCGGCCCCTGCTTGTCGACGAGCTGAGGATGACGACAACGCGCGGGCGCACAACAATAGCTTAAAGGGGCCGAGCGCCGGGACGACCGACGACAACACCTCCGACGTCCGCCGGAAGACATGAAGGCCTTGCGTTCCTCAACCTTGCCTACAGCTAGCTAGCATCCCGTGTGTGCACGTCGTATGATGTCCATTAGTCTGTATCCGATTACATTGCTACACGAAGCAAACAGACTGGGACGGGGACGGGCCGAGGCGGGACGTGAACACGCAGCACGCACACCCCTGCTCACCACGGTAGAACAGCCTCTGCTCACCATCGAACAACGACTATATGTTGGTGGCTCGGCTCCAGCTTCGTTGCACTACCTCCGCATGACGTGCAATGCACGTCCAGGTGATGTGGATGACCTCGGGCCGGGGGCCTACGTGCACGTCAACCTGGAGCGAGCCCATGACGCCGGCGTGATGGTCGGGCCGGCCGCTTGCCTGTTAGGATGCTGGCCACGCCACCGGCGCATCCCTGAACACGAACGCGCAGAGGGAGGCGAGCACAAAGCAGAACTGGTACTGAGTCTAGGTTGAGGACCTCGTATGCCACCGGCGCGGAAGCGGACTCGTTGGCGTGGCCGATGGGATCAGCTCGCCGGCGCGCGGGCGCGGCTGCCAGCGCAGACGCGAATTCACTCGTGGGGCGGCGGCCGTGGCCGTCGGCGCGGACACCGACGCGGACCTTGCTGGGGCGCCGTCAACACTCCATCCTCGCCGCGCAGACGTCCCCGCCGGATCCGCCGCAGGGCAACACCAGCTCGCCGACCAACTGCACGGATGTACATGGCATGTAAACACAAGCAAGCAGCGATTCTTCCTTAGTGTTGCTGTTGCTGCATCAAATTCAATCCACCTAGCATGCATGCCGCCGGTGTGGTTCTATTCTAATGCCATTGCTAGGAGAAGGAACAAGAACAAGAAAGCAGCAAGCAGTAGCCATGCACGGTTGTGGTGATGCACCAATTAATCTTAAAGAGTCCAGGGGGCTAAATGTAAAATTGCCATTGAGAAAACCAGTTCACGTAGGTCAAAACCGCTGACAAGGGTGGTTTGGGCCTCCGGTGAACCAGACTGAAAGTTTAAGAGGCCAGATGA
Source organism: Themeda triandra (assembly GCA_018135685.1). NCBI lineage: Eukaryota > Viridiplantae > Streptophyta > Magnoliopsida > Poales > Poaceae > Themeda > Themeda triandra. Next base: position 902,843 of record JAENPR010000168.1, on the reverse strand, counting down.
CCATTTTCAAAGTCCAGGGGCCTGTTTGACACAGCGACCAAAGTCCAGAGACCTGTGGTGCATTTCACTCAAAATTGATTTGCTGCGGTATTCCAAGTCAAAGCACATCTGAAGAGCCTTTTGTCACACGACTACTAGGATATAGATAGTTTGGAACAAGATCAAGTACCACGGCCAGCTGCTCCGGCAGATCTACACGATCGCTGAGCTACGCCGCCGCCGCCGTCGCCCGCCGGGCACGGAGAAGATACGTGTTCGGGTTCGCGTCTCTCAGCCGTCACCGTCACTCGTTACATAGGAGCGGTGCTCCCCGACCGGGCCACGCAGGCCGTAATTCACTTGGTCCGGTTCGGCCCGTAGACTCGGAGTTCGGCTTCTTGGGCCGTCCCGTGGCTCTTGGGCCGATGGCGTTGCCTTCTCTTTATCGGTGCCTTCGGCTTGATCATCGGAGGAAGAAGGTGCGGTGCGGCCGTAGTGGAAGCGGGCGGTACCGGAGGTGTTGCCGTCGGTGAAACTCCCCCTTGAGAGCCAGCTTGACCCCAAGCTGGAGCGCGAGGAAACTGTTGACGAAGTGCAGTCTCATCTTCCCAGGTAGCCAGTGAGTCTGGAAGATCAGACCAACGCACCAGCACCTGAGGCACAGCTTGATCGCGATCACATCGAAGCCTTCGATTGAGGATTGCTTCGTGTACCCGCAACTCATGGTGGAAGCTAGGTAGTTTGTTAACAACAACCGTTGGAGAAACAACTTTCTTGAGCATTGACACATGGAAGACAGGATGGATTTGACATCCGGTTGGGAGAAGCGAGACGGTATCCGATGGACCAATTCTTTCGGTTATCGGAATGGCCCGAAATACTTGAAGGCAAGCTTGTTAGAAGACCTCGGAGCCAATGATGTCTCGAACATAGGGCCGAGCTTTGAGGTAGACTTTGTCACCCACCAGGAATGACCTTGCGGTTCTATGTTGATCGGCATTGCTTTTCATCTTTGATTGAGCTCGAGAAGATGTTGCTTAACCAAATTTGCATCAATTCTCTGTCATGCATCCATGTGTTGAGATCGAAGAATGGCAAGCATCTCGCTATGTCAATGCCAAAGTGCCCGGGCTCATGACCATAAAGCACTTTAAATGGAGTTTGACCCAAGGAGGAATGGTATGAAGTATTGTACCAATATTCGCTAGAGCCGCCCAATGAGACCATTTGGTGGGGCAAGTGTGCACAAAGCATCTCAAATAGGTCTCTAAACACTGATTCACTCTCTCAGTTTGTCCATCTGTCTGAGGGTGATAAGAGCTACTTAGTTTCAGATCAGTGCCTAATGAGTGAAAAAGCTCTTGCCACAGCTGACTAGTGAAGACCTTGTCTCTATCAGAAATTATGGCTGATGGTAGCCCATGAAGCTTGAAGATATTGCTCATGAAGGCGTGGCTACTTGAAAAGCAAAAAAAGGATGTGACAAAGGGTAAGAAATGAGCATACTTGGAATACTGTCAACTACCACCGATATACGGTTGTGGGATTGTGACTTTGGCAAACCTTCAATAAAATCCATACTAATAACACTCCATGCTTGATCAGGTATTGGTAAAGGAGCCAACAACCCAGGGTATGCTACTCTCTCATATTTTGCCTGCTGGCAGACAGTGCATTGTTCCACCAGTTTTTGGACTGCGATTCTCAGTTTTGGCCAGGCAAACAGTTGTTTGATTTTCTTATAAGTAACCTCAGATCCTGAGTGGCCTCCCACTGGGCTTGAATGAAAAGCAGTAAATATCTTCACTTGGAGTTCATGATTGGAACCAATCCAGATTCTGCCTTTGTAATAGATCAGACCATCCTTCGAGAGTAATGGTTGGTGGAGAAGAAATAGCTAATTCGCTAACAGACTTGCCGCTTGAAGGATCTTCGAATAAGCTGTTGAATTTGCTGCAACCACGGTGGTTTTATGGCGTAAATAGCCGCAATGTCAAAATGAGGTGATTGTGGCGGCCTTGACAAAGCATCAGCTACTCTATTGTCAGAGCCCTTCTTGTACACTATCTTGTAGTTCATACCCATCATCTTAGTCAATGCCTTGTGTTGCCAAGCAGTGGAGAGTCTCTGATCTTCTAAATGTGTTAAGCTTTGTTGATCTGTGAGGATAATGAAAGGTGAGGTGAGGAGATAATGCCTCCAATGATCAACTGCCATGAGAATAGCTAAGTATTCCTTTTCATAAGTTGATAACCCTTGTGCTTTAACCCCCAAGGCCTTGCTGACATAAGCAATGGGGTGTCCTTGTTGTTGCAGTACTGCTCCTATACCAAGTGCACTGGCATCAGTTTCAATTACAAAAGGTTGATCAAACTTAGGCATTGCAAGCACTGGGGCAGAGATGAGAGCTTGTTTCAGAGCTTGAAATGAGGACTCTGTTGCAGATGTCCAAATATAGATTGTGCTCTTCTTGAGCAGATTAGTCAAAGGTTTGCTGATCATTCCAAATTGAGGCACAAACCGCCTGTAATAGCCAGCTAACCCCAGAAAGCTTCTCAATTCCTTGGCATTTGTTGGTTGGGGCCAATTCTTGACAGTGGTGATTTTTGCTGGGTCTGTGGCCACACCTTTCTCACTGACAATGTGACCCAAATATGAGAGCATTTCGAGCAAAAGTGCATTTGCTTAATTTAACATGAAAGCCATGTTGCTGTAGCAGATCCAGAACTGCTGAGATATTCTCCAAGTGTTCAGCCCATGTTCTACTATATATGAGAATATCATCTATGAACACTACAGCACATTTTCGAAGTAGAGGCTGTAAGATTGTATTCATGACAGTTTGAAAGGAAGCTGGTCCTCCAGTGACACCATATGGCATGACTCTATATTCATAATGGCCATTATGTGTCTGAAATGCAGTTTTGAACTCTTCCCCTGGTGCCATTCTGATCTGATGGAATCCTGAGCACAGATCAAGAGAAGTGAACCATGTAGCTCCTTGCAATTCCTCTAACAGTTCCTCTATGACAGGTAGGGGGTACTTGTTTTTCACTGTAAGTGCATTCAATTTCCTATAATCCACACAGAGTCTCCAGTCTCCTGTCTTTTTCCTGACTAAGAGGACAGGTGATGAGTAGGGACTGGTGCTTGGTTGGATCCAACCCTTCTGTAACATATCTTGGATTTGTTTCTCTATCTCAGATTTCTGGGCTGGGTTGTATCTGTAAGGCCTCAAACAGAATGGCTGAGCACCTTCAATCATTGGAATTTTATGATCACCCACTCTGGCTGGAGGTAACTCAGTTGGAGGATCAAAGACAGGTTGAAATCTGTTCAGTACTTCCTTGAGATCCTCAGGTATTGCAGCTGGCAAGTTATGGTCATCAGGATCCACTGATTTCAATTCCACAGTGTATAAGATAGAATCCCCAGCCTGCATGGCTTGTAGTTGATCAGGGGAAATGGGAGAACCCATCACAGTTTGGGGGTAAAAGACCCTGCAACTTAATGATTTGCTTGTGGTGATAAAACTGTAACCATCTGTCTCCCCAGTGAATGTGCATAGGACTAAAAGCCTTCAACCAGTCCATTCCCAATATTACATCATATCCCCCCAGTGGTAAAATCTTCATAGTAGTTTGGAAAGTGTGACCCTGACACTCCCAAATCTGGTCAGGTAACTCATGAGTACAAGGTATAATAGCTCCATTAGCTACTGTTACACTGACCTGTTCAGGTAAAGGTATCCATGGTTGAATCTGAGCTGCTAATCCAGAATCAATAAATGTGTTGGAACTGCCAGAATCTACCAACATGATAATATCTTTACCATTTAAATGACCTTTCAATCTGATGGTCTTAAAGGACTCAGTGCCTGAAGCAGCATGTACTGAAATTGCACTCAGGTCTTCTCCAGAATCTGAGTGTTCTTCATGACAAGAATGATGTACTTCTTCATCTTCAGAACAACACTGCCATACCTCTTCAACAGCATGCAGGGAAATATGTTCTGGACACTTGTGATTCAGAGACCACTTTTCTCCACACTTGAAGCAGAGTCCCAGTGCACTTCTGTATTTCTTCAGTGCTGTCATCTTGTCATCAGGCTTTGATCTGGGAAATTCAGAAGGTTTCCTGTCTTCATGAGTCTTCCCTCTGAAACTTGTGCTGGTATTAGTTGATCTACCAGTTTCTGATTGACCCTTCTTAGCATAGTATTGGCTAGATTCATATCTTCGAGTTGGTTTATCCTGGAGAGCTTCTTCCTGTAAAAATGCAAGAGCAACAGCAGTATCCAAGTCGGGAGGTCTTTGAACCATAACTACAGCTTTAATTTCTTTCTTAAGAGCATCTACAAATCTATTGACAATGGTTGTGGCACCAAAAGTAGGATCATGGGCTAGAATTTGGTGGACTACATCACCGAACCGTTCCACAAAATCAGCAACGTAGTAGTTTGTTCCATGTGAAAGAAGTATCTAAGAAGGTGATTATGCTCATCTCTATCAAACCTATCACACACAGCCTTAACAAACTAGACCAAGGTAGTTGGTATATGGTGTTTTGCTTGGTTTGGAGCCACAAAGCGACCAGGTTTGTCATTCTCATAGTAGCATGCCTAACCCAATTATCGGGTGGAGTGTGACGATAGTGAAGTAATTCTCACAACGGGATATCCACAACCTAGGATTGCTACCATCAAATTTAGGAAACTCCACATCTTGTTGAGGGAACTGATAAGCAGGCACTACAGTATATGTAACATTCTCGACAGGCATAGTAGGGGTGGTTTGAGGCACCGAACCTGAAGGATGATGCTGGCCTGGGGTGATGGTATACACCAACCCGGAGGCCGGTACGCCGCGGTCTAACGACCCAGGTACCGCCCTTTGAGGGTGAAGCTTCAGATGGGCGAAGCTCGGCTCCTTATCCTTCGGTGAGGCGAAGTGATCTTCACGCAGTGCATGTGTCAGGCACGGTTGAGAAGAGTTGCTTGTCTCCGGCTTGTCGGACCGATCTCCAGTATCAGCGTCCTCGAGAGGCAGACCCAACTTGGAGATGACTCTGTCCAGTTTCGTGCCGAGATCCAGCACGACGTCTTCCATCTCGTTGACACGACGATCGACTTCCGGCTTCCACAGCATAAACTCTGTTTTCATCGATCGCATCTCCTTGCCATTGTCCTCGAGCATGGCAAGTATCTTGCCATACTGCTCCTCCGGTGTGACTGCGGCCATTTGCTTGCGGGTATGGTACGAGTGGGTTGCCAGAACTATGGTTGGAGAACGGCGGTGAAGATGGGGAAAATTTCTGGCGAATTTGGTGGTATTTGTGGAATCCGACAGCGATTTCTCCACAAATCGATCCGCGTGTCTGGGAATTACAGAAGAATCGACCCGGCGACAGCAGCTCACTGCCGATCGGGGATCCTTTGCTCCGACCCGAGACGCTTGCAGATCAACCGATGGGAAAACGAAATCAAAGCGGACGGATCGAGAAGGAGCTGATACCAGATGCCACACGACTACTAGGATATAGATAGTTTGGAACAAGATCAAGTACCACGGCCAGCTGCTCCGGCTGATCTACGCAATCGCTGAGCTACGCCGCCGCCGCCGTCGCCCGCCGGGCACGGAGAAGATACGTGTTCGGGTTCGCGTCTCTCAGCCGTCAGCTGTTCGTTACATAGGAGCGGTGCTCCCCGACTGGGCCACGCAGGGCCGTAATTCACTTGGCCCAGTTCGGCCCGTAGACTCTGGAGTTCGGCTTCTTGGGCCGTCCCGTGGCTCTTGGGCCAGATGGCGTTGCCTTCTCTTTATCAGTGCCTTCAACTTGATCATCAGAGGAAGAAGGTGCAGTAGCAGCCGTAGTGGAAGCAGAGCTGGTACCGGAGGTGTTGCCGTCGGTGACACTTTTTTTTTTTTTTTTTTGAAGAGCCTGAGTACTGCATCATCACGCATATGTGTCGGGCTGTCGGCTGGACGGCTACTGGACACAGCCCCGAGCATGGCGAGCACCGTACCGTAGCCGTCCGCCGTTCGGCCGTCGCCACGCGCGGACGCGCCCCGGGTGGACGTCTGCGTTGCGTCGGACGCGTCCTGCAGCCATTCACGTCGGCACGCGGAGCCTGGTGGAAATCTGCTGGTGGAAATGGAAAGTGAAAGCAGCGCAGCTGTATACTAGTAGTTCGTCGTCGTAGCATTCACGGGCTGGGAGCACGCGGGTGGCAGCAGTGCGTCAGGAATTCAGCATCATTAGAGGAATTCAATTACAATTCAGTATGTGATGGGGAAGCTGAATTTCCTTCCCGTCCACGAACAACTACAGTTTGGGAGACCACCGTTCCGCATACAACAGAGCGCGTGACTGCACGTCCAGAGGAACACGACGTAATAAGACGGTGGTTAGGTTAGGTCATTAGGCGTAGTACGTTAATTAAGGTGTAGTTACGGGGTTTTTTAGGAATGGGCCAGCTAATAACACTACTGTTGTCCGCCTGTCCGGCCGGTTCCTGTGTGTGAATGGAATTTTGTTTTCTACTTTTCCAACATGTTGACGTAGTATAAGACATGCTGGAAACTAGTTTATAAACATCGGCTACCAACTTCCATTAAACAAATGTTGATAATATACTCTTTAAAATTGGTTGAACTTAAAATATTTTAATAATGTAGAACAAAACAAAAATTTCATTCTTTGCTGGACGAGGGTAGCTAGTAGTGTGCTTACCGCCTTAATCATGCATCCCCAAATGTCGTTGACGAATTTGTTCACCAAAAACTCGGAATGGGATGACAAATCAAGCTTTACCAAGGCTTGCCATGTGATTCTAGGTCAAAATTCTCGTAATTGAACCATCCACCTATAGCTGGAAACCGGCCAATTAATATACCAGCATACAAGTATTCTAGTGGGAATAAGTTTTAGGAAGTACGGGTTTTGGATTGGGTTTAAGTCAATTTTAGAATATTACTCCTCTATTCTAAATTGCAAAATATTTTGACTTTTCTAGATAAATTGGTTTTGCTATCTAAATGCATATCTAGAAAAAGTTAAGACGCCCTATAATTTAAAATGAAGAGAGTGGCAAAAGTTAGAACATTATTTTTTTCCTTCAAACATGTCGGCTCTCTTTTTAGCCTAATCAGTTCGTTGTATTTACCACGAGAAATAGTGATTTGGATTTCGATGCGATGATTTAATCCAATTCATTTTGTTTGTTCTATGACAGGGTTTGATTCTCCATCAATCTGTTCTAGTGATGGAAAATCGTTAACTTTTTCAGGGTTTTTGTTAGCCAATGTTTTTCACTCGTTAGGTCTAATTCCTAGTGGCAAGTGGATTTTTTAATTTCTAGCGGCGAGTGCATTTTACGCCATCAAAATCTTGCATGACAATGGTGTTTGTAGGTGTCTTTTTTATCTTGTTGCTCTTTGATTGCCATTTTCAAATTCCGACAGATGACAGATAATCGAATAAAGAAGATAACTATGTTTTGTTGTGTACTCTATTTTTATAGTCATTTTGTTACAAATTATCCATCTTTAATAACAGTGATCATTTTTTTAAAGGCGAAATAGCCATCTTGGTCCTCAAACTATTGGGCAAGGCTCAACTTGGTCCCTCAACTATAAAAATGTCTCATTTAGTCCCTAAACTATTGATTTGCAGACCAATCTTGTATCTCCCCTTCAATTACTCGCCATGTGTCCTAGAGTCCATGCAAAATGTCAGTACTACCCCTCTTTCCATCCTTGATCAGCCACACAGGTTTATGAAGGAGGCATTCGACGCCATCATCGTCTGCAGCGGCCACTGCTCAGTGCCTCTGGTGCCCAAGGTCTGAGGTGCATTCTTCTGTCTCCCCTTTCCCTCTCTCCTACTTAAGAACTAATCTTAGGTAACAAGAGAATCTAGCGAAGTTTGTGTGTCGCAGGAATTAGAATTGGCGAGGCAAGAAAATGCACAGCGAGGTTCAACTCTGAACTTTTTTAGCTCCTCTACTTCATATAAACTTTGTTTAAGGTAACATGCGCAAATGGCAGTCTCTGTTAACGTACTAGTATGAATTTATGATAAAGCAAATAGAGTGTACCCAAGATGACGGTCTGGTGCGCTTTGTCGAATGTTCATCTATAGCTGCGGATATCATTCTTCACTGCACAGGTTCGTACAACTGCACAAAATGGTGCTCTATATTTTTCTTCTCTGCAGTAAATTTAGCAATGCAAAATGTCATGAACCTATGTGGTTGATTGAGGATGAAAAGAGGGACAATATTGACATTTTGTATGGACTCGGGGACAGTGTTTGAGTAACTGAGGGGGGAGGTACGAGATTGACCTGCAAATTAATAATTTAGAGCCTAATTTAGACTTTTTATAGTTGAGAGGCCAAATCGAGCCTTACCCAATAGTTTTGGGGACCAAAATGGCTATTTTTCTTTTTTAAATATCCATTCTTTTAAGTGTTTTCCTTAAAGAAATCGACTTGGAATTTCTCTTTCATCGAGAATGAGAACGACTGAACGAGCATCGCACGCTATGCTTTGACCAAAATGCAAGTGCGGCGCTGCCCACTTTTCCCGTTCACTCCGCTTCCCAGCCGTGGCACCACATGCGCTCGCAAGTCAACCGACTTCGTTGACCGCCAGCCTGCCGCGCCCGCGCGCGCCGCGAGCTCAAAAGAGTCAAGACCACCACGTGCTCACCGCCCCACCGCCCCCTCCCCGCCCCGCCTCGCCGCACGAACGGGCACGGCCACGCCGCGCTCGCTCCGCTCTGCCACCCGGCCAATGCCGACGCCACCACCCGCCCCGTCCCGCCTCCTCCTCGTGGCCCCACTCCTCGCCATCCTCGCCCTCGCCGCCGTCGCCGCCAGTGCCAATGCCGCGACTTCGCCGCCGCCGTCGCCGACCGAGGCCCTGCTGGCGTGGAAGTCGAGCCTGGGCGACCCGGCGGCGCTGTCCACGTGGACGAACGCCACCGGGTCCTCCCTCTGCACCGCCTGGCGCGGGGTCGCCTGCGACCGCGCCGGCCGCGTCGTGGCGCTCCGCCTGGGCGGGCTCGGCCTCACGGGCGGCCTGGACGCGCTCGACCCGGCCGCGTTCCCGGGGCTCGCCGCCCTCGACCTCAGGGACAACAACCTCGCCGGCGCCATCCCGCCGGCGCTCTCGCGGCTGCGCGCGCTGGCCACGCTCGACCTCGGCAGCAACGGGCTCAACGGCACCATCCCGCCGCAGCTCGGCGACCTGTCCGGCCTCGTCGAGCTCCGCCTCTTCAACAACAACCTCGCCGGCGCGGTGCCGGGCCAGCTGAGCAGGCTGCCGAGGATCGTCCGGCTCGACCTGGGGTCCAACTACCTGACCAGCGTCCCGTTCTCGCCGATGCCCACGGTGGAGTTCCTCTCGCTCTCCCTCAACTACCTCAACGGCAGCTTCCCGGCGTTCGTGCTCGGCAGCGGCAACGTCACCTACCTCGACCTGTCGCAGAACGCCTACTCCGGTCCGATCCCGGACGCGCTGCCGGAGCGGCTGCCGAACCTGCAGTGGCTCAACCTGTCAGCCAACGCGTTCACCGGCCAGATCCCGGCGTCGCTCGCGAGGCTGACGAGGCTCAGGGACCTGCACCTTGGCGGCAACAACCTTACCGGCGGCGTCCCGGACTTCCTCGGGTCCATGTCGCAGCTGAGGGTCCTTGAGCTCGGCAGCAACCCGCTCGGCGGGCCGCTCCCGCCGGTTCTTGGCCGGCTCAAGATGCTGCAGCGTCTCGACGTGAAGAACGCCAGTCTGGTCTCCACTCTACCGCCGGAGCTCGGCAGCCTGAGCAACCTCAACTTCGTCGATCTCTCGCTTAACCAGCTCTCTGGGGGATTGCCGGCGTCGTTCGCCGGGATGAGGAGGATGCGGGAGTTCGGCATATCGTTCAACAACCTCACCGGCGAGATCCCAGGGCAGCTGTTCACGAGCTGGCCGGAGCTCATATCCTTTCAAGCGCAGACAAACTCTTTGACCGGAGCCATTCCACCTGAGGTAGGCAAGGCAACGAAGCTGCTAATCTTGTATCTATTCAGCAACAACCTCACCGGCGCGATCCCGGGGGCTCTCGGCGAGCTGGTGAACCTGGCTGAACTGGATTTGTCCGTGAACTCGCTCAGCGGACCGATTCCAGGCTCGTTAGGCAACCTCAAGCAACTCACGCGGCTGGCGCTCTTCTTCAACAAGCTCACCGGCAAGATCCCGCCGGAGATCGGCAACATGACGGCGTTGCAAATCTTGGACGTCAACACCAACGACCTGGAAGGCGAGCTGCCTTCCACCATCTCGTTGCTGAAGAACCTCCAGTACCTGTCTGTGTTCGACAACAACATGAGCGGTACCGTCCCACCGGACTTCGGCGCAGGGCTGGCATTGACCGATGTGAGCTTTGCCAACAACAGTTTCTCTGGCGAGCTACCGCAGAGCTTCTGCAATGGCTTCTTGTTGAATAACTTCACGGCGAACCACAACAACTTCAGCGGCAAGCTGCCGCCATGCTTGAAGAACTGCTCCGACCTGTATCGGGTGAGGTTGGAGGGGAACCATTTCACCGGTGACATCACGGAGGTGTTCGGAGTCCACCCCAGCATGGACTACCTGGACATCTCCGGGAACAAGCTGACTGGTCGTCTTTCAGATGATTGGGGAAAATGCATCAAGATCACACGCCTGAAGATGGATGGGAACAGCATATCAGGCACCATCCCGGCGGCGTTTGGGAACATGACAAGCTTGCAGGACCTCAGTTTGGCTGCGAACAACTTGACAGGAGCTATTCCACCTGAGCTGGGTAATCTCAACCTCTTGTTCAATCTCAACCTGAGTGACAACTCCTTTTCCGGGCCAATTCCAACAACTTTGGGCAACAATGCCAAACTGCAGAAAATTGATTTGTCAGGGAACATGCTTAATGGGTCCATACCAGTGAGCATTGACAATCTTGGCTCACTTACCTATCTTGACTTGAGCAAGAACAAATTGTCAGGACAGATACCAAGTGAGATCGGTAACCTTTTTCAGCTGCAGACACTGCTTGATTTGAGCAGCAACTCACTGTCTGGTCCTATCCCTTCAAATCTTGTGAAGCTGGCGAACCTACAGAAACTGAATTTGTCACACAATGAGCTCAATGGTTCAATTCCAGCAAGTTTCTCTCGCATGTCGAGCCTGGATACTGTTGATTTCTCTTACAATCAGCTCACTGGTGAGATACCTTCAGGCAATGCTTTCCAGAACTCTTCGGCTGAGGCTTACATTGGGAACCCAGGGCTTTGCGGCAATGTGCAAGGAATTCCTTCTTGCGACCGCCGCTCCACTTCAGGGCATCACAAGAGAACAGTCATTGAAATAGTTTGCTCAGTAGTTGGGGCAGTGTTGCTGGCAGGCATTGTTGCTTGCCTCATCCTAGCATGCAGAAGGAGACCCAGGGAACAGAAAGTGTTGGAGGCTAGCACAACCGATACTTATGAATCCGTGATCTGGGACAAGGAAGGGAAATTCACATTCCTCGACATCGTGAATGCCACCGACAGTTTCAGTGAATTCTTCTGCATCGGCAAAGGTGGGTTTGGGAGCGTGTACAAGGCCGAGCTCCCAAGTGGGCAGGTCGTGGCCGTGAAGCGCTTCCATGTGGCTGAGACAGGAGACATATCAGAAGTGAGCAGGAAGAGCTTCGAGAGCGAGATCAAGGCACTGACAGAGGTCCGTCACCGGAACATCGTCAAGCTCCATGGTTTCTGCACGAGTGGAGACTACATGTACCTGGTGTATGAGTACCTGGAGAGGGGCAGCTTGGGGAAGACATTGTACGGGGAAGAGGGCAAGAGAAAGCTAGACTGGGGCACGCGGGTGAAGGTGGTCCAGGGGGTTGCTCATGCCCTGGCCTACCTCCACCATGACTGTAGCCAGCCCATCGTTCACCGTGACATCACTGTGAACAACATCCTGCTTGAGTCAGAATTTGAGCCACGGCTGTCTGATTTTGGCACGGCAAAGCTGCTTGGCTCTGCTTCTACAAACTGGACTTCTGTAGCAGGATCATATGGCTATATGGCTCCAGGTAATCTTTTTGCATCTTCTTATTCATGGAGCATATAGTTTTACAGACTTCACTTGAATACATAACACCTGCTCTGATCTATTAAGTACACCAGTAACAACTAAGATCCCTCCTAGTGCTGAAAAGTAATGTTATATGATAAACAATATTTCAGATGGTTTCATTAGCACTGACTACTGAGGCACTTTGCTTGATGTATCACGATGCAGCATAATAATTTGTGTCATGTCTGGTTTTACTCTTGCAGAATTAGCATACACAATGAAGGTCACAGAGAAATGCGATGTTTACAGCTTTGGAGTGGTTGCTCTGGAGGTGATGATGGGGAAGCATCCTGGTGACCTCTTAACCTCCCTGCCGGCTATCTCCTCTTCAACAGAAGAAGATTTATTACTCCAGGACATACTAGACCAGCGGTTGGAACCTCCAACTGGTGACCTTGCAGAAGAAATTGTGTTTGTGATAAGAATCGCGCTCGCTTGCACACGGACAAATCCTGAATCGCGGCCTTCCATGAGATCAGTTGCTCAAGAGATATCAGCGCATACTCAGGCTTATCTTTCAGAACCGTTCAGACAGATCACAGTAAGCAAGCTAACAGACTACCAGAAGTGATGCTTGCCTGTGCAAAGGTTTGAAGCTCAACAAAGTAAACTTTGTAGTTAATTTTTGTTTCATGCAGTTTGAGAGGACTAATTTCTCTCAGTTTGCATGCTGATAGACCACAAAACTATTCTGGAGATCTTCAGAAGTCTATACTGATGTACACAAAGTTAACTGTATTAAATTCGCTACTACGCTGATGTTCGTTTCCCCCCTGCCAAGGGGCTAAATCTGTAACTGTACGGTAGATAGTGGAAAACCACAAGTTGTAACTTGTAAGAGATGTTCTTAAGCCATTTTGCTTATAATTTCTCAAATATTAGGTGATAAGAGCTTTATCTGAAATGATACCAGCACATGTCTCACTAATTGAGCAGTTTCAAGAACATGCTACATCAATATTTGCATGGAAGTTAGGAATCAGGACAAGTGCTGCTGGCTACATCGACCATATATATTAGTAGAAATGTACCAAGTAGAGTAGAGCGATTAGAACATGTTCTTTACAAATAGGAAAAAAAAAACCCTACCGGTGCATATAAAGTGACCCATACTTATTTATTTATTATTTATTGAAATTGCAGTATAACAACCGACTATAATTATTGAGCTCATATTTGAACTTGTTCCCAACATAAATCATGCATTCATGCTGGTGTTCAACGTGGTTGAGGAATCCCGTACCTCTTTGTGGTGCATGTGCTAGGATCTAGCTTCGTTTGGCAGCACCCAACTAGCTGGATAACGGGCGAGGCGCAATCAGATAGCTAGAATTTGTGAGTGAGAGGAAGACCAGGGTAGTTTAGGGTTCTAAGTTTTCTGTTTGTTTGTTCAACTTGTCTGAATGCTCAACTACCTCTTGTGCTCCTCGCATCCTGGTGACCTCTTAACATCCCTGCTGGCTATGCCCTCTTCAACAGAAGATGATTTGTCACTACAGGACATATTAGACATTGCAGAAGAAACTGTACATGTTCGTTGCATACTCAGGCATATTTTTCTGAACCGTCCTGACAGATCCTAGTAAGCAAACTAACAGACTACCAGAAGCAATATATTACCTGTGCAGAAACTCCAACAGTTCTAGAGCCTTTCTCAAGTTCTAGTACCAAAGACAAGAACTAGGAAAGTTTATTGGTAGAACTGGTTGATTGAAATTACTATGGAAGTCGCCAATTGCAAGAATTAGTCTGTAGTCAATTTAGGTGTTTTACTTTATTGCCGTACTTATTGTTTATTGCTCCATTTGATGGGAAGGGTTAAATATGTAACTGAACTGTAAGTTCTTAGTTCTCTCTGAATCTTTTTTTTTACCATGGAATTGCAGCTCCCAGCATAAGTTTTCCCTGAATGGATGACGGGTATATCTATGCCACTTCTTGAAAAGAATTTCATATACATATTCTTTTCATAACAGTAGAAGAAATGAATCAAGTACAAAAAAGTAAGAACTTCTTAAGCATATCATATCAGAAAGATATGCAAAGAAACACAGAAAATGTCCTTAAACATATAATGTTTTTTTATTGAAAATGCTATATAACAGTTGACTATAATCCTTCTGGCCTCCTCTCAGCATTACATCTTAAAGCATATAAATAAAGAAGAAAAAAGAGACGATTGGATTGCTAAGTATAGTAGAGAAGATAACATTACTCCATTCTTCAGCTTGTATCACTTGTAGAAAACATAGGTACAGAAGATGGATCACTCTTTTCTTTCGAAATAAAATGATTGATAGGCCGCACCTTTTCCATAATTTTGTATTGCACGCTATCAGCAAACAAGAAAACAGAAAACCTCAACTTTGTAATGGAAAAGAGCATCCCATACCACATCCAGAATCCAAAAACAATTCCAGCGATCACACAGTAGTACAGCCATTGGTCCCGGCTGGCTCCGCTATTTCCCTCATCAAATGCATCTGTTGTATCTTGGCAATTTATCAAAGGAAATCCACAAAGCCCAGGATTGTTGCTGTAGATTGATGGGTCAAGGAAGGTCTGAAGTTGACTCCCAGTGGGTATCTGGCCTGATAAATTGTTGTTCGAGAGATTCAGTGTGTTAAGGGATGACATACTACTCAAGCTTGGAGGAATGGTTCCAGATAGTTCATTCAACGAGAGGTCCAGCGACTCAAGAACATTCAAACTTCCAATGTTTTGAGGAATTCCGCATGACAGGTTATTTCTTGACAAGTTCAGAAATCGAAGGCCCGCGAGATTGGTTAAATCTTCAGGGATGCAATTATTCAGTGAATTACCTGACAAATCGATGCCGGTCATCAACTCAAGTATCCTTTGGAATATCAGCTCTTGTCCCTTCCAGATGATGTCAATTCTATCCTGATAGGTGGACCCATCTAGCGATCCTATACTGGAATTAATTTTTGGATGCTTCATGGACTCTAACTTCCCAAACTCTTTTGGGATCAATCCTGTCAATCTGTTGTGGGCCAAGTCTAGCAATTGAAGCTGTGAAAGCTGTGATAACTGTGGTGGAATTTGGCCAGTGAAGCTGTTCGATGCAAGTCTAAGGATTTTTAGATTTGGAACACTGCGTCCAATCCAAGGAGGAATTTCACCATGGAACTTGTTGTTCCCAATATCTACAGTGGCCAGCTGCTGACATCCCCCAACAACAGTTGGAAATTCTCCAGTGAAGTTATTGCCGGCAAGATGAAGCGATTCTAAAGAACAGTTATGGGTCGATGGGGCTTCGGGGATCTTACCCGAGAAAGAGTTGTTTGATAGGTCCATAAACTGCAGAGCATGCATGTCCCACCAGCAGTCCGGCAGCTCTCCGGTGAGGTTGTTGTTGGACAGGTCCAGAATCTGCAGGGAGAGCAGCTTGCAGAAGGCCGCGCCAGACCTGTTGGAGGAGGAGGAGCTGTTGAGCACGTTGAAGCTGTTGTCATGCAGGCTCCGCCGTGAAGGTGCCCACTCATCAGAGAAGCTATCGTCGGCGAAGCTCTCGTCGGTGCTGTCGAAGTCGTCTGCCGGTGCCACCTCATCAGAGAAGCTGCCGTCGGCGAAGCTCACATCAAAGTCGTCGTAGCCGTCAAGGTCCATACTCATCGCGAGGTGCACTGAGGAGGATAGTAGCAGGAGGCAGAGGTAGATGAGAAGGATTTGGGAGCGTCGTGCGTGCTCTGGCTCTGCCATGGCTAGCTCTAGGTTTGAGTCTTGGAAACTAGTGGTAGGAGGAATCTTTCATTGCTAGTTTTCAGCTCGGAGGCCACTTGTGTATGATTAAGTAACAAGTGCAACGTGGTTGACGACGACCGCGGACTCGCGGTCGTTGTGGAATTCCGACCACCCATCGTGCACGGGTAACACGGCATTAGGACTACCGGCGCAATAATGGCCGGCCGCCGGCAAGACCACGGCGACCGACTACTAGTCAAGAACGAAGTGCAAGCCGGCACAAATCTGCAGGACAGCAGGTGAACTGGAAGTGGAATATCATATGCCATCCGTCTGTGATCCCACAGCAAGAAAGGAAATTAATTTAGGAAGCGGTTTTGGGAGAAGCACCTTGAAAACGATGGGAACTCGTGGGTGAACTACCCAGTCGCGATCTCTTCCGCGTCCGGCCACTTCCTCCGCCAATTTGTCATTCTGGCGAGCACTTCGGAAACGTCCGGCCCGCACCGTGCTGGTGCTGCGCTCTGGATACGTCACAGCTCACAAGATACGCAGACGCGCCGTCGATGAGGCGTTCCGTCGAACAACTTCCGTGCACGCACCGGGCAGGCAGCCACGACGCACGGACGCCCGCGTTGTGCAACTGCACTAACATCGAGTCAACTCAGGGAGAGTATCCAGCCTCTGCAGACAAGATGGTTCGCCGAGGACCACATCCATGATTGGATCATCTCATCGGGTCATCCATGGAAGAGCATGTAAATCTCGGCTTATTGGGCGTCGTCGCCCTGCTGCATGCGGGTGGGTAGAGACTTTCCTAGAGAGTTCTTTATTCATCCAACGAAATATAGCTACAAATACCATCTGGTGGCTTTCAAAAACTAAACATGCCTACCTACTTATAAATTTAATTGTTAGAGTGCGCAGCGGAATCCGGCCCGACTCGCGCGTCCACGAGCCGACGGCCCATCAGTCCCGGTCCCATAACATATTCAGGCGCCGTCTAACTTCAACCCAAAAGAAAGGCCAAATCGATAGGTGAGGGCTACCTACTCATTATAAATTTAATTTCTAGAGCTTCTTAACTTGTAGGACTTCTAACTAGAAGATATGCATCAATATTTAAACCCCACACTTCAAAGACAAAATCAATCCTCAAAAAGTTCTCTCTTTATTTATAGGACGATGATGCCATATCTGCTTCCTGCTTAATGAAAAATGTGCGTTTGCACGCTCGCAAAAAAAAAGGTGATGCCATATTTGTCCATCCCCTTAGCCTTAGCCTAGATACTTCTAAGTTCTAACTGCGTTTGCACAATTAGGTTGGCCCTTGTGAATGGACCTGTGGTCCAATGGTAGGACTGTCCAGTAGGACGCTACCCACCAGAGTTTAAATCCTGGTGCTCGCACCTTTTCTTGGGATTTTCCAGGATTTACCGGCGCCATGCATTAAGTGGTAGGCGATGTGCCCGTCGACAGCGAGGCGCCTGTGGTGACTTCGTGAACTTCAAGATTTGCTGGCTCAGTCCTTCGCAGGTGCTCATAGCGGTAGGGTTTGCGTACGTGTATTCATAGGGGTGAGTGTGCGTGCATATTGTAAGTGTCTACGTTGTACGGTGTAATAAAAAAAATAGGTTGGCCCTTCGCAGCACGCTATCACCTCGACCACCTCCGCGTCAGTGTTCCCTCCACTACTGGTACCGAGGCTCCCAAAAAGTTGCCTCCCTTGTCACGCGCCATAGCAGCCAAAGCTGAGCGCCTTGAATTCTCAAAGATCGCATCCACATTGATCTTGACTAGTCTAGCCGACGGTCTGACCAAGGAGGCCGGCCGCGCCCCTGAGCAGTTTCTAGCCGAGCATGTTTCTTCTATGGACGGATTTCCATGAGCTCGCCAATAAACCGCTCAACAAACATATGGGTCAATCGAGGGCATTGAAAATAATTGGCATGTATTCCCTTGCGTCTTGTATATCAAATCACCCATAGCCGGACAACGGCTCTTGTAAGCTCTTCATGCTTAAGCGATCACACTACCTCCCCAAGCCAAGCCTGAGCGTCCAAACATTGCACTTAGCATAAGAACTCAGTAGTCACCATCCTTTCAAGGGCCTAAACACATAGTGCGTGTCTCCATGAATAACCACCAACACCACATAAGTAACAACTCCCATCTGTAGCCATGTTCCTATGGTGCTTGACATCACCCGTCGAAACTAAGTCCTTAGTCAATCTCCACAGGAACATCTTGATCTTGGAAGGAACCTTGATCTTGCATAACTCACTCCATTCCTTATCGTGCCATCCATCTTCCGAATTACTCCAGCAGTCCTCCTAAAGATTTCTCTAGTGTCATGCCTAGAAATCTTGTGGCATCGTGATGAGAAGACATGTTTTCTTGCGTTGTGCCTCGGCCACTGTCCCTTGGGTTCATGAAGAGCTATCGCATTGCCTTAGCATGCGAGGAGTTGAGTTGGTCGACAAAGATGCTATCGTAGGGATTCTTGGCTATCTTGGAAGGCTTCATCTATCTGTCGAGGAATCCCATTTGCTTCATTATCACCATCTCCCCCCCTCTTAGAAGCTGGGATGCCTGAGAGCGCCTATGCAGCGATCCTTCGGTTACGGGTTGACAACTTTGGGTGTGCAATAATTGGTTGAGGCAGTGACGATGATGGCACCTTACGCAGGATCTTGTCGGTGAATCGCTTTAGCCTCTTGGCGACGGAGTTGGCTGATCGTGGAGGAGTGGCGGGGGTGTGGTGCTCGGGCTTTGTGCACGTTCCTCGGGATTAACACCTAAAAATTCATTCCACGGATAAGTCAAGGTATATCATCTCTTTTGAGGATGCTATCACAAAGTGAATTACCAAAAAAAATCTATGCCCGCCATGAAGTCAATACTTGTATGAAAAGTTTGTTCACTGCCTTTGCATAGTACACCAATTCTAACTCGGTACTCATCTGGTCCAGAGGCTGTGGAGTTTAAGGTTTTGGAGGGCATCCACGCCATATTGGACACTTTTTATATGCAAATCTCTATGGAGGGCACTTAATTACTTGTACCACGTTTACCAGCCCCCTCTCCAACTTGGATTATGGACAACTTGGAAATTCCAAGACAAACAGATTCAGGCCAGAAGTTATCCAATGTTTTAGGGATACAATACAAATGAAGGATGCAAAGATGAAAAAACAGAGCTTCTCAAGGGGATGGTCCTTGAGGGATTTAAGGAGGATTGACCCTAACATGCTCATATTTAACGAGTCCTCAGCGCTCTCCCTCATGACTCAGAGCGCCACCTTGGAGATCGGAGGGAGTGGGGATTGATAATTTTTAGTAAGTTTTTCCAGTAGATCAAGAACTTAGGGTTAGGTATCTGTATGCCAAGTTTTTTTTTGATATTGAAGATTTATCTCCTCCTCTCCAACGACGGTGAAATGGCACGATGGAGTTTTCTCCGTGGCGGTTCTGTTGAAGATGGGAGCAACAATTACGGCATCAACATCCTCACCGGTATGGTGACATGAAGACTTATATTTCCAAATGGTGACATTGAGGCGGAGATGGTATCACTGGTATGGAATAATTTTCTCGGGTCTCTTCTTTGTTTCGTTGTGCTTAGACCTAGCCACGAAGGACTAGGGAGAATAAGTTTTAAAGAATCTTCCTCATTCTTCAGTGACAGCATGAAAGTTTCTTAACTTCCACATGAATGTTATAGTTGTTCGTTAGACATATATTCTCAAGCCTTTTTGCCGAGTGTTTATCAGTGCGGTCATACATACTGCAAAAACGTTGTACATGTTTGATTTTGAGATCTTGTGTTATTTACAACGTGGATACAACTTAGATGAAAATAAGTTTCTAGATATTTGTAGTGTAATCTGTTGGAATTTATATGGGCTTGGCCCAATAACAAATCCTGAAATTCCTAGAGAAATCTTAAAGACCCATTCATGAGAAGCAAGAGGGGGTGTGGAAACTCTTTAGTACCACCTTGCTAGTTGAAGTGGAGGAAGCCATACATAAATATGGGAGTTCTCTTCACTTCCTCAAGTCTAGTGTGGAGAAGAGAAAGGGAAGTCCACACGCGCGCGCGCGCTCGCTCGCCTCGCCGGGCGTGGCGTGGCGAAAGGCATGCACGCACGACATGCGCGTGAATGGTCCGCCGAAATCCGGCTCCTCGCCTTGCGGGAGCGCGGTCTCCTTTTGCAGTTTTAGTTTTTGGCTTTCTTGGCGGTCAAGTTGCAAGAGTTCTAATCTGTTACGAGTTTAGAGTCCTCAACTGATTTTGGTCATGGTCGCGACACGAGGTCGGTTGTTTGGGATATATAAGCAGCCTACCGGCCACGCCAAAACGCATCCAATTGAACTAGAGTTTTCGCCTCTTCTCGCTGTTGCGCCACCGTAGCTACTCCGGCCCCGATTGCTGCGTGCACTAGCAACCGGCGAGCGGGTCTCCGGAACCCTCGTCTTTGCGATCCTGCACCGGGAGAAGGCGAATAAGGTTTTTGGGAAGCGTTGTTCACGCGACTGCTCCCAAATCTTCATGACGGGTCGACGTCCATCAAAGTCGAGCGGCGCTACGTCCGAGCGTATACGTCGTCAACTCCAGCGAAGTCTTCCACCGCCGCTCATCGAA
This sequence comes from Themeda triandra, assembly GCA_018135685.1. Taxonomy (NCBI): domain Eukaryota; kingdom Viridiplantae; phylum Streptophyta; class Magnoliopsida; order Poales; family Poaceae; genus Themeda; species Themeda triandra. The sequence goes on along the minus strand of JAENPR010000168.1, from coordinate 882,372 downwards.
GACAGCGATCTCGACAACGCCTTCGACGACTACGATCTCGAGCTCGCCTTCGACGATCTAAACCTTGGGCAGTCTCCGTCTGCATCTTCACCACCAAGTACTTCTACAGAGAGAAGGTATAATCTTGTTGGTCTGATCTTGTCGTTCGCAATGATCAATCTATCTAGTGTACGAGTCGTGTTTACACTAGTTGTCCTGTTCATGTTATGCGATATCATGATCTGCTATGCTAGTATGTATGATCTGTTAATCTGCCATGCTAGTAATTTTGCCATGCTCAATTTAGTTGATCATCTTGTCATGCTATATATTCTGAGTTTAATCTGGAAAGTAATCTGGAATTTACCTAATTATTTAACAATCTAAAAACCTTATTATAGGTTTCCAGATCTACCTATGGCTTCTGCTAGTGCTAGTTTCATTGAAGCATTAAAACCTGAGAAGTTTACTGGTGAGCACTTCAAGAGGTGGTCTGTAAAGATCACATATTGGCTTACTTGTATGAAAGTTTTCTATGTCAAAGATGGCTTACCCGAGGGAAATATCTCTGATGAGGAAAAGAGTAAATTCCAGGAAGCTGAGGCACTCTTTGTGTGCTCTGTACGTAATGCTTTGGCAAATCATATATATGATGCTACCATGTATATGAAAGAGGTAAAGGTCCTGTGGGACTATCTGAATGCTACTTATGGTGCTTCAGATGCTGGCAAAGAGCTATACCTCATGGAAAGGTTTAATGACTGCAAGATGGTTGGGAATAAATCAGTAGTCGAGCAAGCTCATGAGGTATAGCGCATGGCTAAGGAACTTGAACTCCTTAAGTGTGTTTTACCCGATGAATTTGTGGTGGGGTGCATAATTGCTAAGTTGCCTTCTTCATGGAGGAACTTCGCCACAAGCCTTAAACACAAGAGACAGAAAATAACAGTTGAAAACCTGTTAGCATCTCTTGATGTTGAAGAGAAGGCTCGGGCTAAAGATCACACTGAGAAGAGGAATGAGGATAGAGCTAGTGCCCACTTTGTCCAGAGAAATCAAGGCAAGAACAAAGGCAAGTTCAAGTCCTTCAAAGCCAAACCAACTACTACCTTCAAGAAAGAGAAGAAGAAGATGCCTTGCTTCACTTGTGGTGAGCTTGGTCATTTTGCTCGAGATTGTCCGGAGCGAGCGGACAAGAAAGAGAAGAAGAAGGTCAACCTCATGACTTCTAGCAAAAAAGCGATGATGACGGGTATGGTAATCTTCCTCTTTGTACTATCGGTATTTCAATCACCAAGTTGGTGGGTTGATACAGTGCTAATATTCACGTGTTGACATAAAATGTGAAACACCGTGTCTCACACACAGCAAGCCGAAAAGCGTGGCTTCAATCGGGTGCCCGGGCGTTTCTGAATCCGGTGGCGTGCCAGTCGATTTGACCTGAAAATCGACAAGGGATAAAACAGTAAGATCAAAACTGGAACATGCCGGGTGAGACCAGACAGTTCCATATTTACGACCCTGAAGCCACTTACGATGACATATAGCTATAGAAGCTATCTGCCAAACAAGTTTGCAAGCTATTCGGCTATTTCAAGACAAATGGTTGTAAAGAGATTTAACTGCCGAATGTATGTACATGAAGACATGTTTGAACAAGATTGAATCATTAAGGCATAACAAACTACATCTTAATCCAAAGCATTATCAAGACAGAACAATTATAAATAGGCAACTTGTAAATATAAATCTACTAAGATAACACATGCATAGGCTAATCCAACTAGTCTGCCGCACGTCTAGCCTTCATAAACCCATCAAGCATAAAACCACAGTAAGTTAATCCACCGCATGATACGACCTACTACGATTATATGCCACTCCTTACTTTTAGATCAATCCACCACATGATACAATCTAATGATAAAGAGCTAAAAGCATGCAATTGTCTAAACAGATCTATAAACACTCGTTACTCATGTAAGCATAACCGTATCGGCAAGATTGCCGAATCGGGGTCCATGAAGAAGGAACAAGCAAGCTATTACGATCTAGAGCTAAGCAAAGCCTACATCTGCCGCACGATATCCAGCTTTATCTAAGATCTAAGCACTCTAACATGCATGAACCCTCAACATGTAACAACCTTGATTGATCTAAATTTGGTTGTCCAAATACATGATCACGAGCCGAACAATATCAATCTAGGTTGGGCAAAAGAGTGTTGCAAATATATAAAACATTAAACAAACGTGCAACACGTGATAACTTAACGAATCAATTAGATCTTGCCAAATCTAAAAGAGCCTAATAACTATTTTTACCCATGTCTTAATCCGCCGCATGATACGAGGCATAAGCAAAAACCTCCCATGATCGAGCTTAGATCTACCGCATGTTCTAAGCTAAAACAATGAGACTACTTGCATCATAATCTAAATCCACCGCATGATACTAGACATGATAGCAAGGTTGCCGGGACTTACGGAGGTCGACGGATCGATTGTTCCTCTCGAAGAACTCGACGACACGATGAAAAGGACTCGAAAGGTGGCACGGGGCAGGTTGTATTGATTTGATTTTGAACCCTTATTACAATGGTCGAGGGCTTATATTTATACCCTGGACAAAACATGAGTCCCGGCGACTACGATCTATTAAACAAAATTGGAAAATATATGCTCCTAATTCTAAACTTAATCGGAGTCTTTGATTATCACGACTCCTTCTTTCCTCGGTCAGCCTCCACTTGCCACCTTTTATTTCCCGAATGGACCCCCCGTCAGTTGAGGACAACCGATCATCTGAGCATTTGCCGATATGTGGAATTTTATCCGACCACACACGAACTCTTGCCGAATCCCTCTCTTGCCGAACGCGGGCCTACCTATCATCTCTTTACCAAATTTTGGTGTTAACACATGCCCCCTCAATTTCAGGATAAAAGAGATTTATTCCAAAATTGACCACAAGCGCGCTCCACCTAGGTCAGCACCATCAACACTCATAGCCGCCGCCTGAGAGCTTACTCCGCTTCAACACTCTTCCTCCAATGGTGACTCCGGAAGCTTCGACCCATTCCATTCTTTTGACGGGAACTCAAGAAGGACTCCTGGAGGTAACCCTATCTGCTCCACTCATTCGGCAATTTCTGGATTAATTCTTGGTATGCTTTTCGATTTATCCCTTCATTTTGCTTATTGAAGGAGATGAACAACGACATCCTGATCCCTTATCTTGCTCAACCCGATGCATTTTTTCTTGGTCCGATGGGAAATTCCAATCCAAAAGATTTTTATTGAAAAAGAAACTTTGAGAATCCCCTTTAAATCTAGAATCACCCCACCAAATAGATGGCCAAACACCTTCAAAACCTGGCCTCTTCCTTCGATCTCAGGATGGCGTGACTGGTATCGCAGAATGCAATCCAAGAGCAGCGACCTTTGGGAGACTCAAGATATCCAACATTGTTTGGAATTATCTTTAGCCGATATGCCCATGAACGACTCCCTTCTAATAGTTGCTTCTCATTTCTGGCCTGATGCTGTCAACGCTTTCATCTTCGGCCATGGACCAATATCCATTACTCTTGCAGACATTTTCATGATGACTGGACTGAATATCACCAAGTCAACATACCCAACCAAATACAAAGGTACCAGCTAGCTCCCAAAGATCAGTAAAATCTGGGGGTGGTTGGGTCAAATATATCCAGACTTACATGTCAACAGGATCTGTAGATGACAAGGAGTACAGAGCCTTTATGAACATGTGGTTATGCAGATTCATTTTTTGCAGCAAATCAAATGAGCCCACTCTGAACCACATAGTGATGGCTGAGGACTTGGCTGCAGGTCAACTAATTCCTTTGGGCAGATACCTTTTGGGAGCTGTTTACCACATGATGCATCAGATTACTGTTCAAATGCACCAGCATGATGAAATCTCCTGTGTCAATGGCCCCTGGTGGCTGGTTCAGATGTTGCTGCAATTGTACATGCATCAAATCATCTCAGTGGATCTTCATGGCTTGGGCTTCCCATCACTTAACTATGCTGAAGGTGAAGACGCTACACAGAAGGCCTGTCAGACATATGGTGAAGCTGCATCATCCATTGTCATCAACATAGATCTTGGCCATCTTTTCAAGATCTTTTATAAAGGATTCAGCAGGGTAATCTGGCTCCCATACAGGGAAAATGAAAACCTGACTTTGCCATGTAAGTTCAATTTTGAATCTGGCTATTCAGATGATGTGGCCAAGGAAATCTTCAACTCTTTTATCAAACCTTGCACTTTACCAGCAGAATTCCATCATGGCAGATTGGTGAATCCAACCTATGAATTTTATAACCCAAACATGGTTGCCAGACAGTTGAGATTTGGTCAGTTGCCCCCAAGATTATACTTCTCAAGCATCATAAGGCCTAGGGAAAAACTGTCAGATATCACAGAAACCAACAAGGTTTTTAATATTGGGTTGGAGCTTCCAACATATGAATCCACTCCACTTGGGTTAACTGAAGTTACCCATCACTTATTCACTTCTTGGTGGCAAGAATGGCACTCTCATATTTTCAACACTCAAGTTCATCCTCTGTGCCAAGCTTTGCTGCCTCAATTCGCTTCTGATAGCGAGGTAATCTTTTATAACCTCTCTCTTCCTAATACTTCCAATATCTTTTTACCCTGAGCATTCTTTTGAGCAGGATAACGCTCCTCCAAGCCCTCTAGAAATTCAATATTACCAGGCTGGGCCTATAGCTGCTCTAGGACACAATGCTCCATCCCTGGCAGCTCTCAATAGGACTCCTGCTAAAGATGCAGTGCTCCTGAAAGATTATAAGAGGAAAACTCCTTCTACTCCAAGCAAAGATATCGCCATACCCAAGAAGACAAGGTCTAAGAAAGCCAAGCCACTTCCTCAGGTACGAATGCCCCTAATTCCTTTCTGTCATCAATGTTGGTGCATTCATACTCATCAACCTTCAACAGATACAGGCTAGTCCTCAGGGTTCGGCTAACTTAGTAAACTTAGTGGACTCCCCTGAGATCTCCACTGGCCATGCAGGTGCTCATGAGACTGTTGGCAACACTGGTAGATATCTGTGTCCTATCTTCCCTTTTTCTCTTTTGGTCAGGTTTTTATCCTCACTCTGCTTTTCATGATCCAGATGTACATGGAGAATCAGCAGAAGAACTTTCTTCTCATCAGGCTCTAAACTCACCAACCCCGGCTATCCAAGACATTCCAACAAGCCATGAGGTTGCTAATCCTGAGGTAGCCCTTGCATCAAACACTCAAAATGCTAATTCTACCTAGGATGCAATTGATCAAGTGTTTGCAGAAGAGGTAACATCTTTGCTTTGTTAGTTATCTTCTGTCTAAACTGAAGCATTCGACTAAAATATTTTCCTTGTTTTGCAAAAGGACAACACCCAGCCGCAAGCCAGATTTTCCCTTATTGCTGAAGAATTTGCTGGAGAGAAAGATGATGATGCCTCTTCCAATCAACTATTATCAGCAGAAAATCAAGCCAGACTGAAGAACATCATTCTCCTTCTAAACAAGGACATCGTCACCTTAACTCAAGATGCAGACCAGATAAGGGAAATTGTTGAGCTTATTGATCAAGAAATTCCCTCTAATCTCAAGGCTTCTCTAGAATCTCTGTCTCATCTTGATGATCATTTTGCTAATGTCAAGAGGGCAAATAGAAACATAGCTGCCAGAGCCACTCTGAAGAGTGATAAGGTGACCAAAGAACAGAAAGTCAGGGAGCTTTATTCTCAAATTCAGTCGGCTAAGCAGTCCTTGGACACTTTAGGGCCAGAGCTGCTGATTATGAGAGATGAAAAAGCCAAATTGGAGGCTCAATTAGCTCAGCTAAATGCCAAAATTCAATCCCATGAAGCCAAGCTTGCTGGTCTGCCAAGCTCCCTTGATTCGGCCAAAGCCACGATAACATCAATCATCAAAGAAAACCTGCAAGTCAAGAATAGGTTGTCCAAGATTCAAGACTCTGAAGAAGAGGATCAGAAAACCCTTGATGAAGTTAGCCAAATAAAGACTGAGGCCATTGATATTATTAACTCCTTCCTGAATGCATGATCATTCAGTTTGTAAGATAGATGCAGTACTGTGTCCAAAACATTCTTCATTCTGTCGTTTTGAGGAATGAAAGCTTCTTCTTTTGATTGATTCTCTCTCCTTTTTTATCAATTTACTCTCAGTTGAATGTCACCAGCCTTCTGAGTATAACCGCATCTTCAATCAGTCAAACACACGTTCAGGCCTTGGAAGCGAATATCACCTGTTGCTCTGACTGCAACCGCTCTTCACCCAAGTTCACGCTTGTGCTGAATAACCCTTGTCTAAGTATTTTTTAGCCGAACGCGCTGCGGAAACTGAAACGATTACCTTAAGCGGCCGGCCCGGCCCAATCCAACATCGGCCCATAGAAGTGGAAAACCCTATTCTGTCGCTTGGCTTTCCCAAAACCTCCGCCACGGCTCCCCACATTCATAAAAAAACCACCTCTCCGCTCCCATCATCATCATGCTCAAGCAGTTGTCATTTGCCATCTCTTCTTCTTCCACCTTTAACCAGAGCCGAGGAAAAAACCCTAGCCGCATCCATGGCCAGCGGCGACAACTGTGGGAAGCGTCCCGCCGAGGACGCGGTGGAGGGAAGCAGCGCTCATGGCGATCGACGCTGGCAGTGAGATTCTTTCATCTCCTTGTGTCCATTGTTCGATTGCTTTTACCCGATCTTGATTTTATTTTCTGCCCCCTTGCGGTTGTTCATTCATCTTCTTGATTTCACCTCAGGGTCGTAGGAATCACCGGCCATTACCTCTCCAACTTCAGGAGGGAGGTGGCCCGTGCTCATGCTCCTGCTCCCGCTCCTGGTCCTGCTCCAGCAGTAGATGAGGCGGAGGGAAGCAACCGCAGCGGTCGTCGCCTAAGGTGATGAACCAATCTTCTCGTCTTCTTCGCGGTTTTTTTTCTTTTAGCCGATCTTGATTTTTCCTTTGCTTTCAGGACCGCGAGGATTGGCTCCAGCCAATGGCATCTCCTTCCGCCGGCCACGGTGGCTGCAGCGCCCGCTCCTGCTCCTGCTCCGGCTCCTGCTTCGCCGGGTTCCAACTCCGACAGCTCGTACCACCCCCATCCATGGGGCCCGGCGGAGTCAGACGAGGAGGACCCGTACGCGGGTCAGCCGAATCCGTACAGCGGCAGCGACGCCCTTGTCTTCCTCCACCAGAAGGAGGAGATCAAGGAGCTTCTTGGTGAAGAAACCAAGAAGCACGGGATTGCGCAGCTGGATTGGGAGGACCAGCGGAGGTAGTTCTGCACTGCCATCTCCGGTTTGACAACTTTCGCTCAAATTCTGCTCAAGTTCTTTTCCCGATTCATCCATTCATTGGCTTGTTTCTTTTCTGGCATGCAGACCTCTCCGCGGAGCTCGACCGCCTGAAGGTGGCGGCGACAGCGGTCGCCGATAAGGTGAATGCTGAGGGGGACACCGTCGAGGCTCGTCTGGGGGCGGTGCCTGGTCAGGTTGATCAGGCCGTCATCCAAGGTGTGCGCCTTGGCACCTCCCTCGGCCTGGCGGGGCTGTCGTCCTGCACTAGGGATGAGTACACCTCCATCCCGGTCGGCTTTCCTGGCGGGCGCCCACACGAGATCGAGGACATCGGTGCTCGTCTGAGCGAGTATGAGGATCACGCCAACGCCATGGCCGAGGCCACCCACCCCCAATCCGTCCTGAACAAGCTCTTCGCTGAAGACGAAGACTCTGAGTAGCTTGTTTTAGGATCGATGTGGGTGTAAATAAAAACTTTTATGAAGAATGCTTTGGTCTTCCATCTTCTGTTTGTTTTTGATGATGCTTGATTTGCGACATTCCTCTCGTATGACGTTTGTTCCTTAGTCGAAATCTTGATCGCGCTATTTTCCCGAACATAGTTCTTTCCCGAACGTATGACATCACATTAGCCGACTAGATCTTGATCCCGCTTGTGATTTGATAGTTTGTAGTGTAGCAATTCAATTCTCTTTCTCTCCTCCCGATAAACCTACTGGCTGAAAGATAGAATCACTGTTGGCCACAATACTTTAAAAATTGCTAAAGGTGATACAACTGTATCGGCTATTTTGTGCTAAAGGCGATATGCACGATATCGGCTATTTCCTTCAACTTCTCTCCTTTATTCTGAAGGCGATTTTCAATTAATCGGCTATTCCATATTCAACTCTTGGTCATAATCAAGACCCAACCTCAACACTTGGATAAAACTTCTTGAGATACCTGCCATTGATGGCTCTTGTAAGCTCTTCTCCGAATAGTGCTTTCAATATATACGCGTTGCCAGGTGCACAACTCACCACCCGAAAAGGTCCTTCCCAATTCGGAGACCACTTGCCAAATTCTCTATCCTTCGTACCAATTGGCAGTATTGTTTTCCAAACTAAGTCTCCTTCTGCAAACTGCTTGACCTTAACCTTCTTGTTATAGTATTTGGCAACACACATTTTATTTTTCTCAATATTCTCTAATGCTTTGAGACGAATCAAATGCAAATCTTCCAATTCATCCATCATTAAATCCTTATAATCTTTTTACGCAATTCCTTTTGTAACTCAACTCGTCTTGATCCTGACTGCAATTCCCATGGCGATGCTGATTGTATCCGAGAGACCAATTCGTATGGAGATGCCTGCGTGGATCCATGGCAAGCCATTCGGTAAGCCCACAATGCTTCATTAAGGACCAAGTGCCATCTTCTCGGCTTTTCATCAATTTTCTTTTGGATGATCTTGATCATGATCTTATTTGACGCTTCCGCTTGGCCATTAGCTTGTGCATAATAAGGAGAGGAATTGTATAACCTTATTCCCATGCTTCCGGCAAAATCACAAAACTCCGAAGAAGTAAATTGAGTCCCTTGATCAGTTGTTATGGTCTGTGTAATCCCAAACCTGTGAATTATATGTTCCTTAACAGAACTGACCATATTTTCTGACGTGACCTTCTTTAAAGGAATAGCCTCAACCCACTTGGTAAAATAGTCCGTAGCCAATAGCACGAATTTGTGTCCTTTACTAGATGGAGGATTGATTTGTCCAATCAAATCTATGCCCCATCCTCTGAATGGCCAAGGCTTGATTTTAGGGTTCAAGGCAGACGCAGGTGCTCTTTGAACATTACCAAAGATCTGACAATCATGACATCCTTTGTAATATTCAAAACAATCCTCCAACATGGTCGGCCAAAAATACCCAATTCTCCTGATTATCCACTTCATTCGGTAAGCCGACTGGTGTGCACCACAAGACCCCTCATGAACTTCAAACATAATCTTTTTGGCGCCTTCTTGATTCAAACATTTAAGCAACACCCCATCTATGGATTTATAGTATAATTGATCATCAAGAAGTACGAACTTGAGGGCCTTATACCGAGCTTTCGGGAAACTCTCGAGATGGATCTTTTAAATAATTGATAATGTCACACCTCCAATCACCATCTGCTTGGTCAGCATTGAGAATATCCCCCTCTGCAGCAAAGACTTCCCGATTCTCATGATACCCAGAGGCAGCTTGAGCTAACTTGTTTGCCTCTCTATTGTGCTCTCTAGGGATATGATGCAAAGTTACTATTGAGAAGCTTTTCAAAATCTCACGACATTCTTCATGATACTTTTTTAATACATCATTTTTGCACTCATACTGCCCGATCAACTGGTTGATCACCAACTCAGAATTGCCAAATATTTCAACAGCAACGGCCTTTACTTCTATAAGTAACCGAAGCCCTCTGAGCAATGCTTCATACTCTGCTTGATTATTAGTAACATGATATTCAATCGGGAAAGCAAATTCAAATATTTTCCCTTGTGGGGATATCAAGAGAATACCAGCACCACCACATTTGTCACATGACGATCCATCGAAAAATAACGCCCATGGAGCAATACTAACTGCCTCAACAGAAAGATCATGGTGCTGGGTAATGAAATCGGCTATTATCTATCCCTTTACTGCTTTTGCCGATTCATATCTTAAATTAAACTCTGACAGTGCTAACACCCATTTGCCAATTCTTCCATTCAAAATTGGCATTGATAGCATGTGTTTGATCACGTCAAAGTTAGACACTACCACACATTCGGCATTCAACAAATAGTGCCGAGATTTAGTGCATGAGTAATAAACACATAAACAAAGCTTTTCTATAGCCGAATACCTCATCTCTGGGTCCAACAACTTTCGGCTAAGGTAGGCTATCACTCTTTCCTTTCCATCAAACTCTTGCATAAGGGCCGATCCTATTGTCAGGTTATCGGCCGCCACATACAGCTTGAAAGGCTTATCAAGTTGTGGAGGTACCAATACTGGTGGTGCCTTCATGTATTGCTTGATCTCATCAAAAGCCTTTTGCTGTATGTCACCCCAAACAAATTTCTGATCTTTCTTGAGCTTCAATAATGAAGAGAAAGGCAAAACTCTTTCTGACAGGTTGGATATGAATCTTCTTACAAAATTGATTTTGCCCAATAATGATTGTAACTCTATGAGGTTGGTTGGGGGCACAACTTTATCTATTGCTTCCATGTTCTTTTTCCCAACTTCTATTCCTCCTTTGTGGATCAAAAACCCCCAAAACTCACCAGCCGATACTCCAAAGGCACATTTGTTTGGATTCATTTTCAAACCATGCCTCCTTGTGCACTCCAAAGTTTTCCTTAAATCGGCTAAATGACCTTCATGGTTTCTGGATTTGACTACCACATCATCAATGTAGATTTCAACAATCTTGCCGATCAACTCATGAAAAATATAATTCATGGCCCTCTGGTAAATTGCACCGGCATTTTTTAATCCAAATATCATGACTATCCACTTGAATAGACCAATATGACCAGGACACCTGAATGCAGTCTTTGCAATGTCTTCTATTGCCATAAAAAATTGATTATAGTGAGCATTGCCATCCATAAAACCGATAACTTCATAACTTTCTGCTTTTGCATCTACCAACAAATTGGCAACTGGCATTGGATAACCATCCATAGGAGTAGCTTTATTTAAATCTCTAAAATCTATGCGAGACCCTCATTTTTCCATTTTTCTTATATACTGGTACTATGTTTGAGATCCAATCTGCATACCTACATGGCCGAATAAAGTTTGCTTCTATCAATCTTTCAACTTCCTTCTTTACATCGGCCAATACCTCCTCTTTATAAATTTTTCGTGGGGGTTGTTTGAAAGGACGGAATCCAGGCTTGATAGGTAACTTATGCTCAACAATAGAGTGATCTAATCCGGGCATCTCTCGATAGCCCCAAGCAAAACAATATTTAAACTCCTTTAGCAACTCATGTCAACTTTAATTTATACTCGGGTCCAAATCTGCAGCGATATACATCGGCCTTGGTTTTGAACTGTCACCAACATCAATTTCTTCTAATTTATCGGCCGACATGAAACCACGACCCAGCTTCCCCTTGTTGCCATCGATTGGATTGCCCATTAAAAATTACTATGAGAGTCGACTGCTTGGATCGGGCCGTTGATCTCTGTTGAACACATTCACAGGACCTTCTTTCCATGTTTTACCCGAAAGGCAATCCAGTCCATCATATTCCCAATAAGCAGGCTCTGAAGCAGCAACACTTATCGAATCATCGGCATGGACAACTTCTACATCATCTCCAATCTACTTTGAATGAGAATTTGGTGCATGGTTGAAGGTATGCAGCAATTTGCATGGATCCAATCTCTTCCTAGAAGCATACTGTATGCCCCCTTGCCATCAATAACAAAAAAAGTAGTAATCAGAGTCTTGGATCCAATCATCAATTCCACATGTACAGCTCCACGGGTATCAGATGGATTGCCAGCAAAATCTCTGAGGATCATGTCAGTCTACAACAGGTCTTCACTTGTCATCTCAAGCTTCCTGAAAGTAGTATAAGGCATAATGTTGATAGCAGCTCCTCCATCAACAAGCATCTTGGTCAGAGGTTTGCCATTGACATATCCTTTCAAGTACAACGGCTTTAAGTGACGATTTTTGACTGGTTTATCAAAGACTGCTTGCCGAGTCAACACAAGTTGAGCCATTAGGTCCCGGCACTCATTTTCATCAAAATCAGAGTATACCTCATCCTGAACATCCTGACCTTCAGGGGCCATAAACTCTGATGGGATAAAGAAAACCATGTTAGCATCAGCCGAAGGACCCTGTTCATCATCCTTTTTCTTAGGATGCCATGTCTGCTTCTTTTCGGTTATTTCTTGCTTCAATTCTTGATTCCTCAGGCGCTGAACTCTTCTCTTCTGGCTCTTTCTTAGACCCAGAGGAGACCATTGCGCTCTTTGCCACCTATATGAGCCTTCTCCCCTGCTGTGAGCCCCACTGTGAATCCAAGCTTGATCTACAAATCTTTTTCTTTGCTGCCCATCAAAATTATTTATTTTTAGGCGCCGATCGTCTTCAGGAATTCTTATTCCAAGTCTATCATGGATGGGTCGCTGCACTCAAAACAATTGTTCCTAGCAGGCAACTTCAAGCCTTCATTCCAACAATGTCTGAAGAATGAACAGTTCCAATGAGACTGTTCTTGCTCTCTCATGTACTCCTCTTGCTCCCTTCGACGAATTTCTTCTTCATACCTTCGGCGTTCTGCCATGAATTTGCGTTCTTCTTCAATGAACTGCCACTCTTCATCACACTCCAATTCCTTCTCCCTCTGCCACTTATTCAACAAGTGACGTGCTGTAACTCTAGGCTTTGATTTACCGTGTATCCGGCATCCTTCGTGAGACATATCCGAGGTTTGGCCCTTCTCTATTCGGCTATTCTGGAACCGAACCCGCTGCTGCACTTCCTCTTTGGTAACCTGCCGATCGGGGTCAACAGCACCACTCTCCTTAGCTCTTTCAGAAGTTAACACCTTCATCTTCCCTTTCTCCTTGGAATCACTAGCCGAAACCATGCTAATAGAGAAAGAGATATTCTAAGGGAAAGGTTGTCTATCCACTTGCATCTTGCAATCAAACTTTAGATGACCATCTTGAATGGATTTCTGAATTTTTACTCTGAACACTCGGCAATCATTGATATGATGAGAGCTAGTATCATGCCATCCACAATATTTCTTGTCTTTCACTCCCTCAGGGTGCAACATGGGATGCCCCTCTGGTAGCTTGATACGTCCTTCTTTCACCAACAGCAGGAAAAGCTTGTCTGCCTTGGTGACATCAAAATCATAAGTTCTCTTCTGCTGCTTCACCCATCGTTGACTAACCAAAGTGGGCTCTTTAGCATAGGTCAACTCTGCAGCAGCCACCTCATCTTCATCCTCATATTCAGATGCTTCTTCTAGGAAACCATTGATACACATCAATGGTGGCATTGTTTTTCTGAAAGCGAGTATCCCTCCTGAACCCTTGGGCTTGGTTACTCATAGTTGTCAGCTTTTGTGCAAGCTGCCTGAGGTCTTCAAACTCCATACCAAATAACTTATCCTTGATGTGTGGCAACATGCCTGCAATAACCAATTGTAGGAGCTAGTCATCTGGTATGTTCAGAGAATAGCACATGTTTCTAGCCTCTCTGAATCTGTGAAGGTAATCCAAAGGTGACTCAGTGGTCTTCATCCTCAAGGCCCAGAGATCAACTAATTTCTTCTCATTGGTGCCTGTGTAAAAATATGCATGGAACTTTTGCTCCAATTCTGTCCATGTACCAATGGAATTGGCCGGCTGAGATGCAAACCATGTGAAAGCCGGCCCTGTCAAAGACATAGGAAAGTATCTGATCCTCCAAGCTTCATCACCAGCAGCCTCTCCAAGTTGCATCAAGTATCTGCTAATATGCTCAATGGTACTAGTATCATCTTGACCTGAGAACTTGGCCAAATCTGTTGGTGGCTTTACTCTTGGTGGAAGTGCTACTCTGTTATACCACTCCGGATAAGGAGATCTGTATAAATAGGACTGATTTTTTGGTTTTAGGCCGAACTGATTTTGCATCATATCGGCCATCTTGCTCAGGAGAACATCATTTGCGTCCTGAGCTCCTTGCTGTCCTTCAGAAGGTATCCCTGATGCACTTCTGTACCCTGGATTTGGCAAAGCATTGATAGTATTGTAATCAGCAAATTCATTGTATCCATCTCCATAAATACTTTTCTGCAGCCTATTTGCTATTGGAGAGATCTTGTAAGCAGATGCGGGCACATCTCCTGTTGCACGAAATGCTACCTGACCATGGGTTTGTTGCTTTTCAGCATAAACTGCTCCATCTTTACTAGTGCCGATTACCTCATCTCCTTCAACAGTTTTCCCTGAAAGCTTCTGCTGGTTGAAGAACACTGGTCCACCAACTGCACCCATATTCTGCTCAAAGTGCCTGTCAACTGCTGGACCGAAGGTATTAATCATGACCGTCCGAAAAGTGTTCAGAAAAGTTGTATTATGATTCAACATGGTATCTCCCACAGCTTTATGAATGATCCCTACTACCGTCTGCATCTCTTCTTCATCAGTAGCATCAGTTTGATGTGCAAGAAGAACCCTTGGTAGTGCTTGCTTTAGGATTATCTTGTTGCTCTTATTCTTGGAAAAAGACATCAAGCATTTTTGCTGGTACTGTTCAATTGCCTGTTCCACCAATTGTCTGTGTTCAGGCGGCAATTCATCCATAGTCACATCCAAAACATGACTATTGCTAATCTCTGACATCCTGACACTGGGCGTGCCAAAAAGTGTGTTGACACAAAATGTGACGCACTGTGTCTCACACACAGCAAGCCGGAAAGCGTGGCTTCAATCGGGTGCCCGGGCGTTTCTGAATCCGGTGGCGTGCCAGTCGATTTGACCTGAAAATCGACAAGGGATAAAACAAGAAAGATCAAAACTGGAACGTCTTAGGGTAAGACCAAACGGTTCCATATTTACGGCCCCGGAGCCACTTACGACGACATATAGCTATAGAAGTTATCTGCCAAACAAGTTTGCAAGCTATTCGGCTATTTCAAGACAAATGGTTGTAAAGAGATTTAACTGCCGAATGTATGTACATGAAGACATGTTTGAACAAGATTGAATCATTAAGGCATAACAAACTACATCTTA
This sequence comes from Themeda triandra, assembly GCA_018135685.1. NCBI lineage: Eukaryota > Viridiplantae > Streptophyta > Magnoliopsida > Poales > Poaceae > Themeda > Themeda triandra. Next base: position 867,240 of record JAENPR010000168.1, on the reverse strand, counting down.
ATCCAAAGCATTATCGAGATAGAACAATTATAAATAGGCAACTTGTAAATATAAATCTACTAAGATAACACATGCATAGGCTAATCCAACTAGTCTGCCGCACATCTAGCCTTCATAAACCCGTCAAGCATAAAACCACAGTAAGTTAATCCACCGCATGATACGACCTACTATGATTATATGCCACTCCTTACTCCTAGATCAATCCACCGCATGATACAATCTAATGATAAAGAGCTAAAAGCATGCAATTGTCTAAACAGATCTATAAACACTCGTTACTCATGTAAGCATAACCGTATCGGCAAGATTGCCGAATCGGGGTCCATGAAGAAGGAACAAGCAAGCTATTACGATCTAGAGCTAAGCAAAGCCTACATCGCATACGATATCCAAATTTATCTAAGATCTAAACGCTCTAACATGCATGAACCCTCAACATGTAACAACCTTGATTGATCTAAATTCGGTTGTCCAAATACATGATCACGAGCCGAACAATATCAATCTAGGTTGGGCAAAAGAGTGTTGCAAATATATAAAACATTAAACAAACGTGCAACACGTGATAACTTAACGAATCAATTAGATCTTGCCAAATCTAAAAGAGCCTAATAACTATTTTTACCCATGTCTTAATCCGCCGCATGATACGAGGCATAAGCAAAAACCTCCCATGATCGAGCTTAGATCTACCGCATGTTCTAAGCTAAAACAATGAGACTACTTGCATCATAATCTAAATCCACCGCATGATACTAGACATGATAGCAAGGTTGCCCGGACTTACGGAGGTCGACGGATCAATTGTTCCTCTCGAAGAACTCGATGACACGATGAAAAGGACTCGAAAGGTGGCACGGGGCCGGTTGTATTGATTTGGTTGTGAACCCTTATTACAATGGTCGAGGGCTTATATTTATACCCCGGACAAAACATGAGTCCTAGACGACTACGATCTATTAAACAAAATTGGAAAATATATGCTCCTAATTCTAAACTTAATCGGAGTCTTTGATTATCACGACTCCTTCTTTCCTCGGTCAGCCTCCACTCGCCACCTTTTATTTCCCGAATGGACCCCCGCGTGGCGAGGACAACCGATCGTTTGAGCATTTGCCGATATGTGGAATTTTAGCCGACCGCACACGAACTCTTGCCGAATCCCTCTCTTGCCAAACGCGGGCCTACCTGTCATCTCCTTTACCAAATTTTGGTGTTAACATCACGTGTGTTCTAACATCTCTTTGTTTTCTTCTTATCAAGAACTCCAAGGTTCCTCCGTCCTGATGGGGAACGGGTCACATGCTTCTGTTCGTGGTGTTGGCACGGTAGATCTGAAGTTTACTTCGGGAAAGATCGTGCGACTGAGGAACATGCAGCATGTCCCTACTATTCGCAAGAATCTTGTTAGTGTCTCCCTTCTCTTGCGAGATGGGTTTAAGTTAGTGTTAGAGTCCAATAAAGTAGTTACGTCTAAGCATGGACAATTTATTAGTAAAGGCTATGATTGCGGAGGCTTGTTCCGCCTATCTTTGGCAGATTTATGTAATAAGTCAGTGAATCATATTTGTGGCACTGTTGATAATAATTCTAGTGTTTGGCATTCTCGTTTATGTCATGTAAACTTTGCTTTAATGTCACGATTGTCTAGCTTGAGCCTAATTCCATATTTCACAATTGCCAAAGGTTCTAAGTGCCATAGTTGTGTGCAATCTAAGCAACCTCGAAAGCCTCACAAGGCAGCAGAGGAGAGACACTTGGCACCTCTAGAACTCATACATTCTGATCTTTGTGAGATGAATGGTGTGTTGACAAAAGGTGGAAAGAGGTATTTCATGACTTTGATTGATGATTGTTGATGTTTATTAAGTGCAACCGAAATAAGGAGGGTTCCGCAAGCGCACGAGAAAATACCATCGTAACATTTTAACCAGGAGTAATCCGGGTATCGTTATTTATAATTTTACCACTTTGGGAAGGGAATGCACTTTGGATAATGAGTGATGAGCAATGCACATGCGATAATGGAGAGCTTAACCTTGTCTCAGTATCGATCATCTCATACGGGTAAGTGTCACATAAAATATAGGAATGAATGATAATTGACATAAGATAAATGAGAGCATTTAGCCACATAAAATAATAGTAACCATCTCAACTTAGCACTCTAAGCTTATAACACTAGCATGGACTAGGACGATCTAGGGTATAATCCTATGTTATTCTAACTATACAGTCAAAGCATACAATGATTAGTGCAAGAACATCTAGCAATTATGGCGGGAAAATGTTACATCTATGCATAGTGATATTACCAGAGAAGACTAGAGACATAGCAATGACTTCAATGTAATAGGGTTGTTCTGCTAGACCTATACTCGGGAGAAGGGCTACAAAGGACTCAATAGGACTGTCACTCCCGCGATCTACCTCACGTTCCGGAATATAGGGTGCAATCGCAGATAAATACGGTCTAGGTACCACGCCTACACAATATTTACCACTCACCTAACGATCTAATGAGCAAGCGCTATACGATCCTATGCATAAACATAATTCTAGTCCAACTATGCTAAACATATAATCAAAGTAGACTAAGAACAATATAATTGAGAACATAATCAAATAGAGCAAAGTCAATTCGATATAATAGAATAGAATAAAGTACTATTCATAGTATCACGAACAATGATAAATATTACAAGAATGTAGATGGGAATTACCAAGAACTCTGACAGATCCGGACTCCAAGCTAGGCTTGATTCCCTCTAGATCTATTCCTATGTAGCTATGCTACTAAACTATGGAGCTCTAATTAAGATGGTTGCTCTGGCTTCTCTGAATTCTCTCAGATGAATGAGTAGAGAATGAATTCTAGGGTTTCTCCCAGGGTCAGGGGCTCCGAATATATAGTCCTCTAGGATGCACCACAGCCCTCGGATCAAACCGACCTAAAAGGACAATTATTATTCATCCTCAAAGGCGGTGGAGGCATAATCCGCGAGACTCAACCTCATTGGTTGAGGTGGAGAGGCGGCCGCCTCTAGGGCATGGTCGGCCGCCCCTGGAGGCTGCCAGGTGGGGCCCAGCTTCCAGGGGTTGCCTTCCCGAGTCTTCTAGAGTATTCTTTTTTACCCATTCGGTCTTTATCTCTATGCAATCCCAACATGTGGGCCTTCATTAGGTTTTTTCCGATAACCCCCGCAAAATAGACAATCACCAAAACTCATGGAATTACGTCGGTGTAACCCCGATATCTAATATGTGAACTCATATTAGTCCTTTCTCTTGCTGCGTTGACGGTATAAAAATGATACTTAACTACCGTCAACAATGATGCAACTAGATTTTGCTATATTTACTTGCCGAAAACTAAAGATGAAGCATTTGACTACTTTAAAATCTATAAGGCGGAAGTTGAGAATCAACTAGAGAGAAAAATTAAACGTCTAAGGTCAGATCGTGGTGGTGAGTATTTTCCTACATCTTTTGATGATTTTTGTGCGGAACATGGTATTATTCATGAAAGGACACCTCCCTATTCGCCCGAATCAAACGGGGTTGCCGAGAGGAAAAATCGCACACCGATCGACTTGGTGAATGCCATGTTAGACACTTTTGGTTTATCTAAGGCATAGTGGGGGAAGCTTTATTGACTGCGAGTCATGTCCCGAATAGAATTCCAAACGAAACAAAGAGACAACTCCATATGAGCAATGGGTTGGAAGGAAACCATCACTCTCATACTTGCGCACGTGGGGATGTTTGGCGAAAGTCAATGTTCCAATTTCTAAGAAGCGTAAGCTTGGACCAAAGACTCGTGGATTGTGTCTTTCTAGGATATGGTCATCGGAGCATTGCCTATAGATTTTTAGTAGTAAAATCTGAAGTTTCGATATGTATGTTGATACAATCTTTGAATCTCGTGATGCTACATTTTTTGAGAATATATTTCTTATGAAAGATATGTGTAGCAATGCTAGATTTTCTACGAGTTAGCTCGATTTTACTACACCTATCGAGCATCTTGTTGAGCCATTTGAACAACCACTTGAAGAAGTCCTTGAGGAGGATGACAATGAAGTTCCCGTGAGGAACAAGAGACGAAGGATTGCAAAATCCTTTGGTGATGATTTCATTGTATACCTTGTGGACGATACTCCCACCTCTATTACGAGGCATATGCATCTCCCGATGCGAGATGATTGGAAAGAAGCATTCGGAGTGAGATAGACTCGATTCTTTCTAATGGAACATGGGAGTTATCGATTTACCATTTGGGTGTAAACCTATTGGTTGCAAATGGGTGTTCAAGAAGAAGCTTAGGCCAGATGGTACTATTGATAAGTACAAGGCTTGGCTTGTGGCTAAGGGTTATACACAGAAGGAAGGTGAAGATTTCTTTGATACTTATTCATCTGTTGCTAGAATGACCACTATTCGAGTACTAATTTCTTTGGCTGCCTCATATGGTCTTATCATTCATCAAATGGATGTGAAGACAACTTTCCTTAATGGAGAGTTAGATGAGGAGATTTACATGGATCGGCTGATGGATTTGTAGTAAAAGGTGAAGAGCGAAGGGTGTGTAAATTATTGAAATCTTTGTATGGCTTGAAACAAGCACCCAAACAATGGCATGAGAAGTTCGACACCACTTTAACTAGTGCGGGCTTTGCTATTAATGAGGTTGATAGGTGTGTGTATTATCGATATGGTGGGGGCCAATCTATTATTTTGTGCTTATATGTTGATGATATTCTGATTTTTGGAACAAACATTGATGTGATCAATGAAGCCAAGTCCTTCTTGTCTAAGAGTTTTGACATGAAAGATCTAGGAGAAGCTGATGTAATTCTAAATATCAAGCTGATTAAGGAAGAGAGTGGGGTTACTTTGTTGCAATCTCACTATGTTGAGAAGCTCTTAAGCCGTTTTGGCTTTATGGATAGCAAGCCTTCTTCAACACTGAAAGTCCCTAGTTTGGTTTTGGCTAATTGATGAAACCTAGGACTAACCTTGTTTATCTAAGTGGTTGATTTAGAGAAAGGTTGTCCACATAATGAGCTTAATGCATATGAAGCATGACATGTGTCATGTGATCAAAGATGAAGATCAAGACGATGCTTGGCTCAATGGACCGGTGTTGAAGGTGAAGGGCTAGTCGAGGCTTCGGAGTGAAGGACCATGTGATGGTGAAGCTCGGGCAAGACTAGGCGCCGATGGACCGTTGCACGGTGAAGGGCAAGTGAAGTCGAGGTCGATGGATCGAGACGGTCACATGATGGTGTGAAGTGTTCATATCATTTTGAGGAACAAAATGGGCTCAAGGCAAAGGTATAACCGATAGGGCCATTTTGTTTTGCACTCAAGACACCATAGAGGGTGTGAGTGGTTTAGGATCGATAGCCGCACTATTAAGAGGGGAAGTCTTATCGGCTATTCGACGCACGGGTGCCACTAGGTGAATTCATAAAGTGCATTGCATGTAGGGCCTAGTGAGCTAATTGGAAAATCCTTTGAAAATGATTGTGAAAAGCTAACACACAAGCACATGGTGATGTACACTTGGTGGTGTTGGCACATTTGCAAGGGAGGCGATGTTGAAGTTGATTGTGATCAACTTGGAGAAGAGAGAAAGGTTTGGAAAACTGCCTTGATCCTTAATGTTTGGGATCATGAGGATATGTTGGTTGCATAGTCCTTTGAATAAGCTTTCCAACGAGTCTAAGAACGTCGAAAACGGAGTTCGAAGCTAAGAGATATGGCCTCTTTAGTACGGGGTGGTGCTGGACCGGCGGAAGTTCCGGTACCTGACCGAAAGTTCCGATCCGAACAGTTTCGAGACTAACCGCGCACTCCGAAACACTTCCCGTGGATGGCTGGAAGTTCCGGTAGAATGCCGGAAGTTCCGGTGGCTGACCGGAAGTTCCGATCTGAATAGTTCTGGAGCGTGCGCGTGCGAGGAAATGGTTCCGGGCTCCGACCGGAAGTTCGGTGAATGGCCGGAAGTTCCGGTGGCGACCGGAAGTTCCGATCTGGGACCGACTCACGTGTAACGGCTAGATCTGGACTAACCGGAAGTTCCGGTGGACCTGTCCGGAAGTTCCGGAAGTGGTCTGACTCACACGCAACGGCTAGATCTGTGGACTGACACACGCGTAACGGCTAGATCTGGACTGACCGGAAGTTCCGATGGGCTCCCCAGAAGTTCCGATGGGCCAATCCGAGGCGAGTTTAAAAGGGATTTGGCCAGCCGTTGGAGGCATCTCTCGCCCATTCTTTCACTCGTGTGCATCCTTTGAGCTGAGAAACTCCTCCCCACTCTTCTCCCTTGCTTGGTTGTTCATCCAAAGTGAGATTGAATGAATCACCTAGTGCATTTGCATTGCTTGAGGGCATCTAGTGGCACTTGTGGGTGGTTTCGCCGGTGGATTTCTTGTTACTCTTGGAGAGTACCGCTCCTAGCCGGCTTGGAGGATTGTTGGAGGCGTTGGCAAGAGAAGGTGATTGTTCTTGGCCACCTCCGGTTCATTTGTGAGAGGTTTGAGCTCACCTCGTGGGGATCACGAAGAGCATCCTAGTGGATTGCGCGTGTCGTTGAGTACCTCGCTTGAGAGTGGTTTCTTGCGGTGCCTTGGGCGAGCCTTGAGGGCTAGTGACTTGAGGGTCACACCGAAGAACCATCTAGGTGTTGGTCGACACAACCGGTGACTAGCTTGGCGGTGCCCAAGTGAACACCGGTGAACAAAAACAATTGTGTTCATCTTTGTTCCCGATGATTGGTCTTCGATTGTGTGTTGCCATTGTGATTGATTGTTCATCTCCTTGGTGATTGGCAACCTCGACTCGACACGTCGGTATAACAAGCTCCTACCCTCTCTTGCATTACTTTGATTACATTCTTGCAAAATAAAATTGCTTGTGTGGTCGGTCGGGAACCACTTCTTGTGTAGACTAAATCCCGTGGGTAGAATTGCTTGTGTGGTCGGTCGAGAACCACTTCTTGTGTAGACTAAATCCCGTGGGTAGAACTTTTGATCACTAGTGGTAGCTCTTGTGTGTACTAGTGATCACCTACTAGAATTGTTTGGATAGGAGGCTTGCAACACCTAGTAGGCTAAGCATAACTTGCTTTCCGCCGTTTGTGTATATAACGAAGTTTGCTTAGTGAGTTTGTAGAAATTTTTATAGGCTATTCACCCCCCTCTAGCCATCTAGGACCTTACAAACACCTTATGATCCTAGTGTGGCATTAAGAAAGAACAAGTGAATTATTAGAAATCAATTGAGATACTCTCAGATAATTGGTTCACTCATGTATCTAGCTAGCACAACCAGACCAGACATCTCTTTTGCTGTGAGCAAGTTGAGTAGGTACATGTCCAACCCGGGTGATGATCATTGGCATGCACTTGAAAGGGTCTTGCGTTATCTTAAGGGTACAATGAGTTTTGGGATTCACTATTCGGGCACCCAGTTGTGCTAGAGGATATAGTGATGCGAACCGGATTTCGATATTGATCAAATCTACGCTACTAGTGGGTATGTATTTACTCTTGGAGGTGGTGCGGTGTCATGGAGGTCTTGTAAACGAGACTATACCGATTAAATCAACCATCGAAGGAACTTACGCTTTGATACGATCTGCGAGAGGTAGAGTGGCTGCGTGAGCTCTTGTCTGACTTGCCGGTGGTTGAAAAACCAATACCGGCTATCCTTATGAACTGTGATAATCAAACAGTGATCACTAAAGTGAATAGTGCTAAGGATAATGTGAAGTCAACGAGACACGTTAAAAGACATTTGAAAACTGTCAGGAAGCTGAGAAACTCCGGAGTAATAAATGTGGCTTATGTCCAAACAGACAAAAACCTGGTAGATCCCTTTACAAAAGGGCTATCACGGAATATGATAGAAATCGCATCAAGGGAGATGGGTATGAGACCCATGTGAGTTTACAGTAGTAGTAACCCAACCTTTTTGATCGGAGATCCCATGACTAAGGATCTCGGGAAGAACAAGCCATTGATGATAAACCGAGGAGAGTATAATAATAACCCTCTCTAAGTGAAGATGCAATACTCTCAATGCAATGAGGCACTGTATGGCAGGTTGGCTAATGCCTTAATATGTTCTATTGGCTTTAACAAGCGAAGATGCTATCCTACAGAGCATTCTTGAATGAACATACCTATATGAGTTTTGACTGTTAAACGTCGCAGTCTATGAGACTTGGGTGGTCTCTAGTAAACTCATGAAGAGACCAGGGAGTACGACGTATATGCTCCACCCACGGGGTAAAGCTACTGGTAGCTAGGTACTAGTGTGGCTTTAAGTAAAGCTTATTCACACAAAACTTGCAATTCAAAGCGCAGTCCATTGTTTAATTTGTGGATGAGTGTAACTTGAGGACCTAGGCAGAAGTTCAACTTCACCATCTCCGCCGAAATACTAGTATATCAAACAGCAGTGAGAACAGGCAAATCTCTAAATGGGTATTTGAGATCTGGTGGGGATTGTTAGAATTTATATGGGCTTGGCCCAATAACAAATCCTGAAATTCTTAGAGAAATCTCAAAGACCCATTCAAGAGAAGCAAGAGGGGGTGTGGAAACTCTTTAGTACCACCTTGCTAGTCGAAGTGGAGGAAGCCATACATAAATATGGGAGTTCTCTTCACTTCCTCAAGTCTAGTGTGGAGAAGAGAAAGGGAAGTCGCGCGCCTCGCCTCGCCTCGCCGGGCGGGGCGTGGCGTGGCGTGGCAAAAGGCGCGCACGCACGACATGCGCGTGAATGGTCCACCGAAATCCGGCTCCTCGAGTTTAGAGTCCTAAACTGATTTTGCTCGTGGTCGCGACACGAGGTCGGTTGTTCGGGATATATAAGCAGCCTACCGGCCACGCCAAAACGCATCCAATTGAACTAGAGTTTTCGCCTCTTCTCGCTGTTGCGCCACCGTAGCTACTCCAGCCCGATTGCCTGTGTGCACTAGCAACCGGGCGAGCAGTCTCCGGAACCCTCGTCTTTGCGATCCCGCGACCGGAGAAGGCGAATAAGGTTTTTGGGAAGCGTTGTTCGCGCGACTGCTCCCAAATCTTCACGACGGGTCGACGTCCATCGAAGTCAGGCGGCGCTACGTCCAGGCGTATACGTCGTCAACTCCAGCGAAGTCTTCCACCGCCGCTCATCGAAGACAGCGATCTCGACAACGCCTTCGACGACTACGATCTCGAGCTCGCCTTCGACGATCTAAAGGTGGGCAGTCTCCGTCTGCATCTTCACCACCAAGTACTTATACAGAGAGAAGGTATAATCTTGTTGGTCTGATCTTGTCGTTCGCAATGATCAATCTATCTAGTGTACGAGTCGTGTTTACACTAGTTGTCCTGTTCATGTTATGCGATATCATGATCTGCTATGCTAGTATGTATGATCTGTTAATCTGCCATGCTACTAATTTTGCCATGCTCATTTAGTTGATCATCTTGTCATGCTATATATTCTGAGTTTAATCTGGAAAGTAATCTGGAATTTGTCTAATTATTTAACATAATCCATAGTGCTGCTAACATGTTAATGTACCAAGCTATTATTTAACATAATTCTTCCTTTGTAAAAAAAAGATAGTATTGTACACTATGGCTTAGTCTACGGTAGAGCTTTGCCGAGCGGTTGGCCTCGGCGTCGTCCACGTTCGGCACTCATGCGTGCCTAGAGCGCACCTCCGTAATCTTTTTTTTTTTTGAAGAGTCACCTCCGTAATCTGTATATGTGAACACCTTAGATAAACATGACAGAATGCTGGTTCTCATTCTTCTACATGGCATCAGCTTGCGCAGGTTGATCCTCCCGCTCTCTTGCAACCGCCGCTCCTCGCCGATCGGCTCTCCGTCCGCGCTCGCCGTGCCGCGCCCTCCGTGCTAGCAGCGGCGCCATCCGTGCTCGCAGCGCACACCCTCCATGCTTGCTGCGGCAGTTTCTTCCTTCACTGATGCGCCGCTCCCACTCCCAGGCACCGTGCTTCAGACCGTGAACATCAACTCCAGTTTTCCCGTCTTCAGGGATGTCACCTGAAAAGGAGTTGTTTTGAGACGTCCATGAACTGCAGAGCCCGCATCTCCCGCCAGCAGGCCGGTAGCTCTCGGGTGAACTGGTTGTTGGCCAGGTCCAGTACCTGCAGGGACAGCAGCCTGCACAAGGGTGAATCGGAGGACCTGTTGGAGGAGGTGTTAGTGTTTTGTTGATCGGTGGAGCCGTTGCCGTAGAGGCGATGTGCCGGTGCTACTTCGCTATAGGATCTGTCACCAGTGTTGTTGAGGTCCATGCTCATCGCCAGGTGGACTGAGGATGATAGTAGCAGGAGACAGAGGCAGAGGTAGGTGTAGGTGAGAAGGCTCTGGGACTGGGAGCTTCGTGCGTGCTCTGCCATGGCTGGCTCTGGGTGTTTGAGTCTTGGAAACTAATGGTAGTGGGATATCTCTTTTTTTTTTTTTAGGGAATTCGGGGGGAATCAATTGATTCCCACCTACTTTTCATTCCACGGATGCTCGGCAAGCCGAGTGGTGCAAGGGCGTAAGCGCCAATCCTCGTACAAATTTCGAGAGTCATATAGGGGGCGAGAGAGAATACAACAACACCACAAAAACAAACAACAAATACAACCGAGCTAAACTTAGATTAGAGCTGAAAGACGCCAACCGATCGTCAACTTGTGCTCCTGCCGAACAACATACTCGTCGTTTTCACCATAGCCTTTGTGCCTTACACCGCTCCTCGTAGCTACGCCGCTCTGCTGCTGCCCTCCCCCTTAGAAGCGAGATTGTGGATTGGGAACGAACAGTGGAACGGGGACTAAAAGCAATGACGAGCCCGTAAGCGCAGGATCACCGAACACGACGACCTCCTTTGAGAATGATTAAGTAGCAAGTTTTCAGCTACTCGTTTTCAGCTCGGAGCCCACTTGTGAATGATTAAGTAGCAAGTGCAACATGATTGGCGATGACCGCAGAGTCGCGTTCGTTGTGGAATTTGGAGCACAATCGTTCAAGGATAACACGGCACTAGGACTTTCGTGCAGTAATCGCCGGCAAGATCATTGTGGGGGGAGACTCTGAGAGCAACGGATCGACTACTAGTCAAGACTGAAATGCACGCCGGTACAATCTGCAGTGGAAGTGAACTATCATAGACCACCCGATGGGCGATCCCACAGCATACAGACGGATCATGAAGGAAAAGTAAAGCGAGAAGGAAATGAATTTACCTTGAAAACGATGGGTACTCGTGGGTGCAGTCCAGTCGCGATCTCTTCCGCGTCCACTTCCTCAGCCATTTCGTCATTCTGGAGAGGACTTCGGAAATGTCCGGCCCGCAACGTGATGTGCTGGTGCTGCACCCTGGATACGTTGTCACAGCTCACAAAATACGTCGTGCAGTTTGCACTAACGTCGCGTCGACTCAAGGAGAGAATCCGGCGTGGTCTCTGCAAACAAGATGGTTCGCCGAGGACAATGCCGAGGACCACATCCATCATCATCTATGGAAGAGCAAGAAATTCTCGGCTTATTGGCCGTCGCCCTGTTGCAGGTGGGGCCGTGGGTGGAGGGAGACTGCGCGAGAGGATTTGATGTGTTGGCGCATTATTGTAGCGAGCTGGGCCTCATCCGGCCCAACCACAGATATCATGTGGCCGGTCCGTTATTCCTAGCTTCATGGGCTTTGACTCGACAGCTGGAAACCCACAAGCACGACTTCACGAGTGGATGGATCACAAAGCACACTTTTGCATATCGTGCACCATCACGTACATTGTGTAAATGAAATCAAGTTCACAACCTAATAGTTTCATCACTCGGGCCGAAACACTAGCTGCTTGCAAAGCAGAAGCATTCCTGTGGAGGGCAAGACTGCCCAAAGCAGACAAAGAGATTGTGTCCTCTTGGTGTCAAGTTATAGCTAACGCAATGTAAAGTCTAAGCCCATCTGTTCGGGTTTGTAAGCGCCCAGCACAAAACCAAATGTACTTTGATTTATCAGGCCATGGGAGGCCAATGAATGAATGGAAATGTCATCACTCTTGTACTATTGTTAGTATGCGAATAAAATGTTCTAGGCCTTGTTTAGTTGCCTCAAAAAGGTTAGAAATATGACTCTGTCTCCACAACATCAAATATTGTGTCGTATGCATAGAGCATTAAACGTTGATAAAATAAATAATTAATTACACGATTAATTGTAAATCATGAGATGAATCTTTTGAGTCTAGTTAAGCTATGATTAGATAATATTTATCAAATACAAATGAAATCTTTGACTTTCTTCTTCGGGCTAGAAATATGACCATCTAAACAAGGCCTAGATTATAAGAGCATAAGGAGTTTTGTAAAGCAAAACCCTATTTTGATATTTTAGCAATATTGAAAAAAATACTCTAACAGTTTGATAAAAAGAGCTCTTAAATTCTTAATAAAAGTGAAAAATTGCCAAATATTCTCTTCAAGTCGTAAGTTTTTGTAGTAAAAAAAACTATGTATCCGCTCTCCCTATGGAGCTTATATTAAAAAGGACTGGTTGGCTGGAAATAGTTTGGAATTACCAATGCAAAATCATTTAAGGAAGCTATTGTAAGATACTATTGGAAAATGACAAAAATTAAGGTTGCTATTTCTTCTGTTAACTTGTTAGATCTATTTACTTTAGCATGTAAACTACACAGAACTCTTGGAGATGCTTTAAGTCATGTTAGTTTTGTACTAAGTCAAATTGGTCTAACTTTGATCTCATCTGTAGTAAAATGCACCAACATCGACAACATCACTGTGTATCACAAAATGAGCATATATTTTTTATTAAAATTGCTATATAACAGTTGACTACAATCCTTCTGACATTCCTCTCAATATTGTTACATCATTACAAAAGCATCAAATCTCCTGTCGTACTAGGGGAAAATAAAGAGAAGATTGAGCCAAGTATAGTAGAGAAGAAATCACACTTCTTCCATTCTTGAGCTCGTATCCCATGTTACAAAAGCTACAAAAATTGATCATTGTCTTCTTTTGAAAGAAATTGATTGGTAGGCTGCACCTTATGCATAATTTTGTATTTGCAATGAGGAAAGAAGAAAACAGAACGCCTCAGCTGTGCAATGGAAAAGAGCATCCCACACCACAGCCAAAATCAAAAAACAATTCGAGCGATCACACTGTAGTATAGCATGGGGTCCTTGCAAGGGGCTCATTTGTTTTTTTAGAGTTTAAGGGCGATTGCCGATCCCAGACTTTCGATTGATATCAAAAGACCATAAATCTGTAAGTGGCTCATTTGTGCAAGGAATGTTCAAAGGAGGTGCACAGAGGGTCTGAAGCTGATTCCCGGTGGGTATCTTGCCTGACAAATGGTTGTTTGAGAGATTAGTGTGTTCAGGTACTGCAAACTATTCATGCCTAGAGGAATGGGTCCTGAAAGTTCATTCCAGGAAAGATCATGGGACTCGAAATATTTCAGGCTACTAATGTTTTTAGGCATGGTAGATGACATAGTTTCTTGACAGGTTCAGAAACCAAAGGCCTTGGAGATCGGTTAACTCTTCAGGAATGCAGTGAGACAGAGAATTGCCTGACAGATCAATGCCTGTCATCAGCTCAAGTATCTTTTGGAAAATCAGATCCTGCCCCTTCCAGACAATGTCGATTCTAGCGACCCCGTGCTTGATATAATTTCCGGATTCTTCATGGAAGTTAGTTTCCCAAACTCCCTTGGTACTAATCCGGTCAGGCTGTTGTTGGATAAGTCTAGCAACTGAAGCTGCGAAAGCTGAGATAACTCTGATGAAGGAGTTTCCACCAGTGAACTTGTTACTGTTTTGTTGTTTGTTCGCCTGATTGTGAATTGCCACTTGATTCCATCAGCCGTCCACTTGATTGTGAGTTGCCACTGTGCCTCCACCTCCACGGCTCCACGCCACGCCACACACAGGACAGCGAGCGGAAGGGACGGCGGCGCGGAGCTAGGGTTTTGATCCGTCCTCACCGCCGCCCCGACGCCGAAGCAGGAGACGCTCGATGCGGCCAAGAAGGTGGCCGACGCTACGGCAGGGGAGGGCGACTCGCCGGAGGCTGACCGCTGCCTCGACCCGCTGTGCGACATATGCGTCAACGCCGACATCCTCGTCTCGACGCAGGTTGGCAAACGTCTTCGACCCCCCTCACTCAGGCATTCAGGCAGTCGCTGCGGACCTTTCTTTAATTTTGGGTACTGGAAAAAGGTTGTCCTTGAAGAGTCAGCATTGACAAATGGCGCTCGGAGAATGAAAGATCAAGTGATTCTTCAGGAAAGGTTGACAAGGCAAGACCCATGAAGGTTGAACAGAATTCGGCATCAGCAAGCATGAAGATGAAGGTTGAGAAAAGAGATGTGGATGTTAGGGGTCGGAAGCCCGACAATGTTTTGTTTGGAATTTTTTTTCAATTTTTAGGCATTATTTACTATTTTCTCTTGCATTTACCTCTCTCGTGAACTGCCAGGTCTGATTTCGAATCTGTCTTTGGCGTCCATTCACGAAACTATATTTTACAGAAAACAAAGAAGTTGGGGAAGTTCTGCAGTATTTTCTAAGTATGTTGAAGGGGTATCAGAGAAGTCTATGTCATTATCAGACTTCAGGATCTGGTGCATTCTCTTGCCATCAATGAGGAAATTCCTTGGAAATTTGTTGATGCCACCTGATTCAGGTATGCCTTATTCTTGCCATTCCGTTGGTACTCCTAAGTGCAGCATTTTCATCATTAAAGTACAATAAAAGGGTTCTATATATGCAGTACTCGCAGAGCTGAATAAACCTGCAGAAGTTCAATTCCGAATTCATCTTTGATGTCAAGATTTGAAAAAGGCACAAGTATAACTGTCTGCACATGATGAACAATTCCAGATTTGATTGCCTGCCTATTTCTTTCTTGACATCTAGGATCAATTTGAAAATGAACTGTTGCAGAGATACTTTGAGATTTGAAAAAAAACACAAGTATAACTGTCAGCACATGATGAACAATTCCAGATTTGACTGCCTACCTATTTCTTTCTTGACATCTGGGATCAATTTGAAAGTGAACTGTTGCAGAGATACTTAACTTTTTGTGTAGTACATACATGTTTCCTTCTGAAACATTGCAACGTGATCTTCTGAAATCTTGATTCCTAATTTGGTTCCTTCCGCGCAATCGACCAACCTGCCGGAGGGGACCTGGCCTTGGAGGAGCTTCCTTCCGCGCTCGAACTGCCAAGTGCACCCGCGGTGGGGGCACGCGGTCAGGACGGCGCGCCGAGGGGGGCTGAGCGGGCTAAGCCGCTGCTCGTCTACGCCCGCCGCAACAACACAACACACGGAGCGGAACCCCCACGGGCCGTGGTCGAGGTCCCTATGACGTACGCGGCGGAGGCCCAGGAGCTCGACGCGCTTTGCTGCACACCGCCGCCGGGCTTTGCCTCAGCAGACGACGCGCAGCCCCCCGAGATGTCCACGCCGGCCGCAACGATTGCTGGCCTGCCGGCTGAGCTGGGCACGCCCGTGCCCCACATCGGAACGCCATCGCCACCGAGGAACTCCGCATCATCTCGGCGGCGTTTCCAAGCGTTCGCCGGCAAGGTCGTCAAGCCTAGGCCTGCTGGCATTCTACGGCGGCCTTCACCTAAGAAGACACCTTCGCCCACGAAGACACCTTGGCGGAGGCCGCTGCGAAGCCGGAGGATCGCCGCCCAAAGCCTTTCAAGGATTCCGGTGTCGAAGCGCGGGGAGTACCTGATTCTCAAGCGTCTTGGCCAGGTCTCGCCTCTCACTGAGTCCACAGCGGCTAACAAGTTCGACGCTCTTTTTGGTGGGCATCCGGAGGACGACGAGGCTCTCAGGGAACTCTTCCCTGACGGTCGCAACGTCGGTGGGCGCAAGAGGCGCCGCCGTGCGCCACGCGCGCGGGCTTGAGCCAGCCATGGTGTTGGAACGGTTGTTTAGTTAGCGAGTAATAGGCTTTCACAGTTCGTTTGTAGGGCGTGCTTTTATTGCTTTTATTGTTAAATCTTGTAAGCACCCCGGTTGTACTAAAACTCTTCTTAATCAAAATACGCGCAAATCTTTTGCGTGATTGAGAAAAAAAAATTGGTTCCTATTTCATACTAATTGAAATAATACCAATCAATTCGATTCCTAGGTTCAGTTAACTGGCAGACCTCCCACAGACATGTGCATCGGCCTTTCCAGCAGGTGCGAGCTGTAGCGGTGCATCTTTTGATATTTTTTTTGTTCAATTTGGTTTTTTGGATTTTCAATTTAGACTGGGTAGTTCGGTCAATAACCAAAGGTTAACCAAATGCACACTTTAAAAAAAAGTTAACCAAATGCCCACGCTACAAATTTTAACTAATAATTAGCCAAATTATATGCGACTTTAGAGCATACAACTTGTATTAACAGATGTGTTCAACGTATCTCCGTGATGATATTGATTTTTAGCAATTGACTACATATTGTAAGAGAAATTAGGGCTAAAAATCTACTATGTATGATTTTTTCCCCTTATGATCAGATACGATTGTCATTTCTGGGTAGAGGGATATGAATTTCTTCTTCAACTGCCCTCTTATTTCTCTCATGAACCTCAGGGGATTTGGATCAAGTATCGAAGTAAAAAGAACTTATTCTTTAATATATCATATCAGAAAAAGAGCATATAATATTTTTTTACTACAAATTGTATGGTTGACTATAATCCTTCATCTCAACACTACATCTTAAAGCATACAAAGTCAATGGCTGTACTAGAGGAGAATATTGTGAATTGCTAAGTACAGTATAAAAGATAGCATTACTCCATTCTTCAGCTTGTATCACTTGTGTACAGAAAACACAGCTACATGAGATGGATCACTCTTTTCTATCAAAAGAAATTAATTGATAGGCCGCATCTTTTCCATACTTTTGTACTGCATGCGATCTGCAAACAAGAAAACAGAACACCTCAACTTCACAATGGAAAAGAGCATCCCATACCACAGCCAGAATCCAAAAACAATTCCAGCAATCACACAGTAGTACAGCCATTTGTCCTGGCATTCTCCACCATTTCCCTCATCAAATGAATGTGACGTATCTGAGCAAGAAATGTTCAAAGGAGGTCCACAGAGCCCAGTATTGTTGCTGTAAATTGATGGATCAGTGAAAGTCTGAAGTTGATTCCCAGTGGGTATCTTGCCCTGTAAATCATTGTTGGAGAGATTCAGTGTACTGAGGAATAACATATTACTCACTCCTGGAGGAATGGCTCCTGATAGTTCATTCATCGAGAGGTCAAGCGACTCGAGAACATTCAAACTTCCAATGTTTTCAGGAATTCCGCATGACAGATTATTTCTTGACAAGTTCAGAAATCGAAGGCCTTCAAGATTGGTTAACTCTTCAGGGATGCAATGAGACAGTGAATTACCTGACAGATCGATGCCCGTCATCAACTTAAGTATTCTTTTGAGTACCACCTCTTGTCCCTTCCAGGTGATCTCAATTCTATCCTGATAGGTGTATGTTCTTGTGATGAATATCAGCTCTTGTCCCTTCCAGATGATGTCAATTCTACCCTGATAGGTGTACCGATCTAGCAATCCTATTCCTATACTGGAATCAATTATCGGATGCTTCATTGAAGCTAAGTTTCCAAACTCTCTTGGGATCAGTCCTGTCAATCTGTTTTGGGCCAAGTCTAGCAATTGAAGCTGTGAAAGCTGTGATAACTCTGGTGGAATTTGACCAGTGAAGCTGTTTGATGCAAGTCTAAGGATTTTCAGTGCTGGAACACTGGTTCCAATCCAAGGAGGAATATCACCATGGAACCTATTGTTCCCAATATCTACAGTGGCCAGCCCCTGGCATCCCCCAACGACACTTGGAAATTCTCCAGTGAAGCTATTGCCGGCAAGATGGAGTGATACTAGAGAACAGTTGTGGGTTAAGTGGGCTTCGGGGATCTTACCCGAGATGGAGTTATTTGATAGGTCTATAAACTGTAGAGCCTGCATCTCCCACCAGCAGTCCGGTAGCTCCCCGGTGAGATTGTTGTTGGACAGGTCCAGCATCCGCAGGGAAAACAGGCTGCAGAAGGCTGAACCGGAGCTGTTGGAGCAGGTTTTGCTGCTCCGAACGTTCTTTGGAATTTTACTCAGTTGGTGTGGGATGGTGCCGTTCAGTCCATTGCAGCCGACGTCGAGCGTGGTGTTGGCGTGCAGCCGCGAGAGGGACGCCGGTATGGTGCCGGCAAGATTGTTGTTGTCGAGGCGGAGGATGATGAGACCGGAAAGGCCGCCAAGCTGCGAGGGGATGGTGCCGTTCAGCCTGTTGCTGCCGAGATCGAGCGTCGTGAGGGCGTGCAGACGAGAGAGGGATGCCGGGATGGCGCCGGCGAAGTTGTTGTCGTCGAGCAGGAGCATGAAGAGGCCGGAAAGGCCGCCGAGCTGCGATGGGATGGTGCCGTTCAGCCTGTTGCGGCTGAGATCAAGCATCGTGAGGGCGTGCAGCCGTGAGAGGGACGCCGGGATGGCGCCGGTCAGGCTGTTGTTGTAGAGCAGCAGCTCGACGAGGCTGGACAGGTCGCCGAGCTGCGGTGGGATGGTGCCGTTGAACCCGTTGCTGCCAAGGTCGAGCGTCGTGAGGGCGTGCAGCCGTGAGAGGGACGCCGGGATGGCGCCGGTCAGGCTGTTGTTGTAGAGCCGCAGCTCGACGAGGCCGGACAGGTCGGCGAGCTGCGGCGGGATGGTGCCGTTGAACCCGTTGCTGCCGAGGTCGAGCGACGCGAGGGCGCGCAGCCTGGAGATGTTGGATGGGATGGCACCGCCAAGGTTGTTGCCGTTGAGGTCCAGTGTAGTGAGGCTCGGCAACGCAGCGAAGTCAAGGGCGTCGAGGCTGCCACTGAGGCCAAGGTCCCGGAGCCGGAGCATGGTTGCGGCGCCGCCTTTGTTGCAGGTGACGCCGTGCCATGAGCAGGTGGGAGTGGCGCGGGACCAGGTGGACAACGCGGCCGGGTCATCGTCGAGGCTGGACTTCCACGCGAGAAGGGCGTCCCGTTGCCAGGTCGCCGCGGCGTTGCATGCTCCGGTGACGATGGCTACTAGAATGAATAGGACCGCGAGAACGATGGTGAGGCGCCCGGGGGCTGGCGTCGTCATGTTGATCTTGAGTAGCAGGAAGAAGGGAGCTCAGTAGCCAGTAGTCACTCAGCCGAGCAGCCCCTTAGTCTCCCACCGTCCACCGATGACCGATCCTCACTCCCCTGCTGCGCCTCACCCGGTTGTCGTCTTCTCCGTCTAGCAAGGCTGCGTCGTGTGGCTCTAGCTCCTGCGGTCCTAGGCACGTTTCTTCTTTTTATGCAGCAGTGAATATCACTGCCGGCTCCATCGTAGTCGGTAGTGATGATCTAATAATGATGGAATTTGGAGCACAATAGTAAGAGGATAACACGGCATTAGGACTATCGGTGCAATATATAATGGCCGGCAGGAACACGGTGGGGAGACTCTGAGTCTGAGAGCAACGGCCGACTACTAGTCAAGAACGAGGTGCACGCCGGCACAAATCTGCAGGACAGCAGGTGGAAGTGGAATGCCATATGCCACCCGTCTGTTCGCCTGATGGGTGATCCCAAAAGTAAGAAGGAAATGAATTTAGGAAGCGGGTTTTGTGAGAATAAGCACCTTGAAAACGATATGCACAAGCCAGTCGCGTCGTGACCTCTTCCGCGTCCACTTCCTCCACCATTTCGTCGCTCTGGCGAGCACTTCGGAAACGTCCGGCCCGCACCGTGCTTGGTGCTGCGCCATAGATACGTCACAGCTCACAAATACGCAGATGCACCGTCGATGAGGCGTTCTGTCGAACGACGTCTGTGCCCGCACCGGGCAGGCCGCCACGACGCAGACGTCCGCGTCCTGCAAATGCGCTAAGGTCGCGTCGACTCAGGGACAAACAAGATGGTTCCACGAGGACCACATCCATCATCGGATCATCTCATTGCATGAAGACTTGAAGAGCATGCAAGTCTCGGCTTATTGGGCGTCGCCCTGCTGCCAAACCGCCTGCTGCAGCTGCAGGTGGAGGGAGAGACCTTCCGAGAGAGTTTTCTTTTTCTTTTTCTTTTTAGCAAATTGGAGAGAGTTTGGTGTGTTCGTATTGCAGTCGGCTGGGCGGCTGGGCATCATCCGGCCCAACCACAGATATCTTGTGGCCAAGGTCCGTGATTCTTAGCGTCATGGGCTTTGGCTGGAAAGTGTGTCTCAAGCAATGCTAATTATCGACAGATGTCCCTAAAATCAACGCATAACCCAGTGTTTGCTAAAGAAAAATAACAATACATAACCCACTACCACATTTTTTTTTAAAAAAAAATAGCACGGCTGCGCGAGTAGATCCCCCATCACGCACTTTTGCATATCGTGCACATCATATACATGGGAAAATATGTGGTGAAAACCACAACCTTCGTGAAATTTGTTAGAAATTTGTTGATCACCACACGAGTAGCGGAAACCACAACAAATTTCTAGGCAGATGATTTGTTTGAAATTTGCTATTTTATATCTCACAAACGAAGACGAGTTTGGACAAAATATTTACAAGGCTGTGTATGAATATGCATGTGTGAATTTTTTTAAGAATTTAGACGACTTTTTTGCCGTGGTTTACACGGATTTTCATGAAGGTTGTGGTTTTCACCACATATTTTCCCATCCGAATATAAATGAACATTGTGTATATAAATGAATTCAAGTTTACATAGGGGTTCATTAAGTTCACATCCGAATAGTTTCATCACTCCAGGGTACATAAATAAAATATTTAAAATTAATTAATAAGTCATTTTAGTTCGGTATCAAGTTAAGTTTTTTTTGAAACGGAGGGAGTAGGTGGGGAATTCTCTCCCCTCTCGTCGACTTTTCAAAAAAGATTTCCCCCAATATTTTCCGGATCTTGAACTTCCCAGCATTGAGAATCACTGTTGCATACCTGGCAGTGATAAGCTAACAATGATTGCATGTTCTATAGTAGTGATATAGGATTGTGAACGAACAAGCCATGTGTCCGTTCTGATCCCCTTCCAAACTTTAATTTGTAATTTTCTCTCGTCGATATTGATATCATTTTCTTTCTTTTTTTTTTTTGACAAGGAGGATAGTGATATCATTTTTTTCTCTCAAATACGCAAAAGATTTGCGCATCATTGTATTAAGAAGAAGAGAGTTTTACAAGTTTTTCTGGGGTGTTAACAAATTTGAAACACAGCCCGCCACCCCAAAACACGTACATAACGGATTACTCACGCACTAACATTCTAGTTTGCCTAGCGGGACCGGGCGCTCATGCATGGCCCCCGCCCCGCGCGCGCTCCGCGGTCACTCCCCGTGGGACCTCGTCCGCGCCAACTCCCCGCAAGGCCCAGGCGTCCCCCTGGTCTTCCCCTCGAACATCGCGTCCAGCCCGTTGTCCCTCCACCGTCGGCCGTGACTCGATGAACCCCATTTTCCGCATGGCGAGGATCTCGCCTCTCTTTGCCACCGGGTACTTGGAGAGGGGTTGGCCGCGATGTGCCTGCTCCACGCTTGGCGGCTTGATGGAGCCGGAGTCGTCCACCCGGGCCGGAAGAAGCGGGGTGCTCGCCTTGTGGAAGATTTTGTTGGCGAAGTTCTTGAGCCGCCCCGTGAGGGAGCCATCTTTGGCCGGGCTTCCCGCCTCGCCGGTCGGCGAGTCGGCGGCGGACCTCCGGGAGACGGGTGTGCAGAACCCCGGCGGCGCCTCGTCGGCGGCTGCCGCGGTCCTGGGCGGGCTTCCGGAAGCCCCGCACAGGTGGGCCCTCCCCAGGGCCGGCGGTGTGTCAGCAGCACAACCCAGGACCCCCGGGCGCCCCGCGGGTGACTCCAAGCTCCCCGCTGGGTCTACCCCGCCGGTCGTCGGGCCTCTTGTCGTCTGCTGCCCCTCACCGTTCGAGTCGGACTCGACGGCCTCCGCCGGAGCGTCCCCCAGTGCGTCGTGGACGCGGCGTTGTGGGGTAAATCCCGCGAACGCCGCTGTCCACCCGTCGTCTGCGTCGCACAAGGTCTCCCACCGGGGTGGGGTGGTCTGCCGCTCCTCCAGCTGCGGGAAGGCACCCGGGGCGGGGAATCCCGATCATTTTTTTTTTGAGTAAAGGATAGTGATATCATTGTCATTGATCTCATGCTTGAAAAAGGCGAGCTTTGGTTTAGAAACAAGTGAAGCGTGGTTGACGACGACGACGACCGTGGACGTACTCGCGGTCAAGGAATCCGGAGCACATTCACACTGTGCATGTATAACACGGCATTAGGACTGTCAGTGGAATGGCCGCCAAGACGTACTTGGAGTCAAGGAAGAAGTGCACATGGGCTAGCACACTGTGGAATTTGAGAAACACGGCATTAAGAATCTCGGCGGGGACGCTCCAGGGAAGCAACTTCGAGTCAAGGAAGATGGCTCGAGGAAGTGGTTTTGTGATAGCTTGAGAACGATGGGCATTGGACACTGTGCTGGGTTATATGGTGCTCCTGGATCCATCTCTTCCTCATCAACTCGGTCGTTTCGCTACTGGACGTTTAGTTTTGCTTGGTTCAGCACAAGTATTCTTTTTATTACTGAAATTTCTGTTTGACCTGTTGACGCCGAAAAGTGATCCGACGCCTAACACACCACACGTGGGCTTTGGACGCCCTCGAGGTAGCCTTTGCGACCGCAACGCGGTACCTTCGACACGTGACCGGCAAAAACCGATCTAGAGATCGGTTAGCCGATGTAGAGCTCGAAGTTGACCGATAAAGCTCCCGAACTCACTCCCGACGGATCCGTCGAGGGATGAGCACGTGGAGGATCTCCTAGGACCAGCGGATGGCGCCTAGAAAGCCAACGGAAATCGCGGAGATAGCCGCCGGACAGCAACTAGAGGGGTTGAGGAGAGAATTAGGGCAAAGGAGATACGTTTGTTGTAGTTGTTTGATTCGATTGATAGATGGGATCAATCGGCCGTAATCCCCTTGTATTTATAGGGGGGGGTGGTCTCATCCCCGTAGGAAACAACTCCAAAGCAAATACGACAAGTTTCCCACGTCAAAAAATACCAAAAACGCGACTCGGGTCGGAGTCGGTCGCGCCCGACAAGGCGCCGGACGCGTCCGGCGCAAGGGAGGCGCGTCCGACGCCCCGCGTCTGCCGCGATCGCGCGCTCGGGATGTTACTCCGCGTCGGCGCGGGGCGGGCGCGTCCGGCCCTCGCGCGTGCCGCGTCCCGGCGCGCCGACGCTGCACGCTCACGCGCCGCGCTCAGCGTTGCCGCGCCGGCGCGTCGGTTGCCGCGTCCGGCGGTCCGCGTCCCGGCTTCTCGGGCGGCCGAAGACGGCTCGGACGGCGTCCGGCGGATGGCGGACGCGTCCGGCGCGAATTAGCCGCGTCCGGCGCTCCGGTCGTCCACGGTTATGCGTTTCTTCGCCCGTCTTCCGCCGTTTTCGCATGCGTGACGATCCTATTTTCCCCTTGGACATTTTTGCACGTCAACACATGCCCCCCTGTTTTCAGGTAAATTTGTCGATGAACCTGAAAACAATTCTTCACCTGCAACCAACTAGCAACGATACCCATCACATCGGCTAGCCGGTGACTAAGGGCGATGTATACATCGGCCATTTTTGTTCTAAGGGCGATACATGTATCGGCCATTATCTGGAAGAGCACTAGGCCTCTTGCCAAACACTTGGGAAGTATTTTTTAAGATACCTCCCGTTGATTGCCTTGTCGAGACGTTCCTTCTTCATTGTCTCTAGCACATAAGAATTTCCGGCACTACCTTGATCACTCTTAAAGGACCCTCCCAATTAGGAGACCATTTACCAAACTCGTTGCTCTTCGATCCAATAGGTAGTATGGTTTTCCACACTAAATCTCCCACTTGAAACGATTTGCTCCGCACTCTCTTGTTATAGGCCTTTGCAACACGCAGCTTATCTTTATCAATCTCCCTAAGAGCTTGCAATCTCTTGTCAGTCACTTCATCTATGTTGTCCATCATGAGATCATGGTACATTGTTGGACATAAATCATTTTGCTTAGCAAATCTGAATGCACCCAAATTCACTTCAACAGGCAACATAGCTTCTTGACCATAAACTAATTCAAAAGGAGAAGTATTTGTAGCACCATGCTTTGATATGCGATACGCCCACAAAGCTTCTGACAAGACTTCGTGCCACCTCCTTGGAGTCTCTTCGATCTTCTTCTTAATGAGCTTGATCAAGGTTTTGTTACTAGCTTCAGCTTGGCCATTAGCTTGAGCATAGTATGGAGACGAATGAACAACCTTAATCTTGTATGATTCGGCAAAAGCCCTCACCTCTTTGGCCATAAAAGATGTACCTTGATCCGTATGCAATGTTTGAGGTATGCCGAATCTATGAATTATATGTTCTTTGAGAAAATCAATCACCTCCGTATGTGTCATATTCTTCAATGGGACCGCCTCACACCATTTAGTGAAATAATCAGAGCAACCAAGACGAACCTATGTCCCTTTGAAGATGAGGGGTGTATTTGGCCAATGAAATCAAGCCCCCAACCTCCGAATGGCCACGGCTTTTTGATAGAATGGAGCTCCGAAGCGGGCGCCATTTGAATATTCCCCAACAAGTTGGCACTCTTCACATCCTTTGTAATAACGAAAGCAATCGGCTATCATAGTAGGCCAATAGAAACCAGCCCTTCTTAATAACCACTTCATCTTAGGAGCCGATTGATGTGTACCACACACACCTTCATGGACCTCTCCCATAGCCACTCTTGCTTGATCGGTCCCTAAACACTTTAGCAACAACCCATCGCCAGCTTCCTATAGAGCTCATCACCTTGCATTGTAAACTTGAATGCAAACCGGATAGTTTTGTCAACTCTAGTGTTAGGATCCTGCAAATATTTCATTATGGGAGTTCTCCAATCCTCTAAATCGGTATTAGAATCATTATTTGAACTAGACCGATTTGAGATATCATCAATAGCACATGCTTCTAAAGAATTGGTTGATCCGATCATATTGAACGGTTGAACCAATTCATTTGTTCCTGCACAACAAAAATTTGTATCTTCATGTATCGGCTCTGTTTGTATATGAAAATTTCGCTTACAAACATCAAAGCCGGATGCTTGTTGAGCTAGCATATTAGCCTTGTAATTCTCATGTCTAGAAATATGCCGAATCTTGAATTCAGCAAGTTTAGAAATATAACCAAGACAAGTATCAAGACAAGAACGTAGTGATTCATCTAAACATTGATATTCCCCATTAATTTGTTGAACCACTAACAACGAGTCACCATAAGCTTCAACATGCTGTACTTTTGTGGGATCTAGTACGCCATAGGCTTCAACATGTTGCACTCCCATAGAAGTTAATACGATCAATCCGAATAACAAAGCTTGATATTCGGCTTGATTGTTGGTGCAATCAAATTCCAACCGGCTAGACATCTCGGTTACAAGACCGTTGGGAGAGATTAAAACAATTCCAACGCCCCGACCGTTGCTGCAAACCGATCCATCAAAATATAGCTTCCATGGAGTAATAGTGACATAATTGATTTCATTATCGGGATTAATGCTATGCTCAACAATAAAATCAGCAAGAACTTGACCTTTGATTGCTCGCAACGGCTCAAAGACCAGATCATATTCAATTAAAGAGTATGCCCACTTGCCTAACCTCCCACTGAGGATCGGCCGATGCAACATGTGTTTAATAACATCGGCCTGGCATGCTACAACACATGTACTTGACAGCAAATAATGTCTCATCTTTTGGCATGCAAAGTACAGCGATAAGCATAATTTCTCAATATGAGCATATCTTGTCTCGGGATCAAGAAGACGGCGACCAAGATAAGCAATCACATATTCTTTCCCTTCATCTTCTTGAGTAATAACAGCCCCAATAACTTTGTCTTCGGCAAATATAAAGTTTGAATGGTACTCCTCTCTTTGGTGCACGAAGAACGGGCGGTGATGACAAATATTCCTTTATCTTGTCGAATGCCCTTTGTTGGCTTGCCCCCCCAAGTGAATTCAGACTCATCCTTCAACTTGAGTATAGGAGTGAAAGGAATAATTTTCCCGACAAGTTAGCAATAAATCTTCTCAAGTAGTTCACCTTCCCTAAGAATTTCTCATGTCTTTCTTGCATGTAGGTGGTTGAACTTTCTTGATCTTCTCAATCCTCTTGGGATCAACCTCTATGCCTTTGTCATGAATGATAAAGCCTAGGAATTTCCAAGATACTCCAAAAGCACACTTGAGTGGATTCATCTTCAAACCATAGCGACGCATTCTTTCAAAAGCAAGACGTAAATCGGCTAAATGAGATTTATGGGCAGCCGATTTAATCACAATATCATCAATGTATACTTCCATAATCACCCCAATTAGATCATGGAAAATCAAATTCATTGCCCTTTGATAAGTGGCCCCTGCATTCTTCAACCCAAAGGTCATCACAATCCACTCAAACAAACCGACGAATCCAGGACAAACAAAAGCCGTCTTTGATGTTCTTCTTCCGCCATAAAAATCTGATTGTATCCCGCATTACCATCAAGAAAGCTAATCACCTTGTGTCCCGAAGCATCATTGATCAACATATCGGCTATAGGCATAGGATATTCATCTTTGGGAGTGGCCCTATTTAAATCTCTGAAATCAATGCACACTCTAATCTTGCCGCTGTCTTTCTTCTCAACCGCACAATATTAGAGACCCACTCCGCATATTGGCATGGACGAATGAACTTTGCTTGCAACAACCTTTCGATCTCCTCCTTTATTCGGTCATGGATGGCCGAATTGAAGCGCCTTGGATGTTGCTTGACGGGCTTGAAGTTCTTTTTGAGAATGAGCCGATGCTCAACAAGATCTCGGCTCAATCCCGGCATCTCGGTATAGTTCCATGCAAAGCAATCAACATATTCTTTGAGAAGCGCGATTAATTCGGCTTTATAATCGGCTTCCAAGTTTTGATTCACAAACGTCGGCCGCGGTGTAGTACCATCCCCAATATCAACTTGCTCTAAAGGGTCGGCCGACGTGAAACCTTGGCCCAACTTATTGAGCTCATCAAAATCATCAATAGCTTCATAAGCATCGGTCTTTTCGGCCGATACTCTTCCAATCGACGCTTTAACCATTCGTGACTATCCATTAAACAATTGTATTTAGCCGATTGTCAATCGGCTTGAGAGATACAGGAACAAAGCCACCTCTAGCATAATCCACATAATCATAAGTAGATAAATCTCTTCCCCGATAAACAGCCAAAGACGCCATGCCCCCCGGTTCGGACGAATCGGCAACCGCAACTTCAAATTTGAATCCGCATGGACAATCTCAATAGCATCGCCTACCCACCGAATGAGAAACGGGTGTAGACCGGAAGGAACACACTCATTAGCATGTATCCAATCACGCCCAAGTATCACATTGTAACTTCCCTTGATGTCGGCGACGAAGAAAGCGGTAGCCAAGGTTTTGCTCCCGATGGTCAACTCAACGTTAGCAATGCCCTTAGCTGGAATTGGAGCATCTCCGCCAACTCCCGTAATGGTCATGTTGGTCTTGATCAACTCCTCTTCCTTGATCCCAAGCTTGCGGCACAACGAATAAGGCATGACATTAACAATAGCACCGCCGTCCACAAAGCATGTTTGTGTACCGGAGTCCCATTGATGTGACCTCTCAAGTTGAGAGGACGAAGATGATCCACTCTAACTCCCGGCTTCTTGAACACAAAGATCCTCCACCGCAAACACAAGCTCGCGGCCGGTGGTTCCTCCTCATCATGGTGGATCACATAGTAATCCGAGGATAGATACACCACATTGATCCGCTCCGGCGATGGCTCATAGTCCACCATCTCATCATCTTGTTCTTCCGGAGCTTCCATACCTAGCACATTGGCAATTGCAGCAGCAAAATCTTTGGGATTCTCCCCAATACTCTCAGAAACCATCGTTATCGGTTCCGTCTCTTGGAGAGGAGTTGCAACCGATTCAACAATTTCTGAAACGCTTATTTCAGCATCTACCGGCTTAACCGATTCTTCAATCGGTTTGGTCGGTTCATGCTCCATTGTTTCTTGAGTCACCTCTACCGGCTTGACCGATTCCTCAATCGGCTTGGCCGGTGCCGGCTCTGCAGCAACGTCCTTTTTCGGTGCACTTTCTTGAGAATTCTCAAGAGCTTGCTTCTTCAATTTCCTTGCCCGGCGCGCTGCAATTTCCGCCTTTGAGTTTTGTCCAAGTTTGGTGGACACCACTTAGGCCGCATGTACTTAGGATCTCTTGGCGGTTTCTCCTTCACCTCTTCTCCAAAGAACTTCCTTTGCAACTCCTCTTGCTTGCTTGCTGGAATTTTATTTTCAATCACAATCGGTTCATTGTCGGTAACCACAGGTGCCGACATTGACCCGATAATGATGCTAGGTGATGGAGCACTTTTGGAAGTAGACTTTTCAAGTGCTTGCACCTTGTTTTGAACATATGCTTGCTGCATTGGTGCCTTGATCGTCTTCTCTTGATATACCTTGCTAGAGCTCGATTGAAATTCCAATCGGCTAGAGACAGGGCGCCTTGCATCCTCCAACCTCTGATGAACTGGAATGCGAGCTTGAGGATATGGAATCCACACACCTTGAGTTCCCCATTATGGCAATGGCAACTCATGTGGAGATGAAATAACCGGTGGCCCCCAACGTGTTGGACGAAACGGACAACCCGCAAAGAAGAACCAACCGATTGAGCTACACCCTTTTGCTTCTTATCTTCGACTTCTCTTAGGTGGTGTAGACTCCTTTTTATGGGCCGATTCTTGGAATCGGCCTTTTCTTGCTTGTACTTCGCCATAAGTTGATCAAAAGTACAAAGTGGCTTGACCACAAATTTCTTGGGCTTTTGCTCTTGTTGCTTCCATACACCAATTTCCGGCTTGTGTGGTATGAAGGTGCGTGTCACATGAATACCGGAAGTGATGGAGCCCTCTGGAATTTGAGAGTCGGTTTGACCGATTGCAACAATAGATTTAACCGACTTTGCAGCTGTAGAAACATTGGTGGGCTGTTCACCTTGGGGCGCCTCTTTGCTCTCAATAGATGGGTCGACCCGGTCGGCTGGAGGGACGGGCCGAGCTGGTCTTTGCTGCGCCGCTTGATGCTCATACCACCGTTGCCTTCGCAATGCTTCCACTGAACTAGCGGTGATTGTAAGTTTGCTCTTGCCTTGATCATCCTTCTCAAGTGCCACTTGTCGCCCAATTCTTTTGGACATTCGGTGCGGGACGTGGCTCACCGATAATTACATTCTTGCCTTTAGCTTTATCAGCTTGGTGAGGACGAATCAAGATAGCCGGCTTCCCCGCTTCAATGGTATTTGTAGGAAAAGGATTTTTCTTGATCTCCATATCAAGAAGGCTCAATCGTCCCTCATTAAGGGCCGATTGTATCCGTCGACGAAAGTAATTACAATCATTAGTTGCATGAGAATAAGAATTATGATATTTGCAATAAGCTCTCTTCTTAATCTCATCCGGCGAAGGCATAGTGTAATTGATTCTAATGTGTCCAATTTTAAGTAACTCATAAAAATCCGGTCACATTTAGAAGTATCAAAAGTATACTTTACTTCTTCATACCGATTCTTTTGAATCGGTTTGAGAGAAGGACAAGTAACTTGCTTATTCTCTGCGGCCACCTAATTTCAGCAGCATTGCACTCATAGTTATCATCATCCGAATATTCGAAAAGCATCAAAAGTATGTGTATTCGAACGATGTGACTTATAAGTCTCACGAGAATCTTTAAGGCGCGATTCCCGAAAACGGCCCTCTCCATGAGATGATTGAAGCTAGTAAATTGAACATTCTCTAGTTTCTCACGAATCCTAGAGTTCAAACCATTAAAACATATATCCACTAGATCTCTTTCGAAATACTAAGATGAAAACATTTATTCCTAATTTCTCTAACTCTAGTGAAAAAATCTACACAAGCTTCATCACGCATTTGCCTAACGCCAGAAGGTGTGCCGCCTAGTTTCTTGGGTTCCGGTATAAAAATGATTATGAAACCTTTCCTCGAATTGAGCCCAAGAATTAATAGAACATGGTGCTAGAGAAGTAAACCATGCAAAAGCGTCAAATGATAAAGGGAAATTACGAATTTTCATATACTCATGAGCACTATGTTCCCCTAATTGAGCAAGATACATACTAATATGTTCCATGGTAGTTTTATTACTACCATTAAATTTCTGAAAATCGGTACCTTCCACCCTTCGGGATTTCTCATGCAATCATAAGCATGAGGATATGGTTTAGTATACAAATTCTTAACCGTCTTCAAGTTGATACCTAGACTTTCTTCGAGGGACTTAGTAAAAATCATCCCTAAACCGATTCAACATATCATCAAAATCGGTAGAGGAGGATTATAAGTGTTTTTGCCCTCAAAATTAGGAATTGGGCTAGGAGACTTCGGTGGGTTAGGTAAAACCTTATTTCCTCCGAATCCTTTGATGCCCTATGATCGGTTCGTAATGGAACCGATTTAGGAACACCACCCGATGTGCTAGCTCCGGGATGACCGGTTCCACTAAGTGAGCCGATTTCAATTTGCTAGCATCGGATAAGATGACTAATCTTTATAAAATCCCCGTGGCATGCCAAATTCAGGTTGTGGCAAGACGCCCCGAACTTTCTCGGTTCGGTCTTCTTACCCATCATCTTATTTATCCGAGCTTCTAACGAATAATGTGATTTTTTAATCATATCGGTTAGAGCAATATTCTCGAGTTAACAACATCTTAGCTACACCAGCTTGATCAATTGGACCCTCATCATATTTAACGTTAGTTTCGAGGTTTACCTGTTCCTCTGCCGATGCTCCTAAGAAGTCATCGAACTTTGGTTCTTCCTCCAGAATTATCCGTTGATGACGATCTTTTACGCAACCGTCCGAGAACGCTTGCCGAAAAGCCGCCATCTTCTCTTCTAGTTGGGCCTTCAACTCGGAGATAGCTCCTCCACGGAGGTAGGTCGAATGATATTGCCGCCATGGACTTCGCTTTTGTCCCGTTGAATTTTCACCCGCCATATCACCGTTTGAAGAAAACTTGAGCTTACGCCTAGATTTCCCCAGCGGAGTCGCCAAAAAGTATGTTGACGCCGAAAAGTGATCCGACGCCTAACACACCACACGTGGGCTTTGGACGCCCTCGAGGTAGCCTTTGCGACCTGCAACGCGGTGCCTTCGACACGTGACCGGCAAAAACCGATCTAGAGATCGGTTAGCCGATGTAGAGCTCGAAGTTGACCGATAAAGCTCCCGAACTCACTCCCGGAAGGATCCGTCAGGGATGAGCACGTGGAGGATCTCCTAGGACCAGCGGATGGCGCCTAGAAAGCCAACGGAAATCGCGGAGATAGCCGCCGGACAGCAACTAGAGGGGTTGAGGAGAGAATTAGGGCAAAGGAGATACGTTTGTTGTAGTTGTTTGATTCGATTGATAGATGGGATCAATCGGCCGTAATCCCCTTGTATTTATAGGGGGGGGTGGTCTCATCCCCGTAGGAAACAACTCCAAAGCAAATACGACAAGTTTCCCACGTCAAAAAATACCAAAAACGCAACTCGGGTCGGAGTCGGTCGCGCCCGACAAGGCGCCGGACGCGTCTGGCGCAAGGGAGGCGCGTCCGACGCCCCGCGTCTGCCGCGATCGCGCGCTCGGGATGTTTCTGTTCTGCGTCTGGCGCGGGGCAGACGCGTCCGGCGCTCGCGTGTGCCGCGTCCGGCGCAGCGACGCTGCACGCTCACGCGCGCGCGCCCGCGTTCAGTCGCGTCCGGCGCTCGGTTGCCGCGTCCGGCGGTCCGCGTCTGGCTTCTCGGGCGGCCGAAGACGGCTCTGGACGGCGTCCGGCGGATGGCGGACGCGTCCGGCGCGAATTGGCCGCGCGTCCGGCGCTCCAGTCGTCAACGGTTGCGTTTCTTCGCCCGTCTTCCGCCGTTTTCGCATGCGTGACGATCCTATTTTCCCCTTGGACATTTTTGCACGTCAACATGACCCAAAGTGGTACATAGCTGACCAAGCTCATTATTTATACGTTGTAACTCTTGGACCTACTTTGTGCCCAATGGGAACTAGCAACTGTCAATCCCTCATATAATCCTTGGGCCTCCCTTTGCGTGCTGAATAACGTACTACGACATTCGACATGATGCACCCGGCCTCTCCGCTTCTTCTTCCGATGTCGTCGGTGGCTTGCGGCGCTCCTGCTGGTGCTGCGGCGCCTCTCCCTCGTCGATCCGTCGTCAGACGGCGGCCGGCGGCGCCCCTAGCCGTGGTGTACGCGAGTCTCCTGGCCCGGGTGCTCTCGATGCCGCCCAGGAGGACGACCGAGAGCCTGCGGACGACGACGGCCTCGCCGCAGCTCCCGCCGCCGTGCCTCATGGTCATGCCTCCGCGGCCGTCCTCGTCCAAGCTCCGCCGCACCGACTCTTTCTCAGATGACGAGAAGCGGGTCGCGCACAAGGAAGAGAGCGATGAGATGGACGAGCCGCCTCCGCAGCAGGCGATGGTCTGCGCCTCGCCCTTCTGCAGCTCGCCGGAGACGTGAACGCTTCCCACCACCCAACGGACGGACGCGACGGAGCCAGTAGCAGCCTCGGTCTAGCATAAGCATGACGTGCTATTGCAGCCACGGGTGCATCCTGTAATTTGTACATTACAAAGGTTTGCGAGTCAGGAGTCTTTATGTATGGACTGTGACGCTTACCACAATGTATACTTTTTTTTTTTTGAAAAAAAAGCAGCCATTTGGCAAGCTTTTATTCATGTGAAAACAACGTTACATCGTTTGATAAAATTTGAAAAAAAAATGAAACTAGATGTTAGTTAGCACTATTGCTATACACTATGTGATTTCAAATGAATCCAACTTCTTTCGAAACATGATTTTCTGAAAATAATGTGGAGTTTTAAAAAATATAGGGTCAGATTTGGCTGGCTGTTCGTTTCAAAAAAAAAAAAAGATTTGGCTTACTGGTGGGGTTGACCGAATGCAGCCCACTTGCCCTGTGGGCCTGGGTGGCCTTGGGCCATTTCTTATTTGCGCGGTGGCGTGGCGCGTGCTGGCCGGCGGCGACCTGCTGGACTACGTCCGCTTGCGGGCCGTATGCACCAGCTGGCGTTCCGGCGCCGACTCCCCGCGCGGCCGCGGCCTGGCCGACCGGCGCTTCCACCCGCGGCGCTGGATGATGTTCCCCGAGGGCCACCGCATCTTCCCCGGCCGCCCGGACCTGGGCGGGTGCGTCCGGTTCCTCCACCTCGACACGGGCGCCCTGGTCCGCGCCCGGGTCCCGCTCCTCGGCGACAGCTACTGGGCCGTCGACGACGGCCTCCTCCTGCTTGTGCGGGACCCGGACCCGGACCACGGCGGCGCCGTCCGCCTCCTCCACCCTTTCACCGGCGACTTCGCCGACTTCCCACCCCTAGGGACGCTCCTCCCGCACCTGGGCCCGCAGCTCCACGCCTGTCCTCCCGAGTACAGGATCAGGAACCTTGCGAAAGTCGTCTCCGCTTCCATCTCCTTCGACGCCGCCGGAGCCATGACCGTCGTGCTCGCTCTTCCTGAGGTAGGCCGTGCGGCCTTCGCTGCACCCCAGGACCAGCAGTGGACTCTGTCGAGCTGGGAACACAAAATGAGCTTTCCATTGTCGTTCCAAGGCAAGCTGTACCTGCTGCACAACACTTATGAAGAAGAAGATGTACACCACGTTCTCCAGATCAACCCACCTGTGCAGCAAGATGGGGGTCGTCGGGCGCTGCCACCGCCAGAGCTGATCGCCACGGTCCCTAGAGACAAGCTCCCCAATCCTTTAGGCCTGGTAGAGTGTGGTTCAGAGGTCCTGGTGGTTGGTAACTACATTGATATACCTGGGACGCAGCTCTTCGTTTACAAACTAGCAGACCTTGTGCTGCAAAGCTTTGTCCCAATAAAAAGCCACGGAGACAATACCTTGTTCATGGAAGGGAGGAACTTTAGTGTTTCCTCCAAGATACTGCATACGTTCGAGGGTGACAATGTTGTGTACTTCACTGGTAGCAGGATTGTGCAATACCACCTCGGTAGTGACAGCCTATCAGAGGTAGTCGATAATTGCAGCCTGTTTGGCCATGCACCAGGACCTAGTCCTCTCGTTCTGTACATCTTCAGCTGCTGCATTCGTTTTTCGTGGTATGTGGCTAGGTGTATTTTGGTTCGTTTCCTTTCTACACCCTTTCCTGCTACCATTAGTCTTGTGCTTTGGGTCTCACTACCTTTAGTCTTATACTTTGGGCCTATAACTGTTAACTTTTTGCATCATGTGCTTACAGGAGCAGGGGAATAATATTCAGAGATAGTTGTCTGTGGATTAAAACATGAAGAGCAAGTTCTACCATAATTCAGAAAGTTTAAATTCTGAATTCCAATCTTACAATGCAACAATAGAGGTTGTTCCTTTTCCCTGGTCTAGGATGGCTTTTCTTTTGTTACTGCGTGTTGCAATTCACATGCTATTTGTATGCTTTTGTTTTTTGTTATCATTTGTTGATACTAGTGAGATTTTAGCTTTAAGTATGTGACCTTCAGATATGCAGAGTTGTTTGCTAATGACTATGTTGTTGGAGAAAAGGATACTAAAACATTACAGATCAATTTATACCTTTTTTTCTGAATATATCCACTAACAGGCACTTATTCAACGATATGTGCCCGTAAACGATACAAATTTGCAAGAAACATTGCTCAAGTCTAGTGGCATGTAGCAAATCTACGAAAATGTTTTATATTATTAGTGGTCAAAACTAATAGTGATTCTAAAATAGTTTATTGCTTTGATGGTATGGAGTAATATTTTTGTGCTTTATGTCCAATTGTACTGATTCAATTGTTTATAATCATTCATTTAACGTGATCTTCTACTGAATATTTCTGTCCTGCTATATAACCATATATATGAGATTATGAGCATACATAAAAATGAATATATGCTTCTGTTGTCCACCAGAATCCCGGGCGATTTCGAGGCATGTGCTCCGCAAATACATGACCAGTAAGATCAACCTGCTGAGGGAGGGGGGTGAAAGAGATAGCGTTCGTTGACATCTGGCTGGACATTTAAGCACACCAGTATGGCAGTACGACCCTGCCGTCGCCCCCCATCATCTACCAGCTCATTCTTGTGCCTATAAAGGAGAAACTCCCGACTAGAAGCTTTTTTTAGGGCTCAGGAGGAGGCAGAGGAAGCTACTGTAAATAAATTAAAGTACGAATAAAGGAGATCCCAATCACGAATCAAATAAAGTACAAAGCTGAGAGAGGAGGTAGGAAGGAGGTTCAAGAAACATAGAAATAAACAAAGAAGATTATGGAAATTACAAATGTGACCAAATCCATGAATCTAAGGGGTAGTCGCAGATTTCGTCCGGTGCAGCAGCAGGAGGGATTCCACTATAAGATACCTTCTGCAATCTTCAACAGAAGGATTCTTTTTTCTGAAGATGACATCGTTCCTTACCATCCAGATAGACAAACACAGATGGACAAAGATGTCCAAGGGCAAAAGAATAACAGATGCATAACTGTTTCTTCAGAGGACTGCTGACAAAGCACACAACAGCAGTCATCCAAATGCATTCTTGTCCTTCTCAGCATGTTTCTTGTGCTTATCCTGTCTTTAGAACTAACCAGAAGAAAAAAATTTGCTTGTTCTGACAAGGGGTTTTCCAAAGCCACTTAAAGATAGGGTCAGCTTGTGTGTGACCAATCAATGAACAGTAGGCTTTTGAAGAAGAGAATTGGATAGAGCCCCAGATGTAAGTCAAAGTGATCTAGCACTAGAGAGCTCATACTGAAGTTCCTGCAACTGATTGTATGCTTCAACTGAAGCTCATGGACGATTCCCTGGAGAAGATGGAGAAGGCGCTGGGCGTGTGCGAGTCGTGGTTGTCCAAGTACCTGGCAGGGGACTTTGTCAGCCTGGCGGACGTCAACCAGCTCCCGTACACGGTCCACTTTATGGCCACGCCGTTTGCATCGGTGTTCGATTCCTACCGAGCGTCAAGGCATGGGTTCACGACTTATTGTCCAGGCAATTCAGAGGGTCATCTCCCACTTCCCCAAGTTCTAATAACCATACAGGCATATGCATAATCATATATATGCGTCATGTTATTGCTTGTCTTACTTTTTTTAGGGTCTGTAATATATTATTTGAATGCAGTTTGTAAGGAACTGAAGGCCCGGTATTTGTATAATAATGTGTTACATATTTCTGTACTTTGTAAATGCAAATCAGATATCTGAAAATATATAACCATTTTATAGACACTAGTATTTTAGACAAACGATCGAATCTACTATTTTTATTCTATTTTTACTTGGGTGTCTCTGCTGAGGTTCACCTCCTATCACAATTGACGTTGTCATCTGCGATAGAGATAGACAGAGACCCCTATCAATACTCGAATCGCTCTGCCGTGGACCGTTTGAATCGTCAATGGTCACAGAGTACGCGTCTGTGCAGCCAATCAAAACAGAGTAGACTCCAAGTCCACTCACCACAAGTCCGTAGTTGCGGGCACAATGCACTTGCAAGTTCCTCGAAACACATATAAAGCCAAGTCATCCACAGCAGACGCGGTCCAAGATGTCATATAGTATCCTATTTGCAATCTCTATACACGGCTACCACGTGAGAGAGAGCTAGCTAGCTACTGAGCCATGTCGCCGGTAAAGGTGTTCGGTTCGCCGGCGTTCACGAACGTAGCCCGGGTGCTGGTGTGCCTGGAGGAGGTGGGAGCAGAGTAC
The DNA here is from genome assembly GCA_018135685.1 of Themeda triandra. Lineage (NCBI taxonomy): Eukaryota > Viridiplantae > Streptophyta > Magnoliopsida > Poales > Poaceae > Themeda > Themeda triandra. The sequence goes on along the minus strand of JAENPR010000168.1, from coordinate 830,270 downwards.
GAGGTCGTCGACGTCGACTTCCATGCCAAAGAACACAAGGGCCCTGAGCACCTTGCCAGAAACGTAACAACAACACATCCTTTGCTTCAGTTTCTGATCCATCCACTGCCAGAACCCATAGGCATATAGTATGTCGCGATTGCAATTGGATCTGATTCTGCTCATCTCCCATTTCAGCCGTTCGGACAAGTCCCAGCGTTCCAGGATGGAGACCTCGTGCTCTTCCGTAAGTCGTTCCACGCTTATCCCCATTGATCATTCTACCAGTTGATTTCTTCTGTCTCTGAGCATATATATGCGTCTCGATCCGCAGAGTCCCGTGCCATCTCCCGGTACGTTCTCCGCAAGTACAAGACATCGGACCCGGCGGACGGCAGCAACCTCCTCAGGGACGGCGGCGGCGGCGGTCTGGACGAATCTGCGCTCGTCGACGCCTGGCTGGACGTGGAGGCGCTGGAGTACGAACCGGCGGTGCACGCGGTGTTCGTGCAGCACCGCGTCGTCCCGGCGCTGGGCGGGACGCCCGACGAGGGGATCATCCGCGAGAGCGTGGACAGGCTGAGGAAGGTGCTGGAGGTGTACGAGGCGCGGCTCGCCGAGCACAGGTACCTGGCCGGCGACGCCGTCAGCCTCGCGGACCTGAGCCACGTCCCATACACCTACTACTTCCTGGCGATGCCGTACGCGCACGTTTTCGACTCGTTCCCGCGCGTCAAGGCGTGGTGGGAGGATCTTCTCGCACGGCCGGCGGTGCGCAAGGTCACGGCGATGATGGACGGGTGATATGGTTGATGAGGCAGGAAAGTGTGGATCTTGACACTGCCGTGCCTCACTGGTTGATGAATTCAATGCGTGTCTTGTGTCTAATAAAGCACTTTTTATTATATATAAAACGGATGTTGGATTTTACAATATTTTTAGGCACGCTACTATGTGTTAAATTATTTAATAAGTTATGAGAATTCATGTAATTAATTAAGGTAAATACTCCTTACATCAAGATTTATGTGTATAATAAAATAGTGTATGTTTCAGTCAAAAAAAAAATAAAATAGTGTATGTTTGGTTGTTTATGCATACGCGCCAATAATGCCAAAGCAAATTTTGAATACTTGTTTAAATTTGATCTTCAAGTGGTTGTTTGTGTGTCAAATTTTGGATTCATAACCCTTCCATTTGGCTGCTAAGTTCATTTTGGTGGCCATATTTTTAGATAAAGGAACAAAGTTACAGCCTCTGTCATCCGATGATGATACGTAGCTGATGGTCACACAAAATTAAAACCAAAGCCAAAAGGCTTACAACTCCAAGGACAAGAAACAAAGTCGCTCACCTAGTGCAGCAACTCCCAATAAAATTTGGTTTCTAAGTTTTAGACTTAAACCATGTAGCCAGAACCAAACATATTTGTGAAATTAATTAGGGGGAGGTTAAAATCCATATGTGATATGCACAGTATTTCAAACAAAGCGTGCAAAGTAGCAGTCAAAGAACAAATGTGGAATAGTCTCAACCGAACTACAAACACAACATTTGACACTTCCTTTCCAATTTCTTTTAGCTAAATTATCTTTCGTTACTCTTTTTTAAGATACCACATAAAAATCTTAATTTTTATTGGTATCTTCAATTTCCAAAGAGGGCTTTTGTTGAAGGGAACACCCTCTTGATATAAGTAAAGTGCATGGATCGGACTATGAACCTTCCATTCTTCGTAAGATTTAAATAAAAAACATCCTTGTCCTCTGTGAGATGGAGTTGTACCACTTTTGACACTAGGTCAATCCAAGCCATCCAATTTGCATACCAAACCTCGTCTAAAAGACATGTCAAAAAGTATAGACCCAAGGACATTTGCAACCGTATCATCTTTGTGCCTCACAATACGAAAAAGGCTAGGGTAAACCTCACTAAAAGGTTTAACACCTAACCACACATCCCTCCAGAATCTTACTTGTTCCCCATTTCGCACTATAAAGGTGCCATGAAATAAGAAGTCATCTTTAGCTTTCATAAGACGACTCTAAAAAAGTTGGGTCGCAAGACGACTTTTTCCTTCTTTGTATTTGTATACTCTAGTACTTGCCCTTTCGATCTATCAGAAGGACGGCCATCCTAGTGAACTGGGCCTTGTGCGTGGGCCTAATGAAGCCGAAGAGGCCACGTAGGAGAGTTGCATGAGTAGGCGGTTGTACTTGCGAAAGCTGGGCTGCTCAAATAAATAAATAATAAAAACTTTGCGAAGGCTAGGGAGACGGTGTAGTGGAAGAGGCTGAAGAGCATGGATGACCGGCCTCGACACATAACTCTATATGTCTAGCATTCTCCTTTTTTTTCCTAAAACACGCAAAATGTTTACGTATCATTGTATTAATTAACTAGAAAAATTTGAAGCGCTTATTGGGTGGGTTAAGTATTACAATTAAGCTTTGCCTCCCCACTCTCTCTTATAGGCTTTTAGATATCTTAGAGGCATCAAGGCCGATTCAAATGAAAATTATAAATAATTCTTGATGTTTTATATAATCTACTATATCTATACTCCCTTCATATCGCAATTAGAAGTCATTTAGGGCATGACTGCGCTTACTAAGGTGTTATTACTTATGGAGGAGTTTTCCTTCTTTGCCTTATTAAATAGGGTTGTGGGTGTCTCCTCTACAACAATTCTTTGTAGTCCAAGTGGTAAGCTCTTGGCCACCCGAGGCTGGTTGAAGGTTGAGCGTTCGAACTCCTCGGCCACGCTAAATTTTGGACCTCTACGTGGTGAACGACGAGCAACATAAGGGGCAGTGGCGTCCAATTCTTCAGCCCGACATCACAACGACTTCCTTTGATTCATTTGCTACGGACGCCAGAATGATACGGAGGAAGTACCTAAAAAGGCTACAAAGCAAAATGCAAAAGAAAAAAAGACTTCCCTTTCTTTAGCCGAATTTGTCAGTCCGAAGGTAATCCTGCCGTGTTGGGCTTTCACCCACACAAGGTCGCCCTGATTCTCGAGGAGAAGCACCATCCACGTCACCCGAAATCGTTACCGCTGTTACATCTCGAAATGGACGCCCGCGATTTGATGAATCGGCTTCTTTACCCGGAGTGGCTTCTCGCGATTCTCTTGAACTCTTACTGCTTCTCTTCGGCTTTTCGGGCTCAGCTTCAGATTCTCGTTCGATTTCGGGAAAATGAATATATACTCAGCTTTAGCTTCTCCTCCCTCACAGTAAAAAAAGAAAAAAAAAGAAAAGGCCGTCATCTCCCTTGTCTTCTCCTGTCCGCTCGCGAAACAGCGGAGGGGCGCGAGAGGAGCGCCAGCACCGCCGGCGGCCGCCGCCCTCCACCTCCTCATCCTCCTCCAGTCCCTCTCCTTCTCCTCCCTCGCCTCCCGAGGTGGCCGCGAGCATGGGAGTGGCGGTGGCATGGCGGCGCGACGAGCATGGGAGGGGCGGGGCAGCGCGCCGTGGGCGGCCGCGGCTCGGGCAGCGGCGATGCTGCGGTGGTGCGGCTTGCCCCCTCCCCTCTTCCCCTCTCTCCGCCTTCACGTCTCCTTCCTGGCCAGCTCCCTTCACAGGTGATGTTCGTGAGGTGCCCTAGGTTAGGGTTAGGGTTAGGGTTGTGGGCGGCGTGGGCTGCGAAGCTCCCATGTTCCCTCTCCCTCTCTCCTAGCCTGTCACGCATGGAGGAGGTGCGCCCTGTTCCTTCTCCCCATCCCCTTCTCTCATCTCCCTCTCCTCCCTATGATTTGGCACCTCTCCCCAGGAGGTCATTTGATTATGCAGCATCTCCTGCTTTCCAACGTGCGGATCATGTGTATAGCTGATAAACTCCATTGTACTGTGATGGTTGTATGTTGTGCTGATGTTTTGGGTTGTGCAATGATGGACTATTTTTAGACTGAGGCAATGGAATTTCGCAATGATGATTAGTTATTTCGCCCTTCAATAATTCTTGCTATCAAATGCCTGATGAACCATTTTTAGACTGAGGTAATGCAATTGAGTGATGGCGATTACTTATTTCACCCTCCCATGATTCTTGCCATCAGATGCCTCTCATTAGTCCTTATCAATTCTCTTTCTATGCACTGTTTTGTTTGCCTTCGAGGATACCTTCCCACCTTGTTTCCTTAAATTGCCATTGTCAGTGATGTCTTTTCTATACAATTGAGCACACCCCATTGCAAATGATGCTTCGGTAAAAAAAAGGATTTGTGACTACTTGTAAGGTTCTAGATGGCGAGAGGGGGGTGAATAGCCTATAAATTTTTTTAAAAACTCACTAAGTAAACTTCGTTAGTAAGACTGTAGGGTTATGAGGGTGCTACGCTAGCCGGAAAACAAAACTTTTCTACCTCATATCCCAGGATCTACTTCTAGTTACAGGTTACGGGATTACCACTAGACGCGCAGATGCAGCGGAAGACGACTCGATGTAGTCGAATGCGTCACAGCAGTGCCGTGCAGTTGCGTGGTCATCCAGCAACTCCTCCCACCACTTGCGGTTCGTCCTTGTGCTCCAGATGCAGCACCTCCGAGGTATCACACACGTACGAGGGAGAAGCGATGCGCCTCCGGACTGCTAGGTCCACGAGGAGCGAAGGCGAGAGCGTGGAGGGCGACGGCGGCTGCCAAAGGCGTGGATTAGGTTTGGCCGCGCCCCTCCCCTCTACTTATATAGGCGTCTCTCATGTGCTCCCGAGTTGGAGGCCCATTAGAAACCCTAAGCCTTGTCTAATTCGGGTCCAACCCGAATTAGGCTTCCAGCCTCTTAAGCGTGTGACCCTATGGGTTCACGCACACATAGACATGGGCCGAATACTCCTATTCACCCAATAGCTGATAGCGGCCTCTAGCAAGGCGTGACAACTCCTATGTGCACACAAATGATCATATCAGATGAACCACCACGACCATATACAAGTTATTCCCTTGCCACATGATATTTGGTTCAACTCGTGGGTTAACACTTAACCCAAGCACGGCCATGCATTTGTTGATCCAATCACTTGAGTGATCCAGTGATATCACTCTCCTCAGAGAGGGGCAAGTCCCATCTTGATTGTCTATGTCTCATAGCATGCTTCTTGACAAACCCGAAGACATCCTTTATAACTACCCAGTAACGGAGTAGCGTTTGTCGTCCCCTAAGCAAGTCGATACACATCTCGAGCACATACAACAATCTCGGTCGAAGGACATAACGTATATGATGTGTATAGAGACAATCTCATGTCGGGTCAGTCAAGCCTACATGTCACACATGTGCCCACATTATTAGTTCGACATCTCCATGTCCATGACTTGTGAAACATAGTCATCAACTAATAATGTGCTAGTCTAATATTCATGTGTGTCCTCACATGAACTCCGACCAGGGACAAATATAGAATAACCATACAAGTAAAAGAGTTCCACAAACAATTCACATAATTGCCAATCAATACAAGTTGTCTTTAATGGATATTCAATGGACACATTACATATCATGGATACAAGCGGAATATCATCATCTCTATGATTACCTCTAGGGCATATTCCCAACAAAGACAAACGGCGGAATGCAAGTTTTGCTTAGCCTACAAGGTGTTGCAAGCCTCCTATCCAACAATTCTAGAAGGAGAACACTAGAGCACACAAACAACAACAAACCGAGATAGCGCTACACAAGTAAGGCTCTCGGTGAACCACAAATCTAGCAAGAGTAACTAGTACTACACAAGTCTAGCAATTCTACTTTACAAACCGAGATAGCGCTACACAATTAAGGCTCTCAGTGAACCACAAGCAATTCTAGTAAAGTAGATACCCGAGAGGGGATTGGATGATTATACCACCGTGTCGAGTCGAGGTTGCCAATCACCAAGAAGATGAACAATCAATCACAATCGACAACACACAATGGATGATGACCAATCACCAGGATACAAAGATGAACATAGTTTTTTGTTCACCCGGTGTTCACTTGCGCACCGACAAGCTAGTCACCAGGTGTGTCGACCAACACCTAGATGGTTCCTCGGTGTGACCCACAAATCACTAGCCCCTCAAGGCTCACCTCCGAAGGTACCGCAAGACACCACTCTCAAGTGAGGTACTCAATGACACGTGCAATCCACTAGAGTTGCTTTTGGCGCTCCACCGAGGAAAGCACAAGAACCTCTCACAAATCAACCGAAGGTGGCCAAGAACAATCACCTTCTCTTGCCAACGCCTCCAACAACCTCCAAGCCGGCTAGGAGCGGTACTCTCCAACAGTAACAAGAAATCCACCGACGAAACCACCCATAAGTGCCACTAGATGCCCTCAAGCAATGCAATTGCACTTTGGGATCACTCACTCTCACAAGATTATCAACCAAGCATGAGAGAGGAGTCAAGAGGAGTTTTTCTGCTCACAAAGATGAATGAATGAGTTGGGGAGTCAAGAGAGATGGCCAAGCCCCAGCCATCACCTATTTATAGGCCCAACACAAAAATCCAACCATTACCCCCTCGGGGGCCTCTTTTTCATGCGCGGGACGCGTCCGCAGCCCTAGTGCCGGACGCGTCCGGCGCCTTCTGCCACTGCCGTCCATTGGCGCTGGATTCAAATCCCCGCGTCCGGTGCTTGCGTCCTATGCTCGTTGTTGGCATTTCTTAGCGCAATTACTAAAAATAGACTTAGAGCCTAATTCTGATAACAGTGCCAGAAACGCACGTTGGCATTTCTCGACACAATTACTAGAAACAGGTTCTAGCAACTATGCGAGAGTCGCCAAGAGATAGATCACATCCTATTAGAATAATATCCGCAAGCGCACGGATCTATCGTTGCAGCATTTCACCCGGAAGTATTCAGGGTATCGTTATTTATAATTTTCCAAAGGAAGGCATGGGTAGTTAAGTAACTAGCATGGGTATGAATACAATATCTAGCATGAGGAGAAACCGACCAATGTGCTATACAGGGGTAAGCATACGGTAGTTTGGATAGTGGACACACACTCAGAGCAATCTCAAAGGAATAAAAGTAAAATAAAGAATAAAGAATAATCTACGCGGAGCAAAAGCGGGTCCTATATAGTCAATGCTAGAACAACTAATTCCACATGTTATACAAGTCAAGAGTCGACTATAGACTAGGAATATGGGGAGACCGCGGCAACCGGGTCCGCGCCGATGGCGGTATTTACGAACTCTTACTCAACATGCGAACGTGGGGGATTACAAGGGACGGACAGGGCTGTCACCACCTGCCGCCTACCACCTCAACCGTGGCATGCCGACATATCCGAAGGTTTCCTCGCATCCGGACACCACGCCCGCATACTAAGGAGCTACCTACATCCTCCCAGGACTCCCACCCTACGGATGGACGAGCTAGGACATAGGCAAGCCCGAAGGCACATTGAACCGCTATTCCTCTTCTACAATCTAATCTAAACAAGTAAAACATATGAATGATGAAGAACAATGTAGAACACGATGAACTATTCTCCTAAGAACTATGGTCTAATTCTTGATCATCGAATATATCGTGTACTAGACTATACTCTAGTTCATATGCAAGACTATATAAATGTAATGAGAACTTGACTAAGGAAAAACGCTCCATAGATTTATACCAAGAGTGTAGCTTTTCTTCCGGGAGACAAGCTCTCCAAGTAGCTTTGCCTAGCTCCAATGGACTAATGCTAAAACTAAAAGAACAAGTGAGAGGTGTAGAGAGAGCTCCAAATGGTGTGTGTGATGGGGGTGCCTCTCCTCTTCTTTTATAGGGCGCTAGAGGTGGTTTGGGGGTAGTATGGTCAGAAGCACCAGTGGAACCATCATGCCCCCGATGAAAGGTGCCAAACCGCCTTTGGCCGGGCCCACGCACCAGCCAGGGGGGCGCGCGCGCGTCCCAGGCGCGCCTGACCAACTTTGGTCGGTGGGCCCGTGCCACCTCCTGGGCTACGCTGGTGCTGGTGCTTCTGGCCCATTTTGCCTCCAGATGGCCCACTTGCTCTCTAGCTCGTTTTACGCCTTCTGGAAAAGCACCTTTTTATTCCGAAAATTCCTGTACTTGGTGTATTTTCTGCAAAACTATATTTTCTCCAAGTACAAGTGAAACTAGGTCAATAGTAAAGATATATGTGCAACAAAATATTTATTTCTCCCAAAATGATCTATAATTGGCGGGTAAAAAACGGAGTTAAGGACCGCCAACACTCGTCCGGCGCACGCCGGACGCGGCAGCCCCGACGTCCGGCACCGCGAGCCGCCAGTCAGCAGCCGCCAAGGCCAAGTGAATGCCGGATGTGTCCGGCCCGCTATTGGCGGTCCTTAACTCGTTTCTAACCCCGCCAACATTAGCCTAGGCAATACCAATTTTCACCTAGAATAGGGCTCTACTCTAACTATTTCCACAGTGTGGCGCAGATTTCTTGTTTTGCAGGACATCACTGAAATACACACAAAATGGGCCAAGACATGAAGAAAAACACATATAAATAAATACCTTTTATTTTTGGCCCAAGCAAACAAGAGAAAAAGGAGGAAAAAGCCCACGCGAAGCCAAAACGACCAGAAGCACCAGCATGGGCCGACCAGAGGCCCAGCCAGGAGGCCACCGACCAAAGCTGAAGGCGGGCGGGGCCCAGCCAGGAGTGAGCGCGCCTGAGGCGCGCGCGCGCCCAGTGGAGCGCGGCCCGGGCCCAGCTTTGGTTGGTCGGTTTGGTGGGGCCACCTAATGGTCGGTTCGGGGGTGTTTTTGACATTTTCCCTGCGGAAACCGACCATCCCACTCCTATATAAGCATAGGCATTCCTCCTCCTTCAAAACAATTCATTATTCATTTTAGTTCTCACTCTTCACCACACCTCCACTCTACAAGTGTACAATAGAGAGAGTAGAGCCACTCTAACTAGCCTAGCTAGAATATAGAAGTAAGGAGTGAGAGAGGAGCAAGAGTAGAGTATCTCTTCAAGAGAGCTCTCGGGAAGCTAGTCTTCCACGGGGCGGAGTGCCGGACCTGTCGGCTCCCTCCTCGCTTGTACCTCTACGGCGTCTTGCTACTTGAAGTAAGACATCGTGTTTATCTTTCGGTAATACCTTTGAGTAAGTTATTCTTGCTTGTTATCTTCTTGCGGGTTCGTCGTTCGTCCCCGTGATGGAAGCTCTAGTAAGAGGACCCCTGATAGAGACGGAGCTCCTGGCCACCGCTAGAGTTGTAGCAACAGGCATAGACGTGGTGTCTAGGCTAGGACCTACCTTCGTTTGCTTCGTAGCCCATGGTTGAGGTGGTAGGCGGCAGGTGGTGACAGCCCTGTCCGTCCCTTGTAATCCCCCACGTCCGGTTACGACGTAGAGCCTCAGCCGCATCACCCGCGTACCCGGTGCGATCCAAATACCAAGTAAGAAGTATAGCAACGAGTTTAGCCATCTCCTAGGACTTTACCTTTAGAAAACCTCACTACCTAAGCTATCCTACTCCATCTCTAGGCAACCTCTGGTTAGAATTAACTCACAAGCCATTCTTCGTGAAAGAAATACGATACCGGATTACTCACCGGGTGAAGTGCTATAATGGTGATTTCCGTGCTCTTGCGGATTTGGCTGCATACGCTAAGAAATGCTAACAAGCATTTCTGGTGCCGTTGCCGGGGAACGGTTGTCGCAGTTAGTTCCGAACCTAGATTGCCCGTGTACCTTGACCTACCTTTGCTCCACTTCTTTTGTTTTATTTTAGAAAACAAAAATATCCATGGAACAACCAACCATTTACAACCTTTCTGCTCCGAAGGGTGAGCTCATTCAAACACCACAATCCACGAAGCCAATCACAGCTTCTGAGTATGAGCTTCGCCCTGGCTTTATAGCCATGGTTCGGGACCAAGCCTTTTCAGGTTTGGAATATGAAAACCCTTATGATCACTTACGGGAGTTTGAGCAACTCTGTGCGTGCCTGACCATTGCGGGCATGTCACAAGACACATTGCAGTGGAAATTGTTTCCCTTTTCCCTTCATGAGAAGGCGAAGCAATGGTACACCCAAAACGTAGGGAAAGTAAACGGAGATTGGGAAGAATTGCGTAAGCATTTTTGCTTCACATTCTACCCTATTTCTTATGTCACTTCTCTACGATAGGAAGTGCTCAACTTCCAACAAAAAGAGAATGAAACCATAGGTGCAGCCTGGGAATGCTTTTTGATCCTAACACGATTAGGCCCAGACCTGTCTATTCCTAACCATGTACTCCTACAACACTTTTGGTTAGGATTAGACAAAAATTCTGCCCTATTGCTCGATGTAACTGCCGAAGGGTCATTCCAGCACAAAACCACCGAAGAGGGGCAGGCTCTCTTGGATCGTATCCGGGACCTAAGCCAATAAAAGAGGATGTCTCTTCGGCATCAGCCGAACCTATCCAATCCATAGAGAGACCCTCTCTCGAACCAGAACCTAAGACGGAAGAACCCATGGATCTTCCGATCTTCAAGGATGAGATTTTCAAAATCTCGGAAATACCTCACAATATGGGTGTCGCACAAGACCACGAATTCCCGTCACTCCTAGCAAACCCCTTGATGAACACTTTCTCAGGGAATCCGTTAGAGAGTTGACCTTTGTTATGAGCACGGAGTGGGTGGCAGAAGGTGAGCTCTCATCTGAAGTAATTCAGATTCGTGCTCCCTCTTCCACCCGCCGTTGCAAAATCCAGTGGAATTGGGTGGATGTTTTGTATAATCCCACAGTTGGGGCGAACCTAATGTCACATTCCTATGCATCCACGTGTCTAGGAATGGAGTCATTTACTCCAACAACACGGTCCCTAAGAACGCCAGATTCTGTTCAAAAAGGACTAGGGATTGCACATAACGTGACACTCCACCATGGAGATGTTGAAATGTCCCTGGACTTTCTTTTCTTTGACATCCAGGAATTCGACATACTCATAGGGCAACCCCTGGAAACACTCTTTGACAATCCGTCAAAAATAGGGGAGATTAACATGAAACTAGGGAGAGAATCATTCCCGATTCAAGTCACTAGAGCCAGGAACCTAGTGGCCGAATCTCCCCCTAGTGTGCCCATAGAGGTTCTAGCGGTTGACATGTTTGAGTCACCCGAATCGTCTTTAGACAAATATGCTGAATTCTTCATAGAAGAAAAAGACGAGTGAAAGGTCACAATGGCTAGAGGGGGGGTGAATAGCCTAATAAAATTTCTAGCAATAACACTAGACACCAAATTAGATAGCAAGGCGGCAAATGTGCAAAGCTAAAGCTTCGACTACTCTATGCAAGCCGTCCTAAACAAAGCAAGGCTACTCAATCCAAATGCACAACAACCACGGTGAACAAGCTACACAATGTCGGTTCACCGAAACCAACCAAGCAATTCTACCCACGGGATTTACTCTACACAATGAGTGGTTCCCGACCGACCACAACAAGTAGTTCTACCCACGGGATTTAAACTACTCAAGGAGTGGTTCCCGACCGACCACAACAAGCAATTCTACTTTGCGGAAAGTAAGGAGGTGATAGAAGTTTATACCGCCGCGAAGAGTAGAAGATGGCCAATCACCTAGAGAGCTCAAGCACAAGCACAAAGAGGTCGAAGCCTCGGCAATCACAAATCGACACAATGATTTTTTACCGAGGTTCACTTGCTTCCCGGCAAGCTAGTCCTCGTTGTGGCGATACACTTGCTTGGTGAGTTGCCCGCTCAATTGGCTCGGTGCCAAAGACCCCAATGGGGAGCCGCAATCTCCACACAAGACAAGGATCCACAAGCCACGAGCAATCCACTAGAGTATCCTTTTGTGAACTCCCACGGGGAAGGATCAAGAACCCCTCACAAGAACCCGGTGTAGCCTCGAACAATCACCAAGTCGAGCTCAACCACCACCCGCTGCTCCAAACCGTCTACGGTGATGGGAATCACCGAAGAGTAACAAGAATCCGCAGCTCACTCGATGAACAAGTGCCTCTAGATGCAACTCTCAATGCAAATCACTTGCTCTCACTCAAATCTCTCTCAAGATTAGCAAAGGAATCAAAGAGATGAGTGGGGGAGTGTCTCTCTTGCTCAAAGTATGCTCAGGTATGAAGAAATGGCGAAGAGAACCTCCCTGTAACACCTCCAGTGTTAAGCACTAATTAAACTTCTCTAATCATGTCATCATTTGCATAAGCACATCATCATTTGATTGTTAGCCTAGTGAATGCCTTGCTTTGATTAGTTGCAATTAAATCTATGCTTAGGATGATTATTGGCTTAAAGTGTGCAAGCAAATCTATTCCCAAGTGTTAGATAGGTTGCTTATTTGATTTTGGTCCTTTGGAGTGATTTATGCAGAAAAATATTTTAAGAAACTTTCCTGTTAGGACCAATTTATGAAAATGTGTTTTAGGGCTTCATTTTGGACAAAACAGTGCACAAGGGGTTTAAAAATATTAGTTTTAAAAGTATTTTCCAAACTGAGTTTTGAATCTCCCAAACCAAACCGAATCAGCAAAAGTTGTAGTTGGGAAAGTTTTTCATCTCGAAATTTTAAGAAACTTTCATGTTGAAAGTTTTTCCTAATTCGAAATAGATTTGGAGTTATGAGGGTTTAAAATTTTAGTTTGAAATTGAGAGGGGGTGGGACCCACCCACCTTCTCCTACCTCGCGCGGCGACGGCAACCGGCCGACGCCGCCACGCGGCGACGTACGCCGGGCGCGCGCGGTTCCCTCCCACCTTCACCGTCACCAGACGCCCAAATGCCGCCACCACGGCCCTCTTTCTTCCTCCTCCATCCCGCCATGGCCGCCGTCCGAGCTCGCTCTTCACTCTCCCGCGCCTCCCGCCATGGCCGCCGTCCGAGAGCCGGATTCCACCGGCCATTTTCGAAGCTGAGGGCAGCATCGTGCTCGCCGCCCTCCGCTCCACCCTCGCCGACCTTCTTTTTCCCCAAAACTGACGAGGTAGCGCCGCCATTCCCTCCTTCCCTTGCACGCGAGGCCACCGTCGCTGTGGTGCTCCGGCGAGCCATCGCCGCGCCGTCGTCCCCTGCCTTCACCCGCATTGGCGCGCACATGCATCGCGTGTCCCAGCTTGAGCTTCGCGTAGAAGATGGTGGGGTGCGGAGCTCGGACGAGCTGCGCTCGCGGTTCGCCGGTGAGCTTCCGGCCGCCGCTCCGGTGTGCTCTAGGCTAGGCACGAGCCGCCGTTTCTTGGGTTTCTTGGTCTCGGGTCGCTCAAGGGAGCAAGCTCAGGGCCGTAGGCTAGTTGATGGTGACTGACACGGCTCCGGTGGGCCGCTCGCCGTCGAGCGCCGCCACCGCCCGTCGGCGGTCGTCGCCGTCGTGGTTTCCGGCCGCTAGGGCCTGCGTTTCTTGGTGCGCTGGATATGCGAGACCGAGGCGCGTCCGAAGGCGCCCGTGGTTGCGTCGGAGGACCGCCGCCGGCGAAGTTTCGCCGTGCGCCGCCGCCGTCCTCTGCTCGGTGCGGCCGACAGGTGGACCCCGTCCACCGTGGGGCCCGCTGGCAGAGCTAGCGCGGGGTGCACGCCACTGGGTGCACGTAGCAATTCACCCCGAGCCTGGGTACACTCGGGGTGTACCTAGCGTTTTAGGTCGATTTTCAGAAAAATAAAATGGTTTTTCCAGATTTAGTTTTAGGTTTCAAAAATTCATATCTCAGTCATTTTGAATCCAATTGGGGTGATTCAAATTGGGTTATTTTTCTTATGAGCAGTAGATTCCATAGAAAATATGAGATGTGGTTTTTGGCATACTTTTCTGTAGAACTTAATTTAATTTCTTGCTATGGCATTTATCTTTAGAAATTCATAGTAAATCACCTGTTGCTCAGAAAAATGTGAGACTTGCTTTGTTAGGCTAGTGTTGATATGCTTTATCTGTATGAGCTCTTACATGGTACTGTTATGTGGTAAATTTTGGAGTTGCAGTTCAAGTGCCATGATTGTCTCCATGCTTAAGAAGTTCATAATTAATTCATGCTTTGTCCAATGCTTATGAAATTTGGTATATCATGTTTTTAGTTCATGCTTTAGGCCTACATGTCACTGGTTTTGTATTTGGAGTACTTTGGTAGTACAAAGTATTTTTAGGTGCCCTGTTTAGTACTGCCTTGTGAATTTTGTGTAGGCCAATGTACTCACTGTTAGGAGGTGAATTTTCTGTGGTAGGCTATTTATGACATGTAGTAGCTACTGTAATTTTTGTAGATTTTTCTGTATTGCCTAGATAGGACTTGCTGTTATAGCCTAATCCTTTTTAGCGGGTTATCGTGCTTGATTGAATAAGGAATTGTATATCTAGCTTGAAGTTTGTTATATTGCTGTTATATAATCGATCATGACATCATTACATCATTCCTACAGCAACACTTGTATTTACTTTCGGCATTGCACCATACAGGATCGCTAGGTCACAACCCGCAAGCCGTGCACGAGGAGCAGGACGTGGAGGATCCTCAGGAGCTCGAGCTGCAGGAGGTAGCCGAGGAGGAGGTTCCAGAAGCTGAATTGTCAAAGGCAAGCCCCGGTGCATTCTCCTATGTTTCCGCAATGTTTTAAATTTGAGTCCTTTATTTATTATGCTGCATTACGTTATAGGCGTTGAAATGGAACCATAGAGATGCACTAGGACTATCCTACTACCATAAATATCCCATTATTAGGTTGAGGTTTTGTTGACGGTCGTTAAGTGCCAATTTTTACCGTCAACTAAACATGAGAAAGGACTAAAATATGTTCACCAACTAGATATAGGGGTTACACTAATAGAATTCCACGAGTTTTGGTGAATGTCTATTTCTGCAGGGTGTCAGCTGAAAATACCCAAGGAAGGCCCACATGTCGGGTTTACATAGAGATAATCGGGAACCGGTGAAAATTCTGTAACTGGAAGGTTCGAGAAGGCTCGGACCAAACGGGAGCCCGAACGGGCTCGGTGGAGAGTCGGCCGACTCCTTCCTTGGGCGGCCAACCGCCCACTTCAACCAATCGGCGTCGGCCTCGCGGATCCCCGTTCCACCGCCTTTGAGGATGAATAATAATCGTCCGTTTAGGTCGGTTTGATCCGAGGGCTGCGGTGCATCCTAGGGGCTATATAAGCGGGGCCCCCGGCCCCCGGAGGAGGCATCCCTTGAAACCCTAATTCATTATTTCCAGAGAGGATCGGGTGAGAGGGTCCCTTGAATGGATCTCCTCCCTAGAGCCTAGCATTCAAGATAGATAGAGAGAGTATAGGGTGGAGGTAGAGTTGGAGGAAGCCCGGCATGTCGGTGTCTCCTCTCCGGTTGTACCTGGGATCAAGTCTCCTAACCCGAGGCTTGGTTCTAGGATTATTCTCGCAATTCAACTTCGATACTAGTAAGTTCTTGTTATTATTGCTCTTTGGTTTACGAGTTTACTTTATTCGCTTTCGGTTGGGAATAGAGTAATCGTTCGTAGCGTAAGCGTGGTGCTTGGGCTAGGTTCACTCGTAGATGCTCCCTATCCGGCCGGAACCATGGTAGTATCGAGGGAAGTGACAATCCCTTTGTTACCTTTGTAATCCACTTCCCGTCGTAGGTAAGGTAGGTCCAAAAGTGCTAGGTTAAGCATCCTCTCGTGGTGTCTTTTCTTAGGTGCTCCCATAGAGTAGTAGTTGCAAAGCTTGCCATAGGTTGGAAAAAGACTGTGGTAGTAATCCTCTCTATATCGCTCATTACCTTATCTGTAGCTCAGGGGTTAAGTATAGACTTGGGTTAGTCGATGCATGTTTTCTCCTAGCGGATAAATAAATAACGATACTGAATATCTCCCGGGTGAAGTGCTCACCGATATCCGTGCGCTTGCGGATTATTTCTCTTTGATTCTTTCGTGTGCGTATCTAGTATCAACAAGCATTTCGGCGCCGTTGCCGGGGAGAAAGACGGTCTCGCCGAGATAACCTTAAGTCATGCTTCGCCTTGTATTATACTTTTATCTTTTTGTATTTTTATTTTGCCTTTTCTTTTATATCCTTATGGATAACCCAAATTCCACGCCTATCCACCAATATCTTGCACCCATGAGCACATGCTTAGAGCCTCTAGAACCCATAATTTTCACATCTAGCTATGGGCTACACCAATCTGTGGTTGCAATAGGTCAAAGCCAACCCTTTTCTACAGCTAGAGTCCTATCTTCTAATCAAGAGAGTATTGTACCCAAGGTCCTATCCTCAACCGGTGAGGGTAATGAACCCAAAGTCCTATCCTCTGATCAAGTAGGTAATGAACTTTTGGCTACACTTAGGGAATCTTTTAATTTTCCTATAAATTTAGGTTTAGACCTAGCCTTACAAGACCATGTTCTTCTTCAACATCTATATATGGGTCTTGATAATATCACCTTTGGAGGAGTTTTTCTTTCTTTACCCATTAGTGAAGTGAGGTTTGTCCTTATTAGTGGACACACTCCTTGCACTAGCCTTCATGATAACATCCTAGAGGTAGAGAAGGAATCATCCCCCAAACTAGAAGAGGAAGTTTCCATAGCCACTTCGCAAACATTCCAATCCCATGATTCGGCTATCCATCCCAAACCTGTAGTACTCCAAAATTCTCTAAGGAAAGAAGTAATTCTATCCTTAGAAATTCTTTTTGATGGCGATTTTGGGAGGAGCATAAACTTCCCGCTTCATAAGAGATCTTTTAGTGCATGCAATATAAATCTTCTCAAGAAGAGATCTCTTAGAAAGCGTCTCAAATCCAATCCCTTTGAAGGACGCTTAGAAAGACTCAAGGATGGCATATCAAGTGATGCCATAGAAGGAGAGCGAAGCCATCTAGAATCCACACTTATGTTCTCCCCTTCTATGCCCACATCAGACATAGAATATGAACCTATCTTTAAACCCATCCTTGACCCCTATAACTCATTCTATGCCCTTCCTCCTAAACCTCCTGATGATCCTAGAAGTCCATCTAGCTATCCCATGCATAGGAGTCATCAAAACCATATAGAGGATCACGAAGAGCAACATCCATGGCTAGAGAGCATTAAAAACCTATGTGCTATTGCCATTGAATGGATGGACAAGGCCTCAGAGGATTTTGGACATTTATGTCGAGTCACCCTTGGAAGTGGAAGATGACGGAGGCTTCAATGAGCAAAGTAGTTACTTCTTAAACACCCCATCAAGACCTTGCTCATATGAAAAATCTCCTGATTCACTTAGTCTCTCCAACATTACCACACACGAGATCTTCAACCCCCTCATGCTCCTTGTTTCTAGAGATATTGAAAGGGTGGTTGTAGATGCATATGTTTTCCATAAACATTGCGAGATCTCGTTATGTTGAATCTTGAGATAGTACACATAGATTGGTGTTGGAGGGGAACCACTTCACCAATTCACATCTTGAAGGTTTCCCAAGGACAAGCTTAGTGTCCTAAAACAAGAACTGTTCGGACCATGACATGAGTGTTCACCTTTCTACTGTGTTGTCCTTGTTAAATGAGCATAAAGTTATAATTGTGAAAATATTCCTTCGGGTATTCGTGTCACTAACCTTTCCAGGTTTGGAGCAAAAAGATCGAAGGAATAACAAATGCAAGGTATGTCCAACCAATCATTATGCAACATTGAATTGCATTCATCCAATCTTGATTTCTGCCGAATTCAAGCTTGGGGGATATACTTCCATAAATACATCTTTTGCCATGTTGCTACATTATTTTGGTTGTCCCTACCTTTAGCATGCTCAATTTGCTAAACATCAATCATGCTCTGCCATCACTGTTTGAGTAAATCTCTATAGTGCTTTTATGTTACCTTTATCTACCATAGTAAGTGTTGGTTTAGAAGTACTCGACATGCTTCTATTAGCTTTTAAATTAAGCGTGGTGCTTAGGTTAAATAGCCTTCCTTAATCCAATTAGACATGGAGTCTAGTTTGGTTATTGAACTAAAAACTACTATAGTAGACATTGGTATATTTTATTGGACTAACCCCTGCAGAAAAAACTTCCAAATCCAAATTGGGAAAGTCCAGAGATGAACTCACATCAAAGATGAAGCAAGGCATATGATGAACTTGAACAATACTTCGCACAGAAGACATAGCTCATTCATCGTCCAAGAAAGAGTTCAAGGAATTTATGGCATGCCTATTCATGGTGAACCTACCAAATCACCACTTCAGTGATGAAACAAAGGAGATAAGAGTGCTACAAGAAGGATACATCAATAGCACTCACCCAAAGGAAGTGGATGAACAAGGCGACAAGCTATGAGCAACCTTGAAGACATCATAGCATTGAGCCCAAAACTCGAGCTAGGACACCAATGAGAAGCCGGGAGAAACTCACCTCATTTTGGCCAATCAAAGACCTACTCTTGTTATTCTTGAAGGCACCATCTTGCACGTCGGCAGTAAGGACAAGCATGTCATGATAGCATGCATCCTTGTGTCAACCAATCACCATCAAGGGTTGACTACCGACCAAGCCCAAGAAGACCATGAACAACTACATTTGCAAGATGATGTCCCTATGCCATTGGAGATGAAGCGTGCATACAATTAATGATGTCCCTTCCTTGATCATCAAGACGGATGGCGTATCATTAAGCTGCAACTCTTCGCCATGCTACTAGAAGACAAAGACCATCATGGAAGAACTCGAGTCTACATGTCCAATGAACATCAATTAGTCGACCAAGGCTCAAAAAAAAATCAAGAATGGTTGACAAAAGAAGATCATGCAACTGTCCGTCCTAGATTGGATAGTCCAAAGAAAACAAGAATGCAAAGGAGAGATCTTTGCTCACCGGACTTAGAATCAAGAGCCCTTTCCGACAAACTTAAAAATAGAGGATGGACAGTGTTAAAGAACATGGAGTTACAACACACTTCGAGGGATGATTCAACACACACACATTTGGCTTTCAGTGATGAGCAACAACAAGCTTGGGGGAGGAAGGCCGCCGACTCCTCTAATAATGATCCAAAGAACACTCTTCCTCTTCTCAAGCCCTCGTCACTCTAGCACGCTGGTTTGCAATCCCTCCACTCGCAATTACTTCTCCTCTATAAGTTTGATTGTTTTCTATACATGTCATACACATCAAACTTAAGATAAACTAAAATCAATCCTTAAGAGAAGAAGTAATGTTGAGCAAATGTTCTATGCTAATTAAAATTTTCAACCCAATCTTTTCTGTAGCATAGAATATGACCTTTAGCTTTAAGACAACTCTACCCTTGTTATTATTATTACATTCCTTCGGGTATGTGTTGTCCACTAATCCTCTGCAGTGAAGAAACAATAAGTGGAGCACAAGGTCTAGGTAAAGGACCACTAGAAGCATCAACTCTTCATCATAGGGTGCTCCAGTGATAAAGTTCTGAACCTGCAACATACTCACTAAAACAAGATGCTCTCATCACAATTAAAAGATTCACTTCGACCACTTGGACAAGGAAAGAACATGGGTGACACTTTCCTCAAGAACTACCAACTCAAGAGGTGCAGTTCTCAAGGTCTCTACCTTTGAGATCAAATGATGCACCGAAGGAGTGAACATGACAAGAAGTCCTATTCAGAGGACTTAGAACACCGAACCCTTGCCAAGGAGGTAACTTGGTAGTTATCCATATTTCTCACTTCAAAGATTGCATAAGTTTTTCCTTTAGCATATTTACTTTTTGCATAATCGCTTCTTGTTGCATATTTACTTTGTTTGCCGCATCTCGCATTAGAAAAGAAAATAATTTTGTCTTGCATTGCATCTAGAAAATGCTAAGCCCCATGTGAATAATTTTTTGGTGCGACAAATTTCACAAAGATATCCACCGTGGTGGCATAAAAATAAGTTTTCATCTTAGTTGTATTTTTTCTCGTCTACATACCATAAAATATAAAATTGCAAAAAATATTAAGATCCTCCCGAAAAGATTTTATGTTAAGAAGGTTCTAGACATCTAAGGCTTAAAGGGTTATCACTAATGCTTAATCGTTCCACAAGCTTTGTTGTCTATTTGAGCTTCACAGAATTTAAAGGATCAAGAAGAGCTAATAGGCGTAAGGACGTCCCGTCCCTTGTCGAAGTGTCTTTGTCTTCAACGATCCGATCTTTGTCTCTCTACACCATTATCCCCGACACTCTAAGAGGGGCAAGACGCCTTCACTTGCCGCCGAACATCAACATACTACGTCAACATCCAACTTGGGGGAGAGCACCCCGTGTATCAAGCTAAGTGTTCCAACTTGTCTATTTATTTATAGAGCTTGCTTTGTTAAAACAACTAAAAAAAATGCATAACCTTAGAAACCCAGAAAGATTTCCTTATCTATCTTTTCTACTTTTGAAGAGCTCTTATTAATTTGTCTTTAAGTAATCCATGGAGTAAGCTCTTATATGGAAATGATGAATAGTTGCTCTGTCGTAATTCCTTTCAAGTACCTAGTTTTCAACCTTGCACTCTCCCGAGTTTTGGACACAACTGTTTAGATTTGAGATTTACTCTGAACCTGAAACTTGTGGGTAGCGAATGTTTGATCTAAGTCTAGGTAGTTGATGGATATGATATGGGAAAGTTTTGAGTTGCTCATCCATCTTGTTCCTAGAGATGCTAGAGTTCTCGAGAGTTTATCTTTTAAAATCTTAAAATTTCTACATGATGAGTTCCCGTATGACGAGAGTTCAAAATTCCTACCACACCATACATTCATGCTTGCTAGATTAGGAAAACCCATCTATTTATATAGATCATATTGTAGGCTTGAGTGTAGTCTTTATAGGCATTGAGTGTGGTTATGCTTTGTGGACCCATAAGGAACCAAATCATACGCTTAAAGTCAATACTATGTGCTCTCCATCCATTGATCTATGCTACTTCGTCCTCGAAGCATGCACCCATTTTATAAATACTACATTCATTCTCGTGCTACTTCGTCCCTAGAAGTACCACCCACATATAGATCCATATCCACTACAAATCGTGCTATCTCTACCCCGGAGATACGCACTTATGCTGCTCCTACCTTGGGAGTACGCATTCCCCCACATATTGTGCTTTGTCTCTACCATGGAGATACGCGCTTATGCTGCTCCTACCCCGGGAGTACGCATGCATCCATCCATCCATCCATCCACAAAATACATACGCCACTCATTTCACTTCATCCAGAAAAGGTTCTACTCCTATCCTGGGAGTGAACATCTAGAAATAATCATCGCCGTTCCATTTGCCTACATAAAAGCTCCAGTCATTATCATTTCAAGTTATACACTCCCCATTGCTAAAGTTTCGTTTTCAGAGGATTGGTTGCTCTAAAAAAAAAAGAGAGAAAGAAAGAAAGAAAGAGTAGCCAAGTCCTTCCTTTCAAGAAGTTTCAAGGTTTCCGAATAAAGGGAGTCATGTTATCCCCAAAGGAGCAAGTGTAGAAGTAGATGTTCACCAAGTGATCACCCCTCATAATCATTTCCTTATCATCATCATCTTATCATTCATCCCATTTCCTCCTTCACATGCACATATGACTTTATTATTATTTTAGTTCCTGTTGGATCCATGGTTTAACTGTGCAATATATGCAAGTGAGTTTGAGTGTCTCCCCACCTATGAGCTCCACATAAGCCTATTAGAAGTAGGGTGAGAGAGAGAAGGCTCTTTTCACTATGCCTTAGTTCCACAAATACCACATATTCTGAGAGAAGAGGGAAGGCATACACTACTCATGCCTTGGAGAGGATCCAAAAATACCACAAATGAGAGACATGAAAGGTTCATACAAGGAACTCGAGTTTTATTTGAAAATCTTGCAAAAACTCGAATAATAGTTGATCAAAGAGCGAGAAACATAGCGCTCGACTTGACCGTTCTGTCTTTCAACCGCTCAAGACCCAAGTGACGGCTACAAGCCCCATGGTGAAAGGTAATATGAGTAAGTTTTGAGTCGAATAGTTCACTCTAATCCGGAGGAGAGTTCTTGTTTGAACGCATGTGTACTTTTGAGGCGTGAAAGCATTGTAGCAACTCCCGATCCACACCGAGTTTATCTTCGCTCGTGGACGAGCAAAAGGTAAGCTTGGGGGAGTTGTTGACGGTCGTTAAGTGCCAATTTTTACCGTCAACTAAACATGAGAAAGGACTAAAATATGTTCACCAACTAGATATAGGGGTTACACTAATAGAATTCCATGAGTTTTGGTGAATGTCTATTTCGCAGGTGTCACCGAAAATACCCAAGGAAGGCCCACATGTCGGGTTTACATAGAGATAATCGGGAACCGGTGAAAATTCTGTAATCTGGAAGGTTCGAGAAGGCTCTGGACCAAACGGGAGCCCGAACGGGCTCGGTGGAGAGTCGGCCGACTCCCTTCCTTGGGCGGCCAACTGCCCACTTCAACCAATCGGCGTCGCCCTCGCGGATCCCCGTTCCACCGCCTTTGAGGATGAATAATAATCGTCCATTTAGGTCGGTTTGATCCGAGGGCTGCGGTGCATCCTAGGGGGCTATATAAGCGGGGCCCCTGGCCCCTGGAGGAGGCATCCCTTGAAACCCTAATTCATTATTTCCAGAGAGGATCAGGTGAGAGAGGTCCCTTGAATGGATCTCCTCCCTAGAGCCTAGCATTCAAGATAGATAGAGAGAGTATAGGGTGGAGGTAGAGTTGGAGGAAGCCCGGCATGTCGGTGTCTCCTCTCCGGTTGTACCTGTGGGATCAAGTCTCCTAACCCGAGGCTTGGTTCTAGGATTATTCTGCAATTCAACTTCTGATACTAGTAAGTTCTTGTTATTATTGCTCTTTGGTTTACGAGTTTACTTTATTCGCTTCCGGTTGGGAATAGAGTAATCGTTCGTAGCGTAAGCGTGGTGCTTGGGCTAGGTTCACTCGTAGATGCTCCCTATCTGGCCGGAACCGTGGTAGTATCGAGGGAAGTGACAATCCCTTTGTTACCTTTGTAATCCACTTCCCGTTGGTAGGTAAGGTAGGTCCAAAAGTGCTAGGTTAAGCATCCTCTCGTGGTGTCTTTTCTTAGGTGCTCCCATAGAGTAGTAGTTGCAAAGCTTGCCATAGGTTGGAAGAGGACTGTGGTAGTAATCCTCTCTATATCGCTCATTACCTTGTCTCGTAGCTCGGGGTTAAGTATAGACTTGGGTTAGTCAGATGCATGTTTTCTCCTAGCGGATAAATAAATAACGATACTCTGGAATATCTCCCGGGTGAAGTGCTCACCGATATCCGTGCGCTTGCGGATTATTTCTCTTTGATTCTTTCGTGTGCGTATCTAGTATCAACAGGTTTTGATAATGCTTAGCTTGCTAACTAGTCGGTAGAAGCCGAGTGATCGACTATCACTCGCGAATGGTAGGTGTTACTACCCCTGGATTGATGATGATGTTGGTAGGTTGTAGAACATAACCATGTGGCCATGATGAAATCACCTCTAATGTATCATGGCACACGAGCGTCCTCGGATCATTTTGAATTACGCCTCACAGATAGCTGGAAGGGTGTGTGGTGCCCAACCGCGAAGCCTTGAATCTACTTGGGCCGGGTTTCAACTTTCAGGTATCCATGCTGGCGATGGGTGGTGAGTAACAAGGGCCCGGTTTGTGAGTCCTTAAGATGGGGCGGTGTCATTTGATGGGCGCACGCTTACCTGTGGCAGCCGGGAGTTTCCTTGGTCATGGTGGTGAGTTGATGATCCCACATTTCCCGAGTAGATCAATGGTGACCGTCGCTCACTCTGGCCAGTGAGTGTGGTTTGTGTGAGGAATACCCCGCCAGCTGGTTTGCAATCGATTATAATCGCCATCATTCCTGGATAGTGAATAACTTGACCGAGCAGCTACGGTGCCGCAAATAAGATTTGAAATGTGTGTTGGTTATGTTCTCCACATGATGGTTTAATGAATACTCAATCAATGCGGTGTTGATTAATAGATTGGTTGCTTCTACTAAAATGATGACTAGTGCAGGATGCTAACTTAGCATGACTAGGTAATTACCTAATGGGATAAGCTAGAGAGTCCTTTATCACTAAATGAAGATTTAAAAGCTCATCTTTTGGCAAAGAAAGGAGTCAGCTAACCCACATACAGCCTGGCATCCACCAAAGAGTCTTTATTTTCTTTTAGACGATTAAGTCTTGCTGAGTACAATGTACTCAGGGTGCAATTCCCAATTGTTGTTGCAGATGGGGAGATGTTTTACGGCTATTGCCCGACCTGTCTCCATCCTGCCGTCGGAGATGAGTAGATCGTGGGCACGATCATTCCAGTTGTCGCATCCCTTTCTTTTGTGGAGTATGATGAAGGACATGGCACTATGTTTCTAAAAACATTTGGGGTGTGTTTGAGAACTTGTTAACTATTTGCTTCCGCACTATGTTGAGAACTTGGTCTATAATAACTAAATTATGTTATGTACTACCTATTTGAGAACTTTTATGTAATAATTATGGATGGTTGTTCGTTGGGTCTTTACCGGTCTGGGATGTTACTTGATGTTTGTGCAAAAATCCTTCGTGGTTCTCTGGACTACCGGGCTGGTTTGGTTACTAAGTTCTAATTAAGTTGCCATGTCAGCTTGATTAGTGCTTCGTAATTAAATTAGTTGGTCGGTTCCGTTACACTCCCCAAGCCGGCCAACCTCATATTTATAGAGCCAAGCACAAGAAGTAGCCGTTGGCCCTCGGGCTGCTCAAGTTCCTCGCCAGCGGACGCGTCCGGCGCCCTTCTCCGCGCCGCGAGCCGACCGTTGGGATTTGAATCTGCCACGTGCTGCTCTCTCCATCGCCGGACGCCAACCAGTGTTTGCGTTGCGTCTGCCGCCCGAGCAAGTGACGCATCCTGCGCCATCACAAGCCCAGCCTCGTGCCCGAGCAAGACTCGCCGGACGCTCGGCCTGCGCGTCCTGCGTGCGTCCGGCGCCTTCGTCGCTCTGCGTCCGCCAAGCTCGCCCACGAAAGAACTTTCTGTTGTGCGGCGTCCTGCGCGATCTTCCGAGTCCGGCGCTTAGCGCCTGCCGCGTCCGGCGCACGCCACGGTGGCCAAGCCACGCGCGCGCCACCGCCCAACACCGCCAGACTCTGGCTCCCGAGTCCGGCGCCTGTGCCACCTGTGTCCGGCGCCTTGTGATCGTCATTTCATGCGCCAAACTTGCTCCAAATTGATCCAAATTAAATCCCTTGCCTTGTGCACTAACTCCACCAAGTGTAGATCCAATCTCAACCTTTGGAGTTAGTATTTCATCCATGAAATGTCGTGCAAGAGTTAGCTCTCTAGTTAGCCTCTCATGCATCATGCAAAGTCACAACTAGAGGCACTTAGGACCGCGAATGAACCGAGGAAACCCCTCTTGATAGTCGGTTATCGATCCTAAATGTGGTCACACTCGCTAAGTGTCTCGACCACTAAACCGAAAAGCCCTATCAAGTATACCTTCGCCTTGATCTCCATGGGCCTCCGTCGGAGCTCGATCACATCACGTCCACCATGTTCATCATCGTGATCGCCATGCTCCATCATCGACCGTCACATTGCTATGTGTCTAACCACACTTAGAGCAAAGCATTAGCAATGTTTGAGTGTCATTAATTACCAAAACCAAACCGGAGCTTTCAACGAGTTCGGGGAGACAGTTGACCTCCCTATAGGGAAGAAACCGCCTAGACCTCCAGTTGAGCTTAAGCCCTTACCCAAAGGATTACGATATGTTTTCCTGAACGGCGACACACAAACTCCAGTCATAATAAGTGACCAACTTAGTGACGAGGAGATGACCAAACTCATCGCAGTTCTAGAAAAACATAGTTCGGTCTTTGGGTATTGTCTGGACGATCTTAAGGGGATAAGTCCAACACTCTGTACCCATCGCATTCCCATAGAGCCAGCTAGCACACCTTCACGGGAACCTCAGCGCAGGCTGAACAATGCGACGCGGGAAGTCGTGAAAAAGGAAGTCCTAAAACTTTTTCACGCCGGCATAATCTATCCCGTACCACACAGTGATTGGGTTAGCCCAGTCCAAGTGGTTCCCAAAAAGGGAGGAATGACAGTCATTGAGAATGCTAAGAACGAACTCATACCTCAATGAACTATCACTGGATGGCGAATGTGAATTGATTACCGAAAACTTAACAAGGCAACAAAGAGGGATCACTTTCCGCTCCCCTTCATTGATGAAATGTTGGAGCGGTTAGCGAAACACTCCTTCTTTTGCTTCCTTGATGGGTATTCGGGATATCATCAGATTCCCATCCACTCGGATGATGAAAGAAAAACAACCTTCACATGCCCCTACGGAACGTACGCGTACCGTAGGTTGTCGTTCGGGCTGTGTAATGCACCCGCGTCATTTCAACGGTGCATGATGTCTATCTTTTCGGACATGATCGAAGAAATCATGGAAGTTTTCATGGACAATTTCACCGTCTATGGAAAAACATTCGATCATTGTCTGAACAATTTAGACAGGGTCTTGCAAAGGTGTCAGGACAAGGATTTGGTACTTAATTGGGAAAAGTGTCATTTCATGGTCCGAGAGGGCCTTGTCCTGGGACACTTAGTGTCCGAGAGGGGAATCGAGGTAGATAAGGCAAAGATAGAGGTTATCGAGCAACTACCTCCCTCGGTAAACGTAAAAGGGATTTGTAGCTTCTTAGGTCATGCGGGGTTCTACAGAAGATTTATCAAAGATTTTTCACAAATCTCTAGACCCCTCACAAACCTATTAGCTAAGGACGCTCCTTTTGAGTTTACCGATGAGTGCTTGCAAGCATTTAACACTCTTAAGCAAGCACTCATCTCTGCACCTATCATCCAACCTCCCGATTGGTCTCTACCTTTTGAGATCATGTGTGATGCAAGCGATTCTGCTGTTGGTGCGGTCTTAGGCCAAACCAAAGATAAGAAGCATCACGTGATAGCTTATGCCAGCAAGATGTTAACAGGAGCTCAGCTCAATTATGCAACAACAGAAAGACGTGAAACCTCGCTTGATCCGCTGGATTCTCTTGCTCCAAGAGTTCGATTTAGAAATAAAAGATAAGAAAGGGGTAGAGAATACCGTAGCAGATCATTTGTTGTGTTTGCAAGTCACTAACATGCAGGATTTGCCCATCAATGACTTCCTCCACGACGACATGCTATTGGCAGTGACGGACTCCAACCCTTGGTATGCAAACATTGTGAATTACATGGTTGCAGGACATGTACCACCTGGGGAAAGCAGGAAAAAGCTGGAGATTGAGAGCCGCCGTCATCTGTGGGATGACCCATACCTGTACCAAGTGTGCTCAGACGGCATACTAAGGAGGTGTGTGTCGGCAGCAGAAGGGATGCAGATCATTGAAAGCTGTCACTCGGCCCCATACAGAGGCCACTATGGAGTATTCCGCACTCAAGCAAAAATCTGGCAGTGCGGATTCTTCTGGCCAACGATGTATGCCGACACCAAAGAATTCATTCGGAGATGTCGGAAGTGCCAGTTCCAGGGTGGCATCACAGCTCGCAACGCAATGCCCCTCCACTACAACCTTCAAATAGAAATATTTGATGTGTGGGGCATTAACTTCATGGGGCCCTTCCAGAAGTCCCAAGACTGCGAGTACATCCTTGTTGCTGACGACTATGTCTCTAAGTGGGTGGAGGCCATGCCATGCCGAGCAGCTGACGCCAAACATGCCCGAAGGATGTTCCACGAAATAATCTTCCCTCGGTTTGGCACACCACGCATGGTGATAAGCGATGGAGGGTCACATTTCGTTGATCGAACCTTCAGAGAATTCTTGAGGGAGCTGGGGGCCAAGCACAACATCGCCATGCCATACCACCCACAAACCAGTGGCCAAGCTGAGACCTCAAATAAGCAGATCAAGAACATCCTGCAGAAAACAGTCAATGACATGGGGAAAGGCTGGAAAAGTAAGCTTCCTGATGCACTCTGGGCATACAGGACTGCTTATAAAACCCCCATCGGCATGTCACCGTTCCAGCTTGTATATGGAAAAAGCTGCCATTTGCCAGTAGAACTTGAGCATCGAGCCTACTGGGCAATTAAAAGCTGGAACATGGACCTCAAGCTAGCCGGGAGAGACACCGCCAGAGGCAAATCTCCGAGCTTGAGGAATGGCGTGAGAAGGCATACCATAGTGCTAAGCTCTACAAAGAGCGAACAAAGAGATGGCACGACAACCGGATCAAAACCAAGGAGTTTCGGCAGGGTGATAAGGTCCTGCTGTTCAACTCCAAGGTGAAATTATTCGGTGAAGGAAAACTGAGAAGCAAGTGGAAGGGACCATATACCGTCGTCGACACATCATTCCATGGCGCAATCACGATCCAAGACGATGAAGGTAACATCTTCATGGTAAATGGTCACCTCTTAAAGCCTTTCTTTGAGCCTTCTTATCGCGCAAAGTTAAACCAAGAAATTGATCGAATAGATTTAGTCATGCTTTGGATAATTTTTGATTTGATTTAGGGGCATGACTTTTATTTATTCTATCTTTCTTGTGTTTATTTATATTAAAAAAATATTTTATATGTATATTTTGTGTGGGAACTCCCTAGCTTCTCTCTCGATTTTTCTTAGGATTTTTCCCACACAAAATTTTTTCATTTCCAAAATATCAAAAATATTTCAAATTTTCAAGCACAATCCAATTTTCCCGCGCCTGTGCAATCAGAATCACCACCAAATTTGAAAATCAGACAGCATCAGCCGAAGATGGAAGAAAACCTATCTGGCGCCCTCTAACGTTCGATTTTCTCCCATCTCCTTCCTATGCTGTGCTGATGCTGATGATCCTGGTGATTCTGATCCTGATGCGTGAGAGATGCGAGGGTAGCCCACTTTCACCTATAAATACCACCCCCTACCTCTCATTCTCTTCACACCAAGACAAGCCTCGTCTTCTACCTCTCTCTCTCACCCTTCAGCAGCATTCCAAGCTCTGAACAACTCCGCTCGCACTCCTAATAGTGAGGATCCCTCCTTCATTCAAGAAGAACTAGAGAGAGAAGCCATGGCTATTGAGCCCATAGCCACGCTAGCACCTTGGAGCAGCAGGTCTAGCCATGGGGACAGCATGAGGTTGACGGTAAGGTCAAGGCCTCCGCTGTCCGGTGCCAAGGTGAAGGCTGGACCCACAAGGAGGCCAACCACGGGGGCAATCCGCCTCAAGTCCAACCTCTCCAAGATGGGAGGGCCAAGCAAACCTCCTTCGGCGGCCCTCTCTGATAGCACCTCCTCCTACCATACGGCTGCAAGCAGCCCATCCAAAATCGTTGTAGGCATAGACTTGCCTAACAGCGGCCGTGGGAAAGGGGTCATGCCGAACCCCGCCAAGAAGGTCGCCCCTAAGCCTTCAGGAGCATCTTCGGGACCCTCTCAACAGGTCCCAAGGAAGAACCTTGGAAAAGCTCCTACTGAGGACAAGAGTGGCAAACCTCAGCCAAGAGTTCCCACTTTAGCTTTCCTCAATAGCCGTCTTAACGGGCTCTACGACATTGCGGCCGAGATGGAATCCGAGATAGGAACTAGAGACCTCAGGCACCTTGACTTAGTCAAGGAAGTGAGGGACTTGCGCCGTAGTTTCTCCACTAAGCTTGATAGGGTAGTGCGCGCCCTCTAGAACAAATATGCGTGCAACCCACCACAGTAGAACCCTCGAGCACGACTAGGCACACGCACGCTCTTGTCTTTCCAATCATTTTCCTTTGATTTTCATTTCAATTTAATTTCCCTAAAGTGTGCCTTTTGTATCAACTTCGATTATCAATGAAATTTTTATTTTCAATATATATCGTGTCTTGTCTCCACTTGTTTTTGTGTGCATATAAGAAAAAGACAAGTACAAAAACAAGTGTGGGGGAGGCACCACGCTCCTTGGTGCACAAAAATATTCAACACGGCAAAAAACACAAGTTTGTGCACCCTCTCACTCCCCGCTAATTCTCTTTGCGCTGAAAAATAAAACAATTATAAAACTAATAATTCTGCAAACTCCATCTCCTATTTTCACCAATCGAGAACGAGTTGCATACTTTTTATTTCTTGCATATCTTGATTGTGTGAACAACTTTTGCCATAGGGACCCCATGTTTTATCTAAGTTATTCGCAGGTGAGATATAGTAGAATGATATGATGCTTACCAACTCGTGCAATGGACTTGGGTATTTTTATGCAAAAATTCAAAACTTTTTAGCAAATGCTCCTCATGTGATAAGTGCTATGTCCTACCAGAGCCAAATATCTATGCTTACACTCGTGCAAAAACCTGTTTTAGCTACTTTAAGCGATGACAAGTCTTGAGATTCTTGCTAGAGATGGCCTTATCCCCAAGATCATTACATTTCACCCACCAAATAAATATGCTGACTCTCACACTGAGAGCCGCGCACATTATGCACCCACCATTCCACCAACATGCTCATTTCTTACACTGAGAATTGAGCACATATATTCCACATCTTCTCCCTCTTCCACCAAAATACTCCTGTCAATAAATCATGCATCTCTCTCCATCATTCATTCAAAGAAGAGTATGGACTGTCGTCAGAAAACTCCTACAAAAAGAGAGCATAGTTCTTGAATAAGGAAAAGTTCTTTTTCTCCAAGGTCTTGAGATAGAAAAGAAAGAAAAGAAAAGAAAAAAAGAGAGAGAAGGGAAGAAATAAAACAAGTTTTAGAGATATTCTTTGAATCCATACCTTCTTGCATATTCCTTCATAAAGAGAGAAACATGATCAGGAGTCCACAAATATTTCTACACTTGCACTTGCACTTGCATCATCTAGGGATATGGCCTTCTCTTCATGAATCCAGTTCGCTTGACATTGGAACTTGTTCATCATCCATACCCAAAACTCCACATATCAACCTGTAGTAGTAGGATGATCAAAAACACCTGGATAGGACTAGCCACCTGAAAAAGAGCAACTTGAGAGTATCACATGAGGAGCTAAGGCTATCTTTACGAAAATACTACAACCCCAAGTCTCAAAGCATGGGTAGTGTGAGTTGACTTGATTTCAAGCTATTCCTCCTTCAATAGCTATAAGATAACTTGGTAGCCAACATGAATGTTCACAAATGCAGGAAGAAGCTCGGAATAATCTGTATGCAGGTCAGCTCTTGGGAGAATACAACCACCATAGTTCTTCATCCTTTACTCGAGGACGAGCAAAGAGCTAAGTGTGGGGGAGTTGTTGGCGGTCCTTAACTCGTTTCTAACCCCGCCAACATTAGCCTAGGCAACACCAATTTTCACCTAGAATAGGGCTCTACTCTAACTATTTTCACAGTGTGGCACAGATTTCTTGTTTTGCAGGACATCACTGAAATGCACACGAAATGGGCCAAGACATGAAGAAAAACACATATAAATAAATACCTTTTATTTTTGGCCCAAGCAAACAAGAGAAAAAGGACGAAAAAGACCACTCGGAGCCAAACCGACCAGAAGCACCAGCATGGGCCGACCAGAGGCCCAGCCAGGAGGCCACCGACCAAAGCTGAAGGCCAGCGGGGCCCAGCCAGGCGCGAGCGCGCCTCAGAGCGCGGCCCGGGCCCAGTTTGGTTGGTCGGTTTGGTGGGGCCACCTGATGGTCGGTTCGGGGGCGTTTCTGACATTTGCCCTGCGGAAACTGACCATCCCACTTCTATATAAGCATAGGCATTCCTCCTCCTTCAGGCATGCGCGCGCCCAGTGGAGCGCGGCCCGGGCCCAGCTTTGTTTGGTCGGTTTGGTGGGGCCACCTGATGGTCGGTTCGGGGGTGTTTCTGACATTTGCCCTGCGGAAACCGACCATCCCACTCCTATATAAGCATAGGCATTCCTCCTCCTTCAAAATAATTCATTATTCATTTTAGTTCTTACTCTTCACCACACCGCCACTCTACAAGTGTACAATAGAGAGAGTAGAGCCACTCTACCTAGCCTAGCTAGAATAGAAGTAAGGAGTGAGAGAGGAGCAAGAGTAGAGTATCTCTTCAAGAGAGCTCTCGGGAAGCTAGTCTTCCACGGGGCGGAGTGCCGGACTTGTCGGCTCCCTCCTCGCTTGTACCTCTACGGCGTCTTGCTACTTGAAGTAAGACATTGTGTTTATCTTTTGGTAATACCTTTGAGTAAGTTATTCTTGCTTGTTATCTTCTTGCGGGTTCATCGTTCGTCCCCGTGATGGAAGCTCTTGTAAGAGGACCCCTGATAGAGACGGGAGCTCCTGGCCACCGCTAGAGTTGTAGCAACTAGCATAGATGTGGTGTCTAGGCTAGGACCTACCTTCGTTTGCTTCGTAGCCCACGGTTGAGGTGGTAGGCGGCAGGTGGTGACAGCCCTGTCTGTCCCTTGTAATCCCCCACGTCCGGTTACGACGTAGAGCCTCAGGCCGGCATCACCTGGAAGACCAGGTGCGATCCGGCGCCCGAAGTAAGAAGTATAGCAACGAGTTTAGCCATCTCCTAGGACTTTACCTTTAGAAAACCTCACTACCTAAGCTATCCTACTCCATCTCTGGGCAACCTCTGGTTAGAATTAACTCACAAGCCGTTCTTCGTGAAAGAAATACGATACCCGATTACTCACCGGGTGAAGTGCTATAACGGTGATTTTCGTGCGCTTGCGGATTTGGCTGCATACGCTAAGAAACGCCAACACCCGCGCGTTCGACGCCTGCGCGCCTCTGCAGTGCTCTCTGGGTAGCGTCCGGCGCCCTTCTGGCGCGTCCGGCGCTCACCCCTGGCTCGTCTGGCGCCTTCAAAGCCACGTTTTCAGCCCACCGTGAACGCCAACTTCTCTACCATGCTATCCAACAATTATACCAACTTGATCACCACAAATAGCATGATTTCAACCACAATTTGCATCCAGCGCAATAGAAAATATGAATCCATTTTTTCCGAAAGCGCGGAATCCCTCTACCCTACAAACCACAGCGTGACCATCGCCACCTTTGTAAATGTGCCAACACCACCAAGTGTACATCACCAAGTGCTTGTGTGTTAGCTTTTCACAATCATTTCCCATAGGTTAGGTTAGCTCACTAGGCTCTACATGCAATACACTTCATGAATTCACCTAGTGGCACCCGTGCGTCGAATAGCCGATAAGACTTGCCCTCTTAATAGTTCGGCTATCGATCCTAAACCACTCACACCCTCTATGGTGTCTTGAGTGCAAAACAAAATGGCCCTATCGATTATACCTTTGCCTTGAGCCTATTTTTTCTTTCAAATGATATGAACGCTTCACACCAACATGTGACTCTCGATCCATCGATCTTGACTTCACTTGCTCTTCACCGTGCATCGGTCCATCGGTGCCTAGTCTTGCCCAAGCTTCACCATCGCATGGTCCTTTGCTTCGAAGCCTCGACTAGCCCTTCACCTTCACAACCGGTCCATGGAGCCAAGCCTTGTTAGTCCATGATTTCATCAATTAGCCAAAACCAAACTAGGGACTTTCACTATTGCAATTTCATGAGAGGACCTAAGTCCATTTCAAATGGTCAGGTACCTATTTTAATCTTGGATTGTAGTTCTACCTATCAAATTTTGGAGCAGCCAAGTTAGTTAATTCTGCTTGCTTTGGCTTACAGAGTTTGATATTTACCACAGGCTATACAAATGTCTTTTTCATATGAACTGGATAAACTGAATTATGGCATTTTTTTTATTTGGATGAATCAAATATCTCAAATGCTTAGTGAGTTCATAGGAAACACACTACAAGATTTGTTTGTACCATTTATTCGTTATCACTTACTCCGACAGTGGTTACTTTGCCAAATATTTATATTGCTATAGAATGCTTTCGTGCTTCATCTTTTAAGTGCCTGCAATTTTCTATGATGTAAATCTCAAGGACTACTTCAGTTATGTGAGCTGTTGTACTTCGTTGCACATATGTTACTATTAGAATATAATTTTACTACAACTCTGATATTGGAATTGGCCTGCACTGACGACCGATAGGCCATGATTGCATTAGGCTTTTAACTCATATTTATTCGAAGTGGACTTGGTTCATTAGTACAAAAAAATGTGGCTTATGTTCACTGTCTACTGTGTTGTTTGCCTGTTTTATATTGTGGTTCTTTAGATCCTTGTGATCATTGTCTATTATCTTTACATTTCTCCAATGTGTTGAGAACTAGGGCAATTAGCATGTTCACGACGATGGTCTTAGACTCTTAGGTTCATGAGTTTAGTTCTGCTGAAATCGAACAGCAGGGATCAATGAAATTTAGTGATTTGATTATGTCCATGAGTGCTTAGTGCTTAGCAAAAGCCATTACAGATTCCTCAAATATTCTGAACTTAATAGAGGAAACCAGCCGCCTGGTAGATAGGAAAACTGAGAAAATAATTATGTACTTTTATTTAATTAAATATTATCCTTTTGTTCCCCGAATGTACTATATTTCATTTCAGAACAAATTCAAAAGCCAGAATACCCTATATTACAGGAGGGAGGGAGTAAGTTTATAGTTTCCTGTTAGTAATCCGGCACCTCCTATTTATTCAAGGCAACGGATCCTATGCAAACTAGGCATTCCGTGCAAACTTGTAAACTAACAATCTGGACCGCAGGATGTTGATCCAAGGGGGCGCATGAGAGAGGTGGAAGGAGGGATTTGTAAAAGTGTGATTAAGAGCGGGCGGTTAAGTGCAAAATTACTCAATCTCTCCGCTCCCCTTGATCAACATCCTGCGGTCCAGATCATTAGTTTACAAGTTTGCACGGATGTCTAGTTTGCATAGGATCCGTTGCCTTTATTCAATAGCCTCTTTGTTCCTTTGAGCAGACAATTACAGAAAGTAGCATTAATTATAGGTGCCACAACATTACCGTCTTAACAACTATGTTATTTTGTTAAGTGATGATAAAAGGCTTCATTATTTGTCATATTTCCTTCTTTCATTCATATAGAGAATTGGTTGGCTAATAATCTAGATTTAAGTGAGCC
Source organism: Themeda triandra (assembly GCA_018135685.1). Classification (NCBI taxonomy): domain Eukaryota; kingdom Viridiplantae; phylum Streptophyta; class Magnoliopsida; order Poales; family Poaceae; genus Themeda; species Themeda triandra. The sequence goes on along the minus strand of JAENPR010000168.1, from coordinate 795,340 downwards.
ACTACTTGCTTTAGACATCCTCTCTTTTATTTTCTTTCACATCCATTTAGAGGTCAAATATGAAGCATTCACATCAATATGGAGTTTAAATGGCCATGTACCAATCAATCTATGGTGAATCGGAGACACTCGAGTGCTCATTCAGCTCTGTTGATTGTTTTTAAATAAGGTTCTATAATTTTTAAAATTTCCTTGCCTAGCTATCTAATGGTCTGATGATATATGCAGCTGTACTATAGCTATTATTTTTCTAGATAACTAATCTTCACAAACAGTCTTTTTCAGGTGCTTGATCAGAGCACGCTTGCTGAAAAAATAGATTAATCCTAATTCAGTTTCAAGGCTGCTACAGCAAGGTAATAATCTAATCATCATTAGTTTCATGGTTGCATGGTTTGATAATCAGGATTCAGTTTCAAGGCTGCTAACCATGACTGTTGTGTTGTATTCCCTTGAGGTAAAACCAAGTGTCGTGTCTCTGATTGCAGCAAAATGCAGGAGCAACGCAACCAGGACAATGGGGCGAGTGCTACCAACCTGCCTCTGCCTGCATTGGTTTTCAAAAGAGTAAAGGCAGTTATGCTTCCTAGCAACTTAATTATTACTTGCTGACAATGCAAATATCAAGGTGCTCTGATTTTTCTGTGGTATTCGTCAGCTTAAGCTAAGGTTTAGCTTCGTTGTTTGATTCAGATTCTGTAGCTATTTCTTAAGTACAGCTATGAACTTCGGTATCTGAAATGTAACATTGGTTTGGGATAATATCAATTCTGAAGCCAGAGTTCATTTTGACACACATGAAGATGATAATCGGACTTTGGCTCACTACTCGTCAGAACATAAAGCTAAAAAGTAAACCAAATTGCTCTCTTTAGGCGCTTCACTAATATTCAGTACATTTTAAAACCATATGTAGCAGACTTAACAGGTCGCATCATCGTTGCTGTCTCTCGACCACTGTACATCCAGAACCTGCAGTAACTAGGTGTATAGTTGGCATAGATCCTATTACTACTGAATGTCATCGATCCTGTGTATCTGTGCTGCCTTTAGCGTTGTTGGCCACCTGCTTGCTTGCTCGGTTCATCGACTGAATGAAGTAATCGGTCTCGTGCCCGACCTATGGCTTCTTCATCGACTTAAGTTATTATGCCTGCTTATCTTTCCAGCCAGTGTAAATTTCAGCCAGGCGCGCAAGGGCGCGCCCTTGCTACTAGTAGTATACAAGCAGGCGCATGACACTTCTTAGCATCTTACATGCATGTTGTCATTTTATATTATAAAATAAACTGTTACATGTCATCATTCGGATGAGGCGATGAATCGCAATAGAATGCATTGGTATGTATGTTGTAGTTTTAAATCTCAAGGAGGAGAAAATTGAAATGATGGATTTGATCTTTGGCCATGACAAAAGAAGAGACCAGTATCACGCTATAAGGCAGACCACACGGATGAATATGATGGTTAATGCAACAAAGAAATAAAAGAAATGAAAATTGACAGAGATTGCTTTGGTTCAAGTCTCCACTTTATTTTATTGGTCATCATATCCAATCACTGGTCGATCACTCTCCAAGCTGGACCAGAGTCCACACAAACCACGTGACTAATTAGTATAGAATACTAGACGACAAAAACATAGACCGACATACCGGCTTTGCACCAGCGGTAAAACACAGCTCATAATGGGGTTGACAAGCCAGGGCGTTGTGCCGTGGTGACACCAAAGAGGGCTCTGGGGCTGCGTCTCCGGGCAGCAGGCGTCTCGCCGTGGCTCTTCCACCTCGCAAGAGAACTCTCACCATTTGTCGACGAGGTCCAAGAGGAGGGTGTTGGTCATCAATGTTGTGTGCCGCCTTCTCCTAGCGCTCGATCACTGCATTGCGCATTGGAGACCTCTTTGCCTCGCAAAGAGTGAGAACGGGGCGAAGTTACACTATAATTGGGGGAAGAGGGGGGGGCACATGCACCCCAAAAAATATAAAATCAAAAAATGCACCCCCATCTAATTAACTCTACCTTCACCACAGGATAATAACGAAGAAAGTGTGCTCACCCATGCCTCCTTGTCGTGGTCGGCGAGCACCCGCGGTCACTCGCATGGTGCCGCCCATGCAGCGATGCTTGGTGAAAGGTCACAATGGCTAGAGGGGGGTGAATAGCCTAATAAAAATTCTAGCAAGAACACTAGACAACCCAATTAGATAGCAAGGCGGCAAATGTGCAAAGCTAAAGCTTCGACTATTCTACGCAAGCCATCCTAACCAAGCAAGGCTACTCAAATCAATTGCACAATCAACCAAGCGGATCAAGCTACACAATGTCGGTTCACCAATACCGAACAAGCAATTCTACCCACGGGATTTAAGCTACACAATGAGTGGTTCCCGACCGACCACAACAAGCAATTCTACCCACGGGATTTAAACTACTCAATGAGTGGTTCCCGACCGACCACAACAAGCAATTCTACTTTGCGGGAAGTAAAGAGATGATGAAAATTTATACCACCGCGAAGAGTAGAAGATAGCCAATCACCGGTGTAGTGGCCAATCACCTAGGGAGCTCAAGCACAAGCACAAGGAGGTCGAAGCCTCGGCAATCACAAATCAACACAATGATTTTTTACCGAGGTTCACTTACTTCCCGGCAAGCTAGTCCTCGTTGTGGCGATGCACTTGCTTGGTGAGTTGCCCGCTCAATTGGCTCGGTGCCAAAGACCCCAATGGGGAGCCGCAATCTCCACACAAGACAAGGATCCACAAGCCACGAGCAATCCACTAGAGTATCCTTTCGCGAACTCCCGCGGGGAAGGATCAAGAACCCCTCACAAGAACCCGGTGTGGCCTCGAACAATCACCAAGTCGAGCTCAACCACCACCCGCTGCTCCAAACCGTCTACGGTGACGGGAATCACCGAAGAGTAACAAGAATCCACAGCCCACTCGAAGAACAAGTGCCTCTAGATGCAACTCTCAATGCAAATCACTTGTTCTCACACAAATCTCTCTCAAGAATGGCAAGGGAACCAAAGAGATGAGTGGGGAGGAGTGTCTCTAGCTCAAAGTATGCTCAAGAGTGTTAGAATAGGCAAGAGAGGGCTCCCAAGCCGGCCAACCTCATATTTATAGAGCCCTCTCCAAAATATGGCCGTTGGGATCTCGGGGCGCCAGAACACCTGCGCCGGACGCGTCCGCCGCGGACCGCCGAACGCGTCCGGCGCCTCCTCCGTCGCGCGCGCGCCCGACCGTTGTGTTTGAATTCAGGCGCCACGTCAGCGTCCGCCGCCGCGTCCGCCGCCCTCCAGTACGTGCGTCCGACGCCGCGTCCGCAGGGCTGCCCAGCTTCTGAAGTTTCTGTTCCGCGTCTGTCGCCTCGCGCCGCGTCCGTTGCCAGCCTGCGGCCACGTCCGACGCCACGGACCGCCGAGCCACCCAAGTGCCACGCGAGCAACCGCCGGACGCCGTACACGCACCGTACAGCGTCCGCCGGCTCACCGTCGGCCGCGTCCGGCGGCGTAGACCCAGCCAGCCCGAGCCAGCCACCGAAACCGCCGGACGCCCGAGCACCGCGTCCGACGCACACCGACGGACGCTGGCCACCCTGCGTCTGTTGGTCCAGCGCGCCAGCAGACCCACTGGTCCGCGTCCGACGCAAGCACGGCGTCCGACGCCACTCGCCAGCCGCGTCCGGCGCCATGCAGAGGCGTCGACTTTGTCGTTTCTTCGCGCCGTCTTCGCTCCAAGTCCAATCTCTTGCCTTGAGTACCAACTCCACCAAGTGTAGACCTCGTCTCAAGCACCGGAGTTAGTAGTACAAGCACGACCACGTCGGCAAGAGTTAGCTCTCTAGTTAGTCTCTAATGCTTCATGCAAAGTCGCAACTAGAGGCACTTAGGACCGCGAATGAAACCGAGGAAACCCCTCTTGATAGTCGGTTATCGATCCTAAATGTGGTCACACTCTCTAAGTGTCTTGACCACCAAACCGGAAAGCCCTATTAAGTATACCTTCGCCTTGATCTCCATGGGCCTCCGTCGGAGCTCGATCACATCGTATGACCACCATGTTCATCACCGTGATCCCATGCTCTATCATCCACCGTCACGTTGCTATGTGTCTAACCACACTTAGAGCAAAGCATTAGCAACGTTTGAGTGTTATTAATTACCAAAACCAAACCGGAGCTTTCACTTGGGCGCGCACTGGACCGTGGGTGGGTTGGATAGGTACTGGACTGGGCACTGATCGAACTCGGGGGTTGTGAGAGCAAGTGCTGGTGTGAGGGGATTGCAATGGTATGTTACTCCTTAAATAGGCTTGTGATCGATCTGGACGTAGCGATGGTTGGTGACAGATGTGCACGGTGTGGCTGCGGTTTTGATCGGAAATTTGGCTGGATCAGAAGATAAGTATAGGAGTAGAAGTGACAGAGGTGAATGACATCTAGAGCGGTACTAGTATAGTTGGCTAGTTGCTCGACACTTATATAAAGACGTATATAGAGGTAGAAGTGACAGCATGTAAACTCAGCTCTTCAGTGCAGTGCTGTAAACAGTACATGTACACTGCCGATACAAAGTTTCCATACTGCAACACACCTTTTTGTTTTTTTATCCTTCCAACCGGCTCTAGGGCCTTAGATTAATGGACTGAAACTCAGCCAAATCGTGAGTACACAAACGAGTTACAAACTCGGGGAGGGGGTCTAACCAGAATTGGTATTGACCCTAAAGAAGCAAGATCAAGAGGGGTCTAACCAGAATTGGTATTGACCCCAAAGAAGCAAGATCATGAGGGGTCTAACCAGAATTGGTATTGACCCCAAAGAAGCAAGATCATGAGCACTAGTATTACAGACTCTTGGGATTTTCTCCACACTAACACTACGGAAACTATCATTGATCAGATCTATGATATCCACAAACAATCCTCCACCCACTGTGTGGTCGCTCTCTGACAACGTGATTGCCACCTTCAGCAAAGCCGAGTCAGTCTCTAAGGTAGCCTCTGACACCTTTTTGTTCCTCCCTTCTTCAGCACAATTATCTCTCATGTTTATAAACATTAATTTTTTTTAGATTACACAGTACAACATAGACGCTCACAATACGCACGCATACTCACCCCTATAAACACACGTACGCAAATCCTACCTCTACCCCTATGAGCACCTTCGAAGGACTGAGCACCGGCAGATCTGGAGATTCTCAAAGTCACCACTGGCGAACGTCGCTTACCACTTAATGTATAACGCCGGTAAATCTTTGGGAAAATCCCAAGAAAAGTTGTGCGAGCACCAGGATTTGAACCCTGGTGGGTAGCGTTCCACTGGACCGTCCTACCATTGGACTACAGGCTAATTCACGTTTATAAACATTAATTACTTTGACGATACTTCATCCTGCCCCTCGAATGGCACGGCCCGTTGGCCATCAGGCCCATGCCGGCCTGTCCTGACCCTAGGGCCATGCCTAGAGCCATTGCATTGCGAACGGGAGAAGCGAGGCATGCAGCCGCGGATCCGCACTTGCACTGCTCAAACACCCATTGCCTTGAGATGGGTGCTCTCCGTCCGTGCCTCTGCTCAAACACGGTGTGCCCTGCACTGCTGCACATCATTCCTACTCGACTATCGTACGTTGTCCGGGTACGTCGTACTGCTCTGCTTCGTCGTAGTGGAGGGACGGCATGGTGGTAAATGCCGGAACAAGATCGCAGGGCACAGTGAATGTCTTGAATGCAACCATTACAAGGGGAGCAGAGCGGTAGGAGGCCACGCGTAGCTACACAAATTTAATGCACGCATCTGATGATCCAAAGGACTCCAGGTGTTCAGCCAGGAGCCCAGTGAACCGCACAGCACTGCACTTCAGCAGCGAGCTAGTGCGGCAGCAGGACAGGACTACTAGCTCGCCATCGCCATTGCATTGCATCGACTCCCCACTTGCTGCGTTCAGCCATGGAGAACGGCGAGGGAGGGGGAGCTGGGGAGTACACCAAGGACGGCTCCGTCGACCTCCGCGGCAACCCCGTCCTCCGCTCCAAGCGCGGTGGCTGGACCGCCTGCACCTTCATCGTCGGTGCGTAGCCTACTGTACATTTTCATCACCACAGAGATTCAGAGTCAGCTAGCGCTCTGCCGCGCTCTCGTTTCTCCGGCCGGCCTGCCGGCGGCAATGTTTCGCCGCCGGGAAAGCTTCACATGCATGCTCATGGTCCATGGATCTATGATGCTACGCTCTCGCATGCATATGCAGTGTACGAGCTGTTCGAGCGCATGGCGTACTACGGCGTGGCGGCGAACCTGGTGGTGTACCTGACGGAGCGGCTGCACCAGGGCACCGTCCAGGCCGCCAACAACGTCACAAACTGGTCGGGCACAGTCTTCCTCACGCCGCTCCTCGGGGCCTTCGTCGCCGACGCCTACCTGGGACGCTACTGGACCTTCGTCGCCGGCTCCGCAGTCTACCTAATGGTACGGATGCACGTTAATGTCGCTCATTAATTACCCCTCCTGAGTCATTACATTAATTAATTTGTTTGTCATTTTGTTTCAAAAATAAACCAGTACGCTAGTTAATACTATTGGATTCTTTACTTCTAACCGTTGGATCTTTTTATTTTTTGTTTATGTACGGTAGAGTGCGCAATTGATGTTAATTTGGTGTCCCATGTTTTTGTGTATCCTAGAAACACATAGTGTGATGGGAATGGACCTCTTGTTAAATTTGAAGAAAAAAACCTGCAATAAATGAGATCTTATTGCCATGTGTTACATGTTGAATGCTTCTTAGTACAGTACATTAGGACAAATCCATTCCAACCATCTGACATGCAACTACTTTGTGAGCAACATTGTAAAGTACTCCCTCCATATTGGAAAAAAAGTCGTTTTGGACAAGATTTGGATCAAACATTGGAAATATAAATTATGAATAACTTTCAAATTATTAAGTTTGAAAATGTGAAAATTATATATATAGATTTGTCTTGAAAAAAATACTTTCATAAAAGTATAGGTATGTCACTTTTTGATAAATATTTGTATAAAAATAAGATATCAAAGTTGTACTTTGAAGACCGTATCGCTGTCCAAAATGACTTCTTTTTCAATAATGGAGATAGTTTCAGACGGCAGAGCATCAGATGCCTTCCATTTTCCTAAAAAAAAAGAGCATGAAGGTTGTGGTTTCTACTAACATTACTAGAAAAGGAACTTGTTTGGGGTTTAAGATGATGACTGCTTTTGGAAGGTTGTTTGTGAAAGTGAATGTGCATGGCATGTTAAGAGTCTGTGTCTGTACAAGTGTAATTTGCAAAAAAAAAAACAAAAAAAAAAACTTTAATGTCAAATTACCAAATTCCTAGAGAAAAATTATTAAGAGTTGACACTAAATATACATTGAGAATGTTCCCTGACGAATCTAATAATATATCCTTTTCTATATAAATTGGTCAAACTTAGATTGACTTAGGATAAAACTGGAATGGAGGTAGCATGACTCAATACAAGTTTTGTCAGTTTAATCTCTGTAGAAAACTTCATACAAACATACTGTGCACAGTACAGCTGTAATTGTTTCAGGCGCAACTTGGGCCTAAATAAATAGAATCATACGAGCAATAGCCCAAGTAAGCCTCATTAGTAGAAGATCTGCATCATTATTATTGGGCTGAATTGTTGCCTAATGGAACGCAGGGAATGCTGCTGCTGACGCTGGCGGTCTCCGTGCCGGCACTGAAGCCGCCGCCCTGCGCCCCCGGCGCCGGCACCTGTCCGCGCGCGTCGGCGCTGCAGCTGGGCGTCTACTTCGGCGGGCTGTACACCATCGCGATGGGGCACGGCGGCACGAAGCCCAACATCTCGACCATCGGCGCCGACCAGTTCGACGACTTCCACCCGGCGGAGCGGCTGCGGAAGCTCTCCTTCTTCAACTGGTGGATGTTCACCGTGTTCACGGGCATCCTCTTCTCCACCACCGTGCTCGTGTACCTCCAGGACAGCGTCAGCTGGTCGTGGGGGTACGGCGTGCCCACGCTGGCGCTCGCGGCCTCCGTCGCCGTCTTCCTCGCCGGCACGCCGCTGTACCGCCACAAGCTGCCGCAGGGCAGCCCGGTCACTAAGATGGGCAAGGTGCTCTCCGCGGCCGTGTGGAAGCGCCGCGTCGCGGTTCCTGGTGACCTGACCGAGCTGCACGAGCTAGAGCCCGAGCACTACGCCAGCAGGAAGAGGTTCCGCGTGCACCCGACGAGCTCCATGGCGTTCCTGAACAAGGCGGCCGTCAAGGTGGAGGTGGAGAAGGCGCCGCTGTGCACGGTGACGCAGGTGGAGGAGACGAAGCAGATGGCGAAGCTGGTGCCGCTGCTGGCCACCACGTTCGTGCCGTGCGCGCTGATGGCGCAGGTGGGCACGCTCTTCGTGAAGCAGGGCATGACGCTGGACCGCCGCGTCGGCGGCACGTTCCGGGTGCCCCCCGCCAGCCTGGGCGCCGTCGTCACGCTGACAATGCTCGTCTGCGTGGCGGTCTACGACCGCGCCCTCGTCCCCGCCTTCCGGAGGCGCACCAAGAACCCGCGCGGGATCACGCTGCTGCAGCGCATCGGCGCCGGGCTGGTCCTGCAGATCGTGACGATGGCCACCACGGCGGCGGTGGAGAGCCGGAGGCTGAGCTTCGCGAGGAGCCACGTCGCCACAGCCGCCGGCGAGCCGCTGCCGCTCAGCATCTTGGTCCTGCTCCCGCAGTTCGTGCTGATGGGTGCCGCCGACGCGCTCCTGGTGGCGGGGCTGATCGAGTTCTTCTACGACCAGGCCCCCGAGAGCATGAAGAGCCTCGGCACGGCCATGTCCCTGACGGCGTACGGCGTCGGGAACATGCTGAGCAGCGCCATCCTGTCGGCCGTGGCGCGGGTGACGGCGAGGAGGGGGACGCCGTGGGTGACGGACGACCTCAACGCGTCGCGCCTCGACTACTACTACGCGTTCCTCGCCGCGCTGGCCGCGGCCAACCTGACCGCGTTCGTGGCGCTCAGCTGCAGGTACTCGTACAGGGCCGAGTCCACGGAGGCCATCGCCGTCACCGCGAGAGTGCACTCGGAGCCGGTGCCGGTGGTGGCGCCATGACAAGATCGAGCTTCCATGCGCCGTTTCGCGATCCACTCGTGTTTGGTTATGAGTTTTACGTATAACGGAGTGTGATTTAGACGAGACGAACGTAGTACGTGATTGTGACGATCACGATCAACTGAACTCACCTTGTAGCTAGGTCGTCGCTTGCATATCTATCGGTTCTTGCCATTGAAAAGTAAGGGCCTGTTTGGGAGGGCTCCCAACAGCTCCATGAAGCTGTTGGGAGCTGTTTTTTTCCAAACAACTCATTTCAAAACAACTCTATAAGTGGAGCTATTTTTCATTCTCTCTCACAAAGAAATGAGGTGGGAGGGAGCTGAAAATAGTAGCTTCTACCAGCTCTCTCATCTGGCCCTAACACCATTGCCCTCCTAGTTGAAATAATATTACGGGAATTGCCATTATCTTCACTGTGACGCAAGGCCTGCCGAGCGCTCGTGCATCCGTCCAGTCCCGTCTCGTCCACCCTCGTGCATCCGTGAAGGCTCCTAGTATATGACTGTATGGTTGATTTATGCTTGTAGGCTGTAGCTCTGGTACCGGCTTGCTAAAAAAATTGCTTAAGTTGCTGGTCTGTAGCATAAGCTAGTTGGTATATACCGATCATGGTCTGTAGGGTGACTGCCTGATAATCTGTGCTATCTCAAAACAAGGGTATATTGGACTATTATCTTCTCTCAACTATTCATTAATCATTAGTGAAGCTGTTTTGCCAAACACCATTCCTAAAATAGCTTCATGAAGCTACTATAAGCTGTTGGGGGAGCTGTTTTAAAAAAAAATAGATTCACTAGTGAAGCTAAGCCCTCCCAAACAGGCCTAAGTATATTTTGTGACGATCGTCGGTAGCTTTCGCGAATTGGCATGCCGAAGTGACATGCAAGGCCAGGCATGCTGAGGTAGGCGTCTACTACTTGATTGAGATATCCAATTGTTGAGATCGTTAATGTGACATCGGCTATGAATGCACCTACTACTACAACTATTGATTACACTCGATCGTTTTTTTTTTTTTCAAACAGATTGCGCAGTTTGCATATTCTTGCTGTCTTGCATGTTGCTTTGCAGCATATCGTATCTTCGACCGTTGGGGCCGGCCTTGCGCGAATATTGATGATTCCCCCATGCGCGCCGCGCCAAATGTGGGTTCCATGAGATCTACCAATAGTCTAATATAGCAGTGCTTTGACTACCGGTGGGGTTCACTCTCTGCCTTTGACTTGTGGCAGCTAGAGTTGAAAAAGACACGTGAACGTGACCGTACATAGATGCACATCCGAGAGTAGCAGCGAAGACCTACGGACGCTCTTGATTGTAACGTAGGCAGCCAGAGTCGTCTCGTCAAACTTTGCTGCTCGATCTGTATTCGTGCTATACCTAAGTTTTCTCACTGCATCCATCGACGTTTGACGGAGACGGCCGTAGCTGTATGTATATAAATATATCTGATGCAGCGTACATAGCATTATCCGATCGACCTACAAAAAGCATGCATGATGCATGGTCTACAACTCTCTGCGACCTACACTCTCTGGATAAATAGTGTGCATAGCATTATCTGATCGGTCAGTCCAATTCTTCATCTTCACACGAACGGATTCCCAGCAATATCGAGTCGCCGGTAGTACGGCGACAGCTTGGGAGTCGTTCATGGCATCGTCGGCGCTTCCACAGTCCACACGGTGGACTTTCCAATTCTGCCGGGCTAAGCTAGCTAGCTAGCTTGGTCGATGGCAAAATCGTACCGATCGGAGGACGACTGGTTGATCTATGCATCTATCTAGAAATGGAATCAAGTTTGGGAAATTCCAAACCGTATCGGTGTGTCAATCTGATTAGCTGATCGATCGGACAGTTTTAGTAGTAATCTCTATCGAGAGGCGAGTTAGTTCTAGCTAGTGTCGTATCTACACGTCAAAATCAGTAGGGGGAACAAACTGTATTATTTTTTTTGACTAATGAACAAGTTATATTATTAGCTGCAAAAACTGCTGCTGCAAAGGGAGTGGAACAAGCTGTCCTTGTCTGTCTTTTCCCTTGTGTTACTGCCGCTGTCATATCCCTGACTTATGGCCCCTTATATCTTGGTGGTAAAATTCAACGCCAGAAGAGTCAGAGAATTGAAATACGTTTGCATTGTAGTGCACATGTTCCTTTCATTTTTGTAATAGAAAAACTAAAAAGAAAGGTTTATTTTACAACGGCCATACGCAAGTAACAATTGCGCATATAAGATAGCTGATACCCCCGGAATCGTCCAAACGCATGTATCTAAAAACAACCCCACCAACCAATTGAAAACGGGTGCTCATTGCTGCTGACAGGTTGTCGATAAGCGAACACATAGCTCATACTTATTGTTACATGCATGTATGTGCTTATAATACTTGAGCAAATCTATCTTCTTATTATTACAATTACATTATTGTCGGGTACTCTTATATATACATGTACTTAGTTGATTGATACTTGATAGCTTGGTTAAACTTTTTTGTGGTGGGACATGTCCACTCGAATCCGAGTCCTTAATAACTCAACATGTGTGGCAATACTTAATTACAACTATCTATATATTCCTTTACTGGATAGGCACGTACGTGGGTACAGTGAGATGCATATGGCAATTTCATCGATCTCAAAAATGTATCTACCTAAACTATTGAGAAATCAGAGGTGCTCCTATAATATACGCCCTATTCGTTTGAGCTTATCAGAGCCATTAAACAATATTTTTCTCTCACAATAAATCAGAACCAGTCAACCATAAACGATCCAGCGAATAGGATGTATATGTGTCTATAGGGATAGTTGTTGTAATACGTGTAGTATATAACCTTTTTGTCTTTGTGTTCACAAAAAGAAAAAAGAAAAGAAAACGAATTCAGGGCAAAGGTTACTTTCACGGATCTAGTCGGGAGACCACTTGTTTTGACTAATTTAGGCCGCTAATATACTCCTTCCAGTTCCGCGTTCCCACTGCTGCTAGCCAGCTAGTGTACCTGTTGCTGTTCCCTCGCGCGCGTCATATATACAGTGTATAAGATAAGATTAACGTATTGTACATATGGATAATGGTCCACAGTTGTGTGCAAGAGGATTGCACGCATGTAGCTTTGATCATCGTTACCAAGTCAATCAAGTAAACAGCAGCTAGCTGAACCGGTTTCCTGTGACGTGGATGATCAAGGATTGGATGAGCGAGCGAGTGGTCAATGCATGAAACCACCCGCGACGGCGACAGTTGAAAAAGTACAATGTTTTTTTAGTGGCAGATTGACTTGGACTGGTACGTTTGGCAGGGGCATGCATCGACTTCGTTACTGAAACTCATAGAAACTTATACTCTGCTTCCGGTAGTGGTGGTACCGGGTAAAAAAGTACCACGTAGATAGCAGGCGTACATAGGACTGTCCCCACTTGAATTTGTACTGATGGCCAAGCCAGATTATTATGGTAACCGAGATGTAGAGACGATGAAGATTATTGGCGAAGAGGGGATCGGAGCAGGTCATGGACTCATGGTCAATGCATCAAACCAGCTGCATCTTGCGTACGTATGCTACTCCCACTTGCATGGCTCCGTTGAAAAACAAGTGCTTTTAGCAGCAGCTCGCGTTGCCTCGCTGAGTCGTTGTTGGCTGCTCGGATCAGTCAGCTCGATTGCGTCGTTGCGGAGAGACGAAATAATGCCAAGTGTCAGCTGTCGTGCGTTTGTAGTCCATGTGGTCGTTATAGTATTGCCTCTTCCGTGGAATGGCTGGCGGACGCATGCATCGATATCATATCCTCAGACTACCCACACCATTATCGGTGCTGAAAACAAATGTCAGTGCATCGCCTCATGCCGATGCTAGGAATCATACTAGTTATTATATTTCTCTGCAGCCTTAGCTACAGTAAAACGATGAACAGTCCTACAGTAACGGGTCCGGCGCTACAGTAGCGGGTCCAGCCAGGCACCGGGTACATTGTTCCTTAACGGGTTTGTTACTGTTCCATAACGGATTACACCCGTTCCTTAACGGGTCTTTTACTGTTCCATGTCGGGTTACACTGTTCCTTTACGGGTTCAATCTGTTCCATAACGGGTTTGTTACTGTTCATAGTGTTTTTTTTTTCTGCTTTCTCTTTAGTTACATCGTGTGGTTTCTTCCCCGCGCGAAGCGCGGGGTTACCATCTAGTTATATATATGTTCACAGTGCTGTATCGATGCTTTGTTGCTGGGATACATGGGCAGGACCCAAATCCTACTTCCTTGTTGATGTCTTCGCACAAGAACTTTGAACTGTCGGTTGAAATATACTCCCTTCAGTTCAAAATATAAATCATTTTAACTTTTTAGAGAGTCAAAACATATCAAGTTTAACCAAATTTCCATAGTAAATTAATAACAATGGGATACCAACTAACAATCATTTTTTGTAGAACACGCCTGAGGCGCGCTTTGCATTTTTTTCTTTTTTCGAAAGCGAGCTGTAGCTCGTGCTGCTTTAAGAGAAAACAGAGCTTACACAACGGGGTTCTGTAGAAGAGTGCGAGTTGCCGTCCCCCACAAGAGCTGCACAAGACACGAACACAAAACACAAAACACAAGCACACTAGACAGAAGGCACCGGCTATAACGGTGGAGCTCAAAGGTTGTACTAACTTATAAAACTAAAAGTGCGGCTGGCGACTGGGCGGAAGCCTAAGCCCTTCGAGGCGTCGACCGCGCGGCACGCTTTCTGAGCTGTGGAAAAAGCCCCCTCAAGTTTTCGTGCCGAGAAGAGGACATGTCACCGCCGAAGGCCTCCAGGAACCGGACTTCGATGGTGGCGTCTAGGGTTTCAGACGCCGCGTTGGCCGGCCGATCGGGCCACTTGTTGAGCAGCACCCGGCGAGCCTGGCGCTCCGGGTGAGGGTCGCGATATGCCGACTTGGCCGCGAGGCGCGTACTGCGACGCAGGCACCACTCATCCACGCTGATGGAGGATGTCCGTGGGCGTGGGGGATCCGCCACGAGGGGAGGTACAAAAGGCAGGGTCAAGCTGTCGATGAAGGCAGCGACCGACGCCTCAGTCGGTCCTAGAGCAGGATCGAGGGCCGGCACCGGTGAGGCGGGAGGTGAGGACGCCCGAGGGACCGCGCACGGCGCACCGGCGTCTCCGTCGAAGGTGTCGTCCACGCAGGCGCGCTGTACTGGCGAGGTCAAGTCAAAGCCGCCCACGTCCAAGCGTGAGGGAGACAAGTCCTCCACAGCCACCGAGGCTTCAGAAAGTGCTGCAGGCATGGGTGGCGCGTGGTGCCCGACGACCGGAGCCGGCGGCGGAGGGCTGCTGGGGTCGGGTAGCGTCACCGCTTCGACGCCAACCAACTCCAGCGCCACCGAGGCCGGGGTTGGCTGTAGTGAAGAAGCGACCTTCGTCGCGTCCACGGCAGCCTCCACCGAGCCATCGTCAACCGCGAAGCACAGCCGGATCAAACGTGGCGGTGAAGGCGGTTCCGGCAGCGCTGTAGACAAGTGCACGACGAGGGGAGGAGCCAGCTCATCCAACATCGGGTCAACCCGACCTCCAGTGAGCTTCAACGCCATCGGGTCGGCGGGTGCGGCAGCGTTGTCGACGTTGAGCTCCCTAGGCCGCCTGCACCGACGCCCCCGGCGTCGACGACAGGCCCTCTTGGCACCCTGCGTGGCACCAGCAAGTGGTGCAAGCGGGGAGGGAGTGGGTAGGCGTCCGTAGAGGCGGAAGGGGCCGGGCATAGAATTTGTCCGACCAAGAACGACGTCGCGTGAGGCTCAGAAGCGCCAGATGCCCCCAGGCTACCACCAACACTGGCGACGCCATGGCAAACTGGAGGGGCCACGGACGGGCGTTGAGGTGGACGACGAAGCTGGTGCCGGCCGCTAGAGAGCTCCCTAGTAGGTCGCCGAGGAGCGGCCTCCTGCGCGCGGCCCGCGGAAGGGTGTCGAGACGTGCAATTCCGCGCCCGGTGCCTCGTGCTGAGGCAGAAGAGGCAGCGGGACGGGGAGGTGCACATAGCGGCGACGTGGCCCTTCGCCAGACAGTTGAAGCAAAGACCGACAAGCGAGGTCGGTACTGGTCGTCGCTGTCGGGGGCACGAGGGACGGCGACGCCGGCGCCGATTCTCCACAAGAGTGAAGCCCTCGTCGTCGGTCACAGCAGCCGCGCGAGGGACGAGGCGTTGCCGCGCCGGGACCCTCGCCTCAGGAAGCGGGCCGAGACGGCTCTGTGCAGGCACGCGCGCAAGGCAGGCACCCCCACTGCCGTAGCACACTGCAACGTGCCCGGTGGACCAGTCGGCGACGGCGACACTCCAAGGGCAGCCACGGCTCTCCTCCCTCGCCGCCGACGATGGCGGCGACGACGCGGGGACGCCCGCCCTCCAAGAGCACCCAGGGAAGGGGCAGCAGCTTCGGCGACAGGGCATGAGGCCTGGGTCGGGGCCAGAGGCGAGGCGGCGCGACGCGAGGCCGGGGGCACACACTCCTCCTCCTCATCGTCAGAGTTCTCGCACTAGCGCAAGTGCTTAGGCCTGCCAGTGGAGCGGGCGAAGCAGGGGTCTTCTTCGTTGTCGGAGGCATCCTCGACGACGACCAAATCCTCCGCCCACCGAGCAGCAGCTGCTGAGGAAGGTGGCGACGAGCTCGGGGCAGAGGGGTGCACCGGGACGACGTCGGGCCCTAGGCAAGTCAATGAGTCGGTCGTCGGGGTCGAGGTAGTGGCAGCCGGAGGATGCAGTGGCGAGGAAGACGGCACCGCAAGCCCGACCGTGAATTCCTCCCACGCGGGCGCGAGGGCGGCCACAGGTAAGGACGACGGCGACAGGGCGGCCACAGACTCGGCCACCTCCCCCGCAGGGGGCGGGACGTCGACGGGCAGGGCGCTCCCCTTGGGCTGGGCGGCCGCTGGCGTAGGAGCCAAAAACTCCCCCTCTTCAACCTCCTCCTCAACGTCGTCGACGGGCTCGTCCTCGATGAGGACAAGGTCCCCACCGCCCGGTGACCCGCGAAGGCCACACCAGGGGGAGGGCACCTCCGAAGCAGGAGCAGGGGCCCGGTCCCCCACCACGCTCGAGCCCGAGCGGGTGGCAGCACGCGACGAAGGCGGCACCGCGGCAGAACCCGCCGGCTCCCGTCCTGGCCCAGCGTCCGCGGCAGAATAGGGTGGAGGCGACGAGCTGCAGCCCCGCAGAGGCAGGGCGACCGTGCCCGGAGAAGAAGCCCGGCTCTCCGGCGCGTAGCAGCCCGGACCGCACAGGAGGAGGCCACCAAAGGATGGATCCGGCGCCGCGGACCCGGATCCGGAGCTGGAGCGGGTGGGGCGAGCCGGGAAGGGGGTGCGGCGGCGGCGCGGCGCGGCCGCGACGCCATCGCCGGGGAGGGGGAGGGTCGGGTGGGTGGGGTCCAACGAAACATTTCGATATAGGCGCTTTGCATTAAGAGGACAGGAAGGTTTAATGGAACAACAAGCGACGGTAACCGTGGTTACCAGACGCCAAATGCACACCAACCCCACACCAGCAGCACCAACCCGTTACATTGGGACAAATTTTGCTACTACAAGCACTACGCGTCTAAGCACGCTGCAACGCAAACAGCTCACGCAGCGGTTTGAAGCCCGCTGAACCCCAAACCAAAGCCTCATCGAAGATTGTAGAGACGACCTGCTAACAGGAAGATGGCGTTCCCCCGAAGGTACACGCGTTCCACTCTTTCCACAGTGTCCAGGCGATCAGGCAGCAAAGGGAATCGAAGCCCCTCCTCAATTGCTTGGGTACTCTCTTCCGCTGCCTCACCCACCAGTCCATGACGTCTTCCTCCCGAACGGTGACGAAGCACTCTGGATAGGCAAGCATGCCAGACTTGCCTACTGAAGCTGCACCCGATGATGATGTGATGGATACTCTCAACCGCTTGATTGCAAAGGATGCACACGTTGGAGTCCTGCAGACCGTGTCTCCAACGCCTTTCCGCCGTCCAACATCGCTCATGCATGACCAACCAAAGAAAGAAGCGGACCCTCGGTGGCGCGGAGGCCTTCCAAATCAGTTTAGCACCCACCGGCGAGGACGAACCGAAGAACAAGGCCGCATACGCGGTGGAAGCCGACTAGCACTGGTCCGACGACAGGCGCCACAAGAATGTATCCTACATGTCAGGCTGCAACTGGACCGTATCAAGAAGATCACAAATTTCGGCCACCTCAATGGCCAGCTGCATTGTAACCGGCCCTGTAATATGCGTGGCCCAAGCAGTGTGAGGCAAGGCTTCAGCGACGGAAGCCTTCTTCTTGCGCGGCCGAACAGCAGCAAAGACCGTTGGCGCAATAGCCTGGATGCTCGCCCCTGCAGCCATCGATCAGTCCAGAAGAAGATTGATTCACCATTGCCCAAGTTGAAGGTGGTTGCCGCCTGGAACAGGGCCAAAACCGCCACACTCATTCGTGCGCGGTGCGATTCCCATGCGACGCTCCTTCCAAACCCCAACTAACAATCATTAAACTCTTCATTAATTTTACTTTCATAATATGTACCTATCTGATGTGATACATCTTTGCAATTCTCTCTACAACTTTGGACAAACTTGAGATGTTTTTTTTACTCTCTGTGAAAATTGAAATGAACTATAATTCACACTTCCTATATATAAACCAGGTGCCTAAAACCAAATAAAATTTCAGGCGACCATGTGCACGCCGCATGCCACGCCTCCCTCTCGGCCTCCTCCACCATCTCGACGTGTGAGATCTTGCATCGTTTGAAAGGAATCCAAACCTCGTGCGCCTGGAATATCAGCACTCATTATAATTGGAACTCAGTGTACTTGTTGCTGTTTCCTCCCGTCATTCAAGATTAACGTTCGTATTGAATATGGATATACTAAAGCAAGGACTATGTACAAGCGTGTTGCTTTGATCAGCGTTCGCTCAATCAATAGTAACAACTGAACCCGGTTTCTGTGACGTGGATGAGGATTGGAGGGAGGGAGGAGATTGGTCAATGCTTGCAACCACCGTACCTGCGACATTTGAAAATCACAAGTTTTTTCTTTAGTGGCAGATTTGGACTCAATTGGTACGTTTGCCAGGAGGCAGGGGCATATGCATCCACTTGTTATATACTAATGAAATCACACTGATTCCGGTAGTGGTACCGGTAGAGCTACCGCGTAGAATACGTAGGAGTACGCGTCCACTTGGTCACTGATCGAATACTGATGGCCAAGCCAGATTATTTATTATGCTAATACGTCTCACGAGTATAACCGATCGAGACCCTGTAGTCCGGACCCACGAGATATGATGTAGACGACGAGGATAGGCGAGGGGGGATCGCAGGACAATGCATCAAACCAGTTGCACGCAACGCATCAATAAGTCACATATGCTACTCCCACTGGCATGGTTCCGCTGAAATAAAACAAGTGTTTTTAGCAGCAGCTCTGCTCCTTGTGGGCAGCTTTCAGACTAGTCAGCTCGATAAGTGTTAGCCGTCGTGGGTAAGTACTACATGGTCCTTATAGTATTGCCTCTGATCTCGCTTGCATGGAAAAATCCTCATATCCAACGCAAGCAGAGTTAAATTATGCCCCATGCCGCCGCCCGCCCGCCCTCCCGTGTCAGCAGCACAAAAGCACCGGGAAGCTGAATTGGTGTTCTTTTCCGGTTGGCTGGGTGGGTCGGTCAGTCAGATTCTTCGTCTGGATCTCATCAAAGGCGGAGAATCTTGCGGTACAGTACGGTTTAGCCAAAAAAGCTCGCTCGTGCGCTGAGAAGTCTTCATCCTAAGCCAATCCGGAGTCGGCCTGAATGCAGATGCAGCCTGCAAGCCTGGGCAAGTGAGCATACTTATTTGGACCGTTTACATACGTTTATTGTTTCGTGTGTGATGGAAGCTGCCGCATTCGATTGCTGTCTGTCTGCACGGAACCTTCGTTCCCCCTCGGCTCCCGTCGCCCGGCGCGGACCTGTACGTCCATGATCCAGTGAGGAACGGAACGGGATCATCCAGCTGTTGAGACTGAGCTGCATGCCGGTGTGACGCGATCGAAGTCGGGCGCGGACGGATTCGACGTTGGAGCGCGACTTCCCCGACCCGGTGCCCCGTGGTGTGTGCGTGTGACGCCGCCTTGCCGCCGGCGCCAACCGATTCTACTTCTAGAAACATAGGCAACGTCGTTGGAGCGAGAGCGACAGTCACTGTTGTTGCCTTTAATTTGATCGACACTCTACTTACTGCGTGTGCTCTGCTCATGTAATAGCAAGCTGTTTCCTCTCAAGTCCTCATCTGGATTGGATCGACCGTCACTGGACTGGATTGGATCGACCGAGTTTGATGGCACACCATGTGCCGGATCGGATGTGATCTTTCGAGCCCACCTGTCACATGCCACGTGTGGCAGAGTTTACACTACGTACCCGTAGGTTCCTCCACAAAACCGATTTTACCAATTACCAAGGCTTGTGTGGCGCTGAGACAAACAAAGATGTCCATTCTTGTTCGTTACCGAGTTTCATCACTCTAGGCCACCAAAACAATAGTATACATCCACATGCGCTAAATAATACGATAAGTCTTAATCTAAAGATTAAGTTTTCATTTGGTTTTTTTTCATGTACTTTTTAAAATAAAACCGTAGCGTTAGCACGGGCATTATACTAGTACAAATAGTTGAACACCATGCTGATGATTTAGAATCATAGTTCACAGAATCACATATGATGTAGTCCACGCTACGATTATAAAACATACATTATATGAATATCTGATACTGATATGTTTGGTGATGTACACGAATAATGATAAGTAATAATCTCGTTGGCATCCATGATATGCACAAACCAATGACAGGTGATCAATTAGGGAGACTATTTATACAAAACTAATCAGATCAAATCAAGAAAACGCAAAGTTGTTACATGTCAGATTCGCAAGCATATTTTTTGCCAGAGTGCTAGCAATAGCAATGGAGTTATTTCAGCTTCTTGGTCTAGTTGCCAATGTTGATTCTTGTCCTTTACCAAGTTCCATTACTTTGGCCACCTAAATGGCGATCTTTTTACCTCGCACGAGTCAATGTGATGCAAATTAACTAAACCATTGCTCATTGCTGGGAGATGAAGGAAGCTCGTCCGTGTACAAGTCTTGCGCCTCGGGCCAATCCGCCAATGGGGGGGCTTGGATGGAGGAGCAGGTAACACGGGTGGTGAGCCTACTACGTCGTGGACTTGCATACTTGACTCCACCCAAGTACCCAACTGCAAGCGCTTGAGTACAGAGTGCTGTACCGGTGATTTGGTGAAAGGTACTTAGTCATGTTAGATATACCAACACATCGACAGTAACAAGAAGTTCGGCACAGGCCACAGGTGTGTGTATTCCGTCCACGGAGCGCGCGGACGTGCCGAAACGGCGCTGATTTTTCTTGCCGAAAGAATAAATCCTGGCGACTCATCTTTTGTCCCATGCGCGTGGACGGACGGCAAAACGCACGGGACGCATCCAGGCAATCGGCCCGACCCCGAGATACGCCTCCGCGCAGTCCCGCAGCTGGTTTCCCACGGGAGCACGCCGGCGAGAGGCTTGGGCGACGGAGTGCGTGCATGCCCTCGTGCGTGTCTGCGTGGGCACGCACGCACGCATGCGCGCGGCCGCCGTCGCGCAACTGTCCGTGATGCCGACAGAAAGGGCCGCCGTGACGGCGAGGTCGACAATCGCCTCTCGCCTCGCCGGGAGACGCATACGCATGGCTGGGCGCGATCCATCCGGAGGAGAGCCACGCAAGGCGAGCGGGACGTGTGCCGGTGTTGCTCGCCCTTTGTTGTAGCACAACCGTGACTGGTGCTGCGTAGCACGCCCCGCGCCGGTCCCCGATGCTAGGAAGCAGGGGTTCCCCCACGGCGTGCAGGAGCAGTAGTGTCGTTGCGGCAAAGTCGCTTTGATACATACTATTGCAGAAAGGGGAAAAAAAAAGAGGATCAGAGTTGTGGTAGGCAGCTAAAATTTGAGACGAAGATGTGTGTAAAACAAAGCAGCATGCCAGCATGGCACTTTGCCACTTTGGATGGGAGCCCCACGCAAAATGGCGCCAGCCATCTTTAATTTGCTCCCATGGTAATTTTCCCTGGAGTTATTTCTAAGAGTATAATAAAATGTTGTCTAGTGCGCAAATAGTCGCTTAAGATGAAGAACATTGAGGGCAAGCTGTGCTTAGTGTAATATTTACACCTCCCAAATGTGCGTGTTGGCACATCTTGTAAAAACTTTCTTCTTAGGTCGTAGATTTCAGCTTATTTCAATATGTCGGAATATGTCAGCTTTTCAACCAACTGAATAGGACCTTAATACAAAGATACACAAATATTTTGCGTATTCAAGAAAAAATAAAATAAAATGTAAGTAGACTTGATGCTGAGGTGAATTAAAAGGGAAAAGAGAGATGAGAAACGAGCTATCAGCTTACAACCGACTTAAATTTTTGTGAGCTATACAAGTTGTGTTTTTTAAGAAACTGATGTTTCCCTCGCTCTTTAATGGCCTTTAACTAAAATGACGATCGTTTGGCCATGTAGACGACGTTGATGCGATTGGGACTGGGATTGGGATCTGGTTGCTCTTCCGTCCTTGTTGAGTGAAAGACGGCTGCTAGCTGCAGTTTGAGTAGTATAGCACCGGCGTGCGTGTCCACCATTTGTCCATTTGAGCCTAAACGGAGGGAGACCTGATTTAGACGTGCACGTTGCTGAAATATGCCCACGTGGGAAAGCGCGCCTCCTCTTTGGCCGTGTCCCAATCTAGAGGAAACCAGCCACTCACAGATAGGCATGATGCACACTTAGGGCAGTCCTAATGCAGACTCTACTGTCCCAATCTAAAAAACCAGCCACTCACAGATAGGCATGATGCACCCTAATATAAACGCTTTGTTGTTGTTGCTGTTACCCAAGATTTATTTGTCGTAAGTTTTGTACTCCTACTTGAGTATAAATCGCAAAAAAAAAAGATCAATTTGTCGTCATCGTTTCTTAATACTAGTAATTATCTACATCTGAAAACGAGATGCTCGAGCACGATGGTGCCCAACGCACGCTGCCACGTCCCAAACTACACTTGCTACGTCTTGCTCGTCGGCCGGACTGCCGGAGTTGAACTCAGGGCATTGTTTCAAAAGTCATACTGGAGCACTGAATGAGGATTGCTTTTTTTTTTTTTACAGAAATGAGGACTGCTTTAACATAGTATGTTTTTAAAAAGATTCAGATTATTTTTTTCTCGAATACGTAAAAAATTTGCGCATCTTTATATTTAAAAGGATTTTTTTTCACATCAGCACCATAGCACTCTGGGATGTTTTAGATATTACTGTAGGCGCCTCCTCCCTAATGGAATGCTCTAAAAGATCTAGGTTATTGATTACCAGCGTATATTAATAAAAAGAAGATGATGGGAGTTTTGTGCAAGATGCGTGTGCAACCCAATTCTAGTAGACCATTAGAGATTATTAGGGGAAAGAAATTTATGTGCAACTACCAGTAATCCAAAGCAACAAGAGCACCGGTACTGTTGAAACTTTTTTGTTCCAACAGATTTCCACACAAAGAGCTTCATTATCGATTATAAACGCTTTGTAGTTGCTGCTGCTGCATTCGTCCCCAAGATTAATTTGTCGTCACCATTTCTTCATAGTAATCATCTATGAGTGAAAACGACATGCTCGAGCGCGATGATGCCCTCTACGCACGCTGCCACGTCCCAAACCACACTTGCTACAATCTGCAACTGGTCGACCGGAGTAGAAAACAGGGCCTTGTTTGAAACGTAATATTAACTAAAGTACGAACTAGGTCATCAATGTTGCCATATGTGTTGTATTTGCGAGTTATCTTCCGGACAATTATTTGGAGGAAGCTTTGGAAATGCAGAATAGTTTTTGGTTGATCAGCTGATCTCCCCTGCAGTGACTTCTCCCACCAGATTTTCAACATCCCGTAAATAGATTTTTTATTTGATTTGATGAAGTCAACAAAAACTTGAAATAAACGAAGACTCAAAAGTACATGGGTCTACACAATTCCAGTCCACTCGGGCCTCGCCAAATGTTGACCGGTGGAGGACCGGGCTTATAAATGGGTGCCCATCAGCTGCTAGAGCTCACATAGCTAGAGCGGCTGGAGCTGTGCCGGTCATACCCATCCATCTGAGGTCTGAGAGGTCTCGGCTCGGAGAGCCATGGCCACCCATGACCCAGCCATGGCGGAGGAGAGGCTGGAGGCGGCCGCTGACGACGAGTACACGCAGGACGGCACGGTGGACCTCCACGGCAACCCCGTGCTCCGCTCCAAGCGCGGAGGGTGGAAAGCCTGCGGCTTCGTCGTAGGTACGCAACCCGCTAGCTAGCTATCCTTATGCTCCGGCCATGGTTTGTGTTTTCGAGCTCCTCAAAGCTAAGCTAGCTCGGCCTTGTTGTCAACACACATGCCTGTCATGGAGAAGCTGAGTAGAAGCACACATATCTTTTTTTCATTTTTGATAAAAGAAAAATTATATATTATCTGGTTATTCGACGGTAAAAGTAGTTTCGGAAAATGAAACGAGCCAAAAGCTCTGTTTTTCCTCGCACACTAAACCAGGCTTGGTTTGCGTAAACAAACACCAAAACAAAGTAATGTTAAAATACTAGCACAAGCTTGTAGTTTAGCTCTGGCGGCCACATGCTCATGACTGAGAAAATTAGGGCCCTGACGGTTGGTAGGAATAGGACCGATGGTAGGCAGGCTGGTAGCATCGCGCTGAAGCCAAAAACTTTGGTTTAGTTTGGGTGGACCAGTATGATCCATCTCAATCTATGTGATCCAAACGAACTATTGGTTGGCTTTGGATCTTCACCGATTGGGCACTTGGATGATACTAATCCTAGCTAGCTGCTGCCATCGGTGGGACCTGTACATCCATGGATGCTGAGCCATAGTACACATCACAGAAGATCTATGGCGCTGGCACACCGTGAGTGTCTCCATCATTATGGTCTCCATGCAAGCTGAGCTGAGGCAGTGTATAACTGTATACTACCATTGTATACTAGGAAACGAAATACTACTTTAAGGATATGCAAATAGCAAGGCCAACCAAAGGATTCTCGGAGTATATCAGCGTCTTGTATTCGAATATTTTTTTTAGCGGGGAACATCATGTGCTCTGCCTTTTCATTATAGAGTTGGAAAAAAAATTACACATATACTTGTCTCAGCGTTAATAAACAAACAAGACAAAAGAAAAAAATCAGAGGAAATTAAAAACAAAGAAGTACAGAAACTCTAAACGGCTTTCTAGCCTGCTGGTTGTGCAGCATCTCTATGGCGTGCCTGAACGCCTTTGTGCAGCATGTCTATGGCGTGCCTGAACGCCACTACTTCCGCCGCCACAAGTTGTGTTTCCGGCATCGCCTTGTTATCATAGACTCGGCGACATCGTTCTTTCCAAATGTTCCATGTCGACACATGGATAAAAAATTGACGCCCTTCTTTTTGGAACCGCGGCAGCAAACAATAGTGCCCTCCCCTTGCAGGGCTGATTTTTCTGAACCTTGCTGAGAGGAAAAGCACAGATAACTGCAGACTTAGGGGATGCTTGTCCTGTCACCAAGCGTTTGGAATTATTAGCCTTGTACCAATCGAGGCTTTGCCGTGCTTCCATCAGACTCGTCACTCGACTTGGTATTGTGCTCCCCATGACAACAAGGCACGCTATGTTCTGTTTGTCCATTTCCAACCATTTGTGTTCAGACATATTAATGTCGTGTGCCTGTGTCATAGGCTTTGGTTGCTATTTAGTACATAAGTACAGTATATATATTGTGTGTGTGTGTGTGTGTGTGTGGGGGGGGGTGGGGTGGGGGGGGGGGGGGAAGGGTTGGAGACCAACACGAAATCACTTTTAACAATTGTGAGGCTGAGTCACACGGCCGACTTGTCCAAAGATTTTGTCTACAAATTTAACTTTGGAGAGTGCCTACAAATTTAACTAATCTTTTTAACATGGAATTGCTCCATCGGAGATCGTTTCTTGAGATATATGAAAGATAGCCCTTTGCGGTGTGTGTGATGTTGATGTCTATGGTTTGTTGACAAACGGTAAGCTCAAGAGTCGTTGGAGCCGGAAGAGGTCGGCTAGGGAGTGGGTCCAGCTACGGGAAGAAAGAATAGTATGCAGTCTCTTTTGCATGCCATCTCTTTCGTAGGTGTCGTCAAGTTTTGCTCCTGGTTTACCGATCCCTTCTGGCTCTGTGCAGAGTAATCAAATGCAAACAGTATATATAGTATCGAGAGAGACAGAGACACAGAGATAATAAATAAATAGATAAAATAAAGCAAGAGGTATAACTAGAAACTCTGCTTCATCAAAGTTATTATAAGAAAAAAAAAGCATATCGCACTTGTCAATGACATGCACTTCTATTTGAAATTATATATGTGCATGGCGCATTCGAAGTACTAGTATATGTGCATGTGCATTTGAATATCACACTTGAGATGTACTTGTATGTAGTTATACGTGTACGGTACATTTGAAACAGAGCCTTGCTCCAAATAACGAATTGCGCACGTACATACGCAGTGTACGAGGTATTCGAGCGGATGGCGTACTACGGCATCTCGTCGAACCTGGTGCTGTACCTGACGACGAAGATGCACCAGGGTGTGGTGCCGTCGGCCAACAACGTCACCAACTGGGTCGGCACCATCTGGATGACGCCCATCATCGGCGCCTACATCGCCGACGCGCACCTAGGCCGCTACCGGACCTTCATGATCGCCTCCGTCATCTACCTCTGCGTGAGTTTAGTTTCTTTCTTGGAAGCCCATTATTGTTTGGCCGTCGTCAATCTTGTGAGAAACTGAACTGAAGCCCATTCATCAATTGCGCAGGGCATGATCCTGCTGACGCTGGCGGTGTCGGTGCCGGCGCTGCGGCCGCCCGAGTGCGGCCCCAGCACGTCGGACCCCAACTGCGTGCAGCAGGCGACGACCGGGCAGCTGGGCGTCTTCTTCCTGGCGCTGTACATCCTGGCCGTGGGCACGGGCGGCACCAAGCCCAACATCTCCACCATCGGGGCCGACCAGTTCGACGACAGCCACCCGCGGGAGCGCACCCACAAGCTCTCCTTCTTCAACTGGTGGATGTTCAGCATCTTCTTCGGCACGCTCTTCGCCAACACGGTGCTCGTCTACATCCAGGACAACGTCGGCTGGACCGTCGGCTACGCGCTGCCAACGCTGGGGCTCGCCGTCTCCATCGCCATCTTCACCGCCGGCACAAAATTCTACCGCCATAAGCCCACCTCCGAGAGCCCCTTCGCCAAGATGGCCAGGGTCATCGTGGCGGCCGCCAGGAAGCTCGCCGTGTCATTGCCCGCGGACCCGCGCGAACTGCACGAGCACGACGACGCCTACTACGCCAAGAAGAAAGCGATTCCGCTCCCGCACACACCCAATCTGAGCGCCCTGAGCAAGGCGGCGGTGAAGACGAAGACCGACGGCGGTAAAGAAGACCGGTGGTCGCTCAGCACGGTGACGCAGGTGGAGGAGACGAAGCAGATGCTCAAGATGCTCCCCGTGCTGGCCATCACGTTCGTGCCCGCGGCGATGGTAGCGCAGACCAACACGCTGTTCGTCAAGCAGGGGACGACGCTGGACCGTTCCATCGGCCCTAAGTTCTCGATCCCACCGGCGAGCCTCCAGGCGTTCATCACCATCTCCATGCTGATCTCCGTCGTGCTCTACGACCGCGTCTTCATGCCGTTCGCGCGCCGGATCACGGGGAACCCGCGCGGGATCTCGCTGCTGCAGCGCATGAGCGTCGGCCTCGTCATCCACATCGTCATCATGGCCATCGCGTCCGTGACGGAGCGGCACCGCCTGGCGGTGGCGCGCGAGCACGGGGTGTTCGACAGCAGGACCAAGGGCGCCACGATCCCGCTCACCATCTTCGTGCTGCTCCCGCAGTTCGTGCTCATGGGCGTCGCCGACGCGTTCCTGGAGGTGGCCAAGATCGAGTTCTTCTACGACCAGGCGCCCGAGGGGATGAAGAGCCTCGGCACGTCGTACGCCATGACCAGCCTCGGCATCGGCAACTTCCTCAGCAGCGCGCTGCTGTCGGCCGTGTCGCACATCACGGAGCGCCACGGCCGGCAGGGGTGGATCCTCAACAACCTCAACGCGTCGCGGCTGGACAAGTACTACGCCTTCTTCGCCATCCTCAACTGCGCCAACCTCGTCGCCTTCTTCGTCGTGTCCCGGTTCTACGTGTACAACGCCGAGGTGTCCCGCGTCGGCGACGCCGGCGGGAGCAGCAAGCAGAAGCGGGAGGTGGCGATGCAGGCGCCGGCGTCGTCCGTGGGCGCAGGGGAGGCCACCCTATAGGAGTAGTAGTGTTCCGTTACAACTGTACTAGTTCGTTGTCATACTCATACATACCACATACGTGACAATCTCAAGGATGAAGCTCGATCTGCGTGTACATTGCGTGAACTCTCTGCATCACTTGCTCTGCATGCAACATGCATTGGATGTGATGAACAAGAACTCTGACGTGGCTTCGGACTACTTGTACTCCTTTCTCCTTGCAGCTTGGGTCCATTCCAACAATGGAAGCTTGATTGGCACAACTACAAATGCGGAATGTTAGCACAAACCTCTTGAATCTTGAAATTGAAAGGGTACCAGTAGTCAGTAGATCACGTTTCTAATATTTTCGAAAAAACTATTCCATCAGGGTTTTGCTACGGTACACCAAAATAATTGTGGACCGTCGATCTAAACAATAATTACCACATATTACCTCCTAAGAGGTAATAAATTTATAAGGAAAATATCTTTCTATTAGATCTAGTATGCATGCAAGATATAACATATCTAACATGTTCTGAAGTTTTTTATAACATGAAGGGCGGCCACACACATGCCTATAGTTTTGGGCGCACACGCATGTGCAACTGTATTTTATTTTATTTTCATTATATAACACGATGATTTGTAGTTTTTTTTTTGACAAACGATGATTTGTAGTTAGAAGTAATACGTCTAGTTTTTGTATTTATCCTATTATAATTTTTTTTGCTTTGGAATATTGTGGGGCCATTTCATGGTAGGCATACAAATTTATAACTTTTGTAATATGACAGGTGGTAGGTCCAATTTAATTTTAGCGTAACATATTTTGATGAAAATGACTTGTCCACATTTTTTGTTAGAAAATTGGTAATTGCATGCGGCACAAAAAAAGGAAGATGGTCCACTGCATGCGGCACCAAACAAGGAAGATAGTCTAGGTGGGGATATGCCTGAGATTTTGGGGATTCCTTTTCTATTTTATGAATATTAGTTAATTAAATTCTTTCATTTATTTTTGAAAAATCAAGGGCTGTGATGTTTTTGAGATCTTATCTCTCGAAGAAAGGGAAGAACAAATCACTCGCTTTTCCATTCCCCTCCTCATGCCACGCACACGCATGGTGCGACCAGGTTGCCACTGCCATGCCGAGACACGCGCCCTTGTGCCAAGCCGATGTGCCAACAATGCCGCCGTTGCGCGAGCGAGCGCACCTGGGTGAGCAGGCCGGCACGAGGCAGATCGAGCGGGCTGGGGCGAGCAAGTGAGTGGCAATGGCCATGCTACACGCTAGCCATGCTGCCACTGGTTGAGTATAAATTTCCATATGGCCCATGGGCCGTGGCACGGCACGGAACACGGCGACACGACACGGCCCATGGGCCGGCACGGCACGGCGGCCACCGTGCCCGTGCCAGCACGGCACGAAGGCCATGCCGTGCATGGGCCGCCGGCCTGGCACGCGACACGGCACGGGCACGGCACGGCCAGGGGAGCGGCACGGTGGCGGCACGGCGGAGGCGGCGTCAGCGACCGGCGGAGGCGGCGTCTGCGCTGGAGCGAGGCAGCAAGGCAGCAAGGCAGCAGCCAGCAAGGCACTGCTAGCGGTAGCGGCAAGGCAGCAAGGCAGATGGCGCCATGGCGGAGTGAGTCGCGGCGCTCGCGGCGGATGGCGGATGGCGGAGTCGCGGCGCTCGCGGCGGATGGCGCGGATGGCGGAGTCGCGGCGCTCGCGGCGGATGGCGCGGATGGCGGAGTCGCGGCGCTCGCGGCGGATGGCGGAGTGGCGGAGTCGCGGCCGACGCGGCGGCCTGCTCGCATGCGACGGCACGGTGGCACGGCGGCACGCCGTGCTTTCGGCACGGCCCGACGGCCCATGTGCCGTGCCGTGGGCCGGAGGCCTGGCCCATGGCACGGCCAGGGCACGGCACGGCGGCGGCACGGCGGCGACGCCGCCGCGGCACGGCGCAGTGCCGTGCCGTGTTGGCACGGCCGTGCCGCGTGCCGTACCGTGCCGGCACGGTGGCCATCTATATGGTTGAGTGGGCGGGCGCCACCGCGTCGGACAAGCAGGCTGGCACTGGGCCGAGTTTTCGTCCCCACGTTGGGCCGCTGCCACCGCTGTAGGCCGCCATGCTCGATGCAGAACGAGAAAGGACAGTGATAAAAATAGCGGAGAGTGGACAACTTTTTTTATCTGGATTCTATAACGGTGGCCCCCTCACATCACACAGTTCACACTATAGGGGTTTGTTATAGTCTTTTGCAACACACCTCTCTAAAACCTAAAAACTAGTGTGTGTGGTTGGTAATCCGAGTATTATCAAGACTTGTTAACCTTGTTTTCTTTTATTCTGCTTAATGAAATACGCGCAACGGTGCAGTCTCCAAAAAAAAAAACCTAAAAACTTGTTTTTTTAATCCCCTATAGAAATACCAAAGGGAAATGTGATCTACCGGAATTGTTCTAAGGATACAACATAGCTCTTGAGTTGTGGAAAATTGCCTCGTTCTCAAGTCTTACTAACTCAACCGACAAAGGGTTTTTTTTATAATTTCAAGACTCCTCCGAATGGCATTTGGCTCCGCATAGGGGTAAAGTAGTAAAATCAAACATCATAGTATCTCACACGGGGCATGCCATCCCACTTTGTCACCTTTGTTTTTGCCTTGGGAGACTTGGGCCAGAAACCCAGAGTCATCTTTTCAGTAAAAAAAAAAAACCAAAGTCATCATTGCATAGTGTCTCATTTTTTGCGCTTGGCAGCTACAAGCTGCACTCGTATTACTATTAACTTCAAAGCTTTCGAAATACAAGTAACAATCTGCACCAATACTTTCTACCGATCTAGTACTTGTGTTGCACTGGTAATTCTCCCTCACCCCCCTAATTATTGTCATGCTATGCCATGGGTGGTTAGAGAGGGTGAATGCGTGAAAAAGCCACAAGTTGCGACTTCGAGTGTCGGCAACCTTGTGAATAATCACGTCCCTTCAGCTTTGCAACAACACAACACTATGGCTGCCTGGTGGGTATTTCAGTATAAAAGTTTTGAACTCTTGTTTTTTGTGCTATTTTTCGGCCCAAATATGTGATTCTTGGACAATGATGTGTGGGGAGGCGGTTCAAAATGTGACCACCTCTGCAAATCGATTTCGAGATGACTTGAATAGGAGAGGCGACTATAGAGGCAAAAGCCGCCTCTACAAATTAAAATTATAGAAGTGAATATTAGCTAAGAGCTATGGAGTTCCTTTTTTTCCATTTAGCTTTGTACTTTGTTCTCCTTTTAATTTGTGCAAGTTTAGAATTTTGCTATCTCTATAGCAAGGTTCGTTTTGTAAAAGTATGATTTGTTTCCTTTCAATTAAAATTGGATCACTCTTGCATGGTGGAGATAAATACTCCCTCCATTCCAAATTATAAGGCATTCCAAGAATCTTGGAGAGTCAAACTTTTTCAAGTTTGACCAACTTTATATGAAATAATAATAATATTTATGATGACAACTAAGTACCATTAGATTCTCCATTACTTCTATTTTCATTGCATACCTAATTGATGGCTTAAGTTATTATAGTTTTTTTCTATAATTTTGGTCAAACTTAAAAATTTTTGACTCTCCAAGATTCTTGGAATGCTTATAATTTAGAATGGAGGGAGTAGCTCTTACATTATTTAGTGCAGAGATAAATAAAAAAAATAGTGCGATAAGTGTCTGTTAAATGACAGTTATGTGCCTGATTTTTAAAAAAAAACAACAACAATCTTACACAATCTATTATTAGAATCAAAATAACAATGCAAAGACACTTTATAGTTTTTCTATATAGCCAAATAATGACAGGATTGCATGTTACTAGAATAACAATAAAAATTCAGACACACATATAGGAGAGGTGAAATAATAAACATCGTACATTTTTTATCGGACGGAGAATACTTCTCGAGAAAAGTTTCACGTATGTTAGCTTGGAGTGCAAGCGTTGTATTATGGCATTAACAGAATCGGCCATGGCACCAAATCGTGCTGGCCAAGAAAGTGAATCAGGGGCAGGCGGATACTATTGCTGCTACCAAGAAGATGCCGCACGGCGGCGGCGCTGCTGCCATTGATCGAATTCAAATGATCGGACTTCGATTTCGATACGAATTCGCAACGCTCTGTATATAGTTTTGGAGACTCCCAACGCCACACGCCTTTGGTTGCAATTGCAAGAGCCCTCTCCTCTTCTCGATTCTAGGTTGGAGCTTGGATCCGATCGATCTCATGGCGGTGACGACCCACAAGTGCCCGGCGCCGATGGGAAACTGCTGTCGTCCCGCGGTGGCCGGCATCGGCAAGAAGCGGGCGCGCTACGACGACGACGACTACGAGCTGGGGAGCATCTACAACTACAAGAACCTCGAGCCGCTCGGGGAAGGCACCTACGGCGAGGTGGTGAAGGCGCGGGACCTGCGCACGGGCGAGACGGTGGCCGTCAAGTGGATCCGCCCCTACGTCGACGAGGCGGGCGTGACCGACCTCGGCGCCGTCTTCCGCGAGGCCGCCTGCCTCGAGGCGTGCCGCGGCGCGCCCTCGGTCGTGCAGATGAAGGAGGTCGCGGCCGACGAGGTCACCGGCCACGTGTTCATCGTGATGGAGTTCGTGGGCGCCACGACCCTCAATAGCCACCTCACGCGGCAGTTCTCCGGCGGCGAGACCCGCGCGATCATGCGGCAGCTCCTGCGCGGGGCCGAGGCGATCCACGGCGCGGGCCTGATCCACCGCGACATCAAGCCGGACAACGTGCTCGTCGGCCCCGGCGTCGCGCTGAAGATCGGCGACCTCGGGATGGCGGTAAGGATCAGGCCCGCCGGTGAACCGTACCCGAAGGAGAAAATCGGCGCGCTGTGGTACCGCGCGCCGGAGCTGATGAGGGCCGCGGGGTCCCGGTCCCGGCGGACCTACGGCACCGCCGTCGACATGTGGGCGCTGGGTTGCGTGATGATGGAGCTGCTCATCGGCGAGCCCCTCTTCGAGCACGCGGAGACGGAGGACGACGTGCTCCGCCGGGCGCGTGACCTGCGGTACCAGATGGAGGCCATGGCGCCGGAGTCGTTCCTGCCTCAGCTGTCCAGGGCCGGGCACGAGGTCCTGCGAGGCCTGCTCAGTTTGGTGCCGGAGAAGAGACTCACCGCGGCGGATGCGCTCAGCCACCGGTGGTTCGACGAGGAGGACGAGCCCCTGTCCCTTGTTCGCAGAAGGCAGCACCCTGTCCGGTGGAGTTCGCAGAAGGATCAAGATCAACGTGGTTTCATCAGCATCTTGTAGATTCAATCAGTTTCTTGTAGAGTGCAGATCGTCGAAAGGCAGCACCCTTGTAGTCACAATTCAGAAAGGTGTAGCCACGAGGGAAGTTTGGGCCAAACCACCCGAAGAAAAACTTATGGTCAATGTGGATGCATCCTTTGAACCGGTGTCTAGAGTGCAGGTTCCACGAGAGTGATCATCAGAGATTGAGAAAAAGATTTTGTGGTAGAGACGAACACCTTCATCCCCAATGTAGCTGATCCACATATGGCAGAGGTGTATCCTTCGAAGGAAGGTCTGCTGTCAACTGAGCAAGTCATCAATGCTAGCTGAGTAATTGTTCAGTTAGATTGCTTGATGGTGGTTGAAACCATGGGGAGCGGAGGTTTTTCGGCAACTTCGGCAGCTGTGATTTACGATGACAGCTATTCTTTGTGGAGGAAGTTGTGAATTTCGAATACAAATCCATCGAGCATTGTCAAAGGGATGCAAATCAAGTAACGCACGAGTTAGCTATAGACAAACATTTAGTTCCAAATCTAGTTGTATTTGGGTTAAAGGACCCCAAGTTTCACATTAGAAGATTGTAAATGATGTAATTATTTTAGCTTTCCTGTTATTGAGGATATAGATAGCTTTTCTGTTATTTTAATGAATCAATAAAAGCTCATCGATTGTATTTATCTTTTTACTCTCTCTTTTTTGCTTGGCTAGTTTGTGTCCATGGGTTGTAGTGGCAAGTGGATACCCAAAAATTTTCACTACACCGTATCAATAGTTAGATTGCTTGATGGTGGTTGAAACCATTGTGGATAGAGGCTTTTTGGCAACTTTGGAAGCTTTGATTTATGATGAAAGCTATTCTAGAGTTCAGAGACATATCCATTGAGCATTGTCAAAGGCATGCAAATCAAGTAGCGCATGAGTTAGCAAGGAAGACTTTTAGTTCAAAATATAGTTGTATTTGGGTTGAATGACCCCAAGTGTGATCTTGTAAAGGATGTAACTATTCTCATGAACCAATAAAAACTTTGCCTATTGTCTTAGTTCTTTACTCTCTCTTTTTTGCTTGGCTAGTTTGTGTTCATGTGTTGCAGTGGTAAGTAGAAACCTAAAAAAATTCACTACACCATATCCATAGTCAAATTGCTTGACGGTGGTTGATACCATGGGGGATGTAGTTTTTTTCGATAACTTCAACGGTTTCGATTTATGATGAAAGCTATTCTAGAGGTTGGAGACATATCCATTAAGCACTGTCAAAGGCATGCAAATCGAGTAGTGTATGAGTTAGCTAGGCAGGCTTTTAGTTCAAAATCTAGTTATATTTGGGATGAATGGCCCCAAGTGTGATCTTATAAACGATGTAACTATTCTCATGAATCAATAAAAAACTTTGTTGATTGTCTTTGGCTCTTTACTCTCTTTTTTTCCTTGGCTAGTTTGTGCCCATACGGCATACGTTGTAGTGGTCTGTCCATTAGTGGAAGCCCAAAAATTTTCACTACACCATATCCATGTAAGTTGAAAGCCTCTTAATAGTCACATGAGTTGGCTAGTTTGGATGACAATATTTAGAATACTCACTGCATCCAAAGAAAAAAAATACAATTGTAACACAATAATATCAATTCAAAGAATTTTAAAATTTAACTATTTGCATGAAACAATGACAACAATTATGATATCTCCTATTTAGATACATCAGCTAAACTTTAGCTAGCTAATTATAACCGTGGTACATCCAAACAGTCCACACCTAAACCCAGATAAATTTTAGTTGGGGAATAAAATATACATGATCATTTTAGTTGTTTTAACTTAGTTAAAACCATATAAAAGACCTCAGTGACTAAACTACCCCTACCTATTTAGCTAGCTTAACAATCTATACTATAATTGAAATCTTCTAAAAGAGTGGGAAGCCAGAATCTCACCATCTAACCCCAGCTTCTCACCCAGGCTCATCAAACTCACCCGCACAAACCCCGCAAGCCCGCTCCAGCTATTCCACGACCACGGTTCGAATCAATCGAAGCGCACTTGCCCACACCCTTCTTTTTTTTCAATCCAAAAACCCATGAAACAAAGGGCCCAGTCTAGCCGGTGCGAGAGAGAGAGGGGCAGGGGCGGTGGCTCCTAGGGTTCGCGGTGGCAACGACGGGCGGCGGCAGGCCAGGATCGCCGGCTATCGGGCAGCAGCGAGCAACGCCACACCGGCCTCTGGGCGCTGCCGGTTCCTCGCCGACTCCACCGAGCCACGGGTCCGCCGCCAAGGGAGGCGTCGTCTTCTTCAGCCGCGGCAGCCGGGGAGGCTATTGCCGCCACTTCTGTGGAGCCGGCGGATGGCGGGATCAGCAAAACGGGAACTGACGTACTTGGGAGATGGAGGCCGCACGCATGGATCCGGCATTCAGGGTCCACACCTTGACGTATGGTTCCAACTCCGTCGGGCGGGACACGCTGGGCTTTCCTCGTCGCCCCGTCCTCATCCAGGTATGTAGCCCTTACATCTACTCCCCCCATCGTCCATGCTGCCTTTTGCCCCATCCCTAAACAGATCAAGATCGATCCGTGTCTACACATGTGCAGCTTGCTTCCCATCGGACACGTCACTGAGGGCTAGCACATCGGTGGATTCATAGGTGATTCTGTTGCCTTTTCCTTCCTCTCCCCTTCTACCCAGATCTGATGACTGTTTTCATTATTACAAAATGAGAAGTACAACATGATACTCTTTTTATGTTTAGGACCACGTGGTCTTTATTTCAGATCGATCGGAATATCTCTTGAATACTTATACTGCAGCGATACTAATGCTAGAGTATCACTTGATACTTTTTTAACATTTAATATCACTTTATCCAGATTTTTTTTTCAGATTGGAAGTACATTTGCACATATGTACTGGATTGGTGACTTCTAGAAGCATCTATCTCTACAATCTAGAGAACAATCCATTGGACTGAAAAATTATGTAGCAGCACCTTACATGGCCTTATGGGTGTACCATGTATGTAAAATATTTATATATTGTTTAATTCCATTCCTTGATTTAGTTTATTAGTGGTCTTTATGAGTTTCATTGAGCTACTCTTATTGAGAAACGCGAGGACGACGACAGCAATGACGACGGTGAGGGATGGGAGGACATGATGCACATATGTTGTGTGTGCATGGTGATGCAATCAAGTAACAGATTTGAGGTAGGTTTGTACTCATGGGTAGCATATATAGCAGTATTCATCGGAACTAATTTTCTTTAGTTATCTACTGTTTTGTGTTGTGTTTACCTGAAAATAGTTCATCTAGATGCTGTCGGATTCCACATGTAGCTGTCATACTCAAAAAGTGCAATGGGGAAATTAAGGAATATACATCAGTAAAAAATATAATCAAGTTCTATAAAGGAACTATAAATCACTAGATTGCTGGGAACTGCAATGGTATCCTTTTTTATACACCCATTGGTATAAACTTTTATGCATATAATATTATATAAACCGGAAGTCAGGTATGCTAAATTTATGATTTAGGGTCCGCATAGTTTGGCCCTGAAGTGGAATTTGATGTGCATGCTTATTGTCAGAAATAATATCTACAAGCATATTGGCCTATAACTTGCTTTGATGCTGATCCAGTTCTGTTTCTTGCCACAGCAAACAGCTTACGGTTCATCAAAGATAGCTCCTTTTCTCTCACTCCTTCCCATTTTGATTTTTCATTTGCAGCAGTCTGTTAGTATGTGCTGTGAATTTTGCTCTAATTAGTACTTGTGTGAAACAGTCACGCCAATATCATGTTTGCTTCGACAATGTCGTTGTGCCTGTAGTTATCACTATTGATCCTACAAATCTAGGCATTAAGTTCTTACTTTGTTATTTGAAGGGTTAAGGTTGTTCTTTGGTTCAGATAGAAGCAGGATCCACAAAAGGCTTGTCTCAGTTAGTGTGCCTTGATGCTTGTCTCAGTTCTTCCTGTGATTCATGTGTTGCAGCCTGTCCTGCTTGGGCCTTTATTTGGATGGTTTATGGTTTAGGATTTCTTCTCTTTCCCAGTTTAATTATCTGTTCATTTATTGGTAGTTGATACATGCTTCATAATTATTGATTATCCAAGTTCCAAGCTTGCAGGGCCCTAGCAAAAAACATAACATGCAAGTTATCTGTAAGTAGTTAACCCTTTTTCTTTCTTTCAGTTTTGCAGGGCCCCATAAATAGATGCGAAACGGAAGGTTTGGCTTTGTCAGCACCATACAAGGTTGTACTACGAGTTTGGCCACATAAATAGATAAGAAATGGAAGCTTTGGCTCTGTCAGCACCATACACGATTGCGCTATGAGCCAGACACATGAAAATGAGTAAACCAGATTGCCAAGATTTGTAACCGGATCCCATTCATGCTGGTCTGTTTGAAAATTCATTTGCATCTCAACCTGTTCAACGACACAAACATACAATTATTGAACTGTTGGTAGAAGAATCAATTTTGTTTTTGGTTCTATATCGTTGCAGAATTGCAAAGTTGTACATTCGACTTGCTTTTATGCTAATCTGAGCCAATTCAACTTGTTGTCCGGTAATTATATGGCATCAAAAATAGAATTTTTAACTATCATGATAGAAAATGGGAAATGACCAGTTCAACTTATTGTCTACTAATTATGGCATAAAAATTAAATTTTGCCTCATCACAACAAATGGGAAATTTCTGGATAAACTGCAGGCTGGATTGTCCCAATTGGAGCAAATGGTGGCATGACCAGAAGATCCCCTAGAGGATTGGGGTGACCTGATGGAACGCATGGACATGGGTGAGGCGTCACCAACAGTTTGAAGCCGTGCTAACGCTACGGTTTTTATCTTAGAAATGAAAGATAGTATGGTCAAGGATTACAATTAGTTAGAGGATCCAAACATCTCTAACTAAAGTTTAGCTAACTTTAGCCGTAGCTATTACTAGCTAGCTAATTTTTAGCTGGCAATGCATTAAACAAATCCAACTACTACTAAATTTATCACGAGATATAATATTATAATATTGTTATATGGACTTGTTTATGTGTTTTAACTTATACATAAATACTAATATTTTTCGATATATTCGATCAAATTTTAGATATTTTTATCAAAAGTTAATTTTTTTCGTGGACGGAGGTAGTAAATACAATTTACAATTTCATAAAGCAAGCAAACACGTGTAAATCTCAGGAGATCTACTGACAAAAAAAATGTTCTTCTACAATGACTGAAACAAGTTATAGGAAATGCCGTCGTGTAAAAACTTGTCCAAAGTCTAATCCAATCCGAATTTTAAAACTTGTCCAAAGTCTAGTCCAACCCGAATTTAAAAACTTGTCCAAAACGAAGTCTAATCCAACCCGGAAAACCCCACAAAAACCCTTCGGGCCGCGCCTGTCCCCACCACGCCCACGCGCCGTCCCTACCTAAAATATCCCCCCAAACCAAACCACCACCAAACCCAAATCGGCACCCCGGAATCCATCCCCAATTCCGCTCTCCTCGTCCTCTCTCCTTCTCGCCCCCACCGCAGCAGCAGGCGACCGGCGGCGGAGGAGGGGAGATGGAGTCGGACCAGGGCAAGCTCTTCATCGGCGGCATCTCGTGGGAGACGACGGAGGACAAGCTGAGCGAGCACTTCTCCGCCTACGGCGAGGTCACGCAGGCCGCCGTCATGCGGGACAAGATCACGGGCCGCCCCCGCGGCTTCGGCTTCGTCGTCTTCGCCGACCCCGCCGTCGTCGACCGCGCGCTGCAGGACCCCCACACCCTCGACGGCCGCACGGTATGGCAACTCCTCTTCGCCTGACGCGCGAAACCCTAGGTCGAATATTCGCAAATCCAGCGCGGAATATTCGCTCCGGGCGTCTTCTGATCTGCCCCCTTGCCTCAGGTCGATGTGAAGCGGGCGCTCTCGCGGGAGGAGCAGCAGGCCTCAAGGCCGCCAACCCTAGCGGCGGCGGCGGGAGGAACGGCGGCGTCGGAGGCGGCGGCGGCGGGGCCGGCGATGCGAGCGGTGCTCGGACCAAGAAGATCTTTGTGGGCGGGCTGCCCTCGACTCTGACCGAGGACGGGTTCCGGCAGTACTTCCAGACCTTCGGCAACGTCACGGACGTGGTCGTCATGTACGACCAGAACACGCAGCGCCCGCGCGGCTTCGGGTTCATCACCTTTGACTCGGAGGACGCGGTCGACCGCGTGCTGCACAAGAACTTCCATGACCTTGGTGGGAAGCTGGTGGAGGTGAAGCGCGCGCTGCCCCGCGAGGCGAACCCTGGCGGCGGCGGCGCTGGTGGCGGGCGGTCTGGGGGGAGCGGGGGTTATCAGAGCAACAATGGACATAGCACCGGCTCTGGGAGCTATGATGGTAGAAGCGATGGTGGCAGGTACGGGCAGGCGCAGCAGGGCAGTGGCGGCTATCCTGGCTACGGTGCAGGAGGCTATGGCGCTGGGGCAGCTGGATATGGATATGGTGCTAACCCTGCAGCAGTTGGATATGGGAATTATGGGGCTGGAGGTTATGGAGGTGTTGCTGCTGCTTATGGTGGACATTATGGGAACCCAGGTGCGGCTGGTTCTGGTTACCAAGGTGCTCCAGGCTCAAACAGAGGACCTTGGGGCAGTCAAGCTCCATCTGCATATGGAACTGGAGGGTACGGTGGCAGTGCTGGCTATAGTGCTTGGAACAGCTCCTCTGGTGGTGGCAGTGCTCCCAGTAGTCAAGCCCCTGGTGGACCTGCAGGCTATGGGAGCCAGGGCTATGGGTATGGTGGATATGGAGGGGATCCATCGTATGCTAGTCATGGAGGATATGGGGCCTATGGAGGACGTAGTGATGGTGCTGGCAATCCTGCTACTGGTGGAGCATCTGGATACGGTGCAGGCTATGGAAGTGGGGGTGGCAACTCTGGCTATTCAAGTGCTTGGAGTGATCCTTCGCAAGGTGGTGGATTTGGCGGTTCAGTCAATGGAGGTGCTGAAGGACAATCAGGTTATGGCACTGGCTATGGCAGTGTGCAGCCCAGGGTTGCTCAGTAAAGAGAGGCATTTTGAGTGAAATGAACCAGCACATTTGGGCAGTCTATGTATTGATTTCTCATTCCAGTTTCTCTGACTCTCAGCATTCTGAAGATT
Organism: Themeda triandra; assembly: GCA_018135685.1. Taxonomy (NCBI): domain Eukaryota; kingdom Viridiplantae; phylum Streptophyta; class Magnoliopsida; order Poales; family Poaceae; genus Themeda; species Themeda triandra. The sequence continues at coordinate 755,371 of JAENPR010000168.1, read as the reverse complement.
GCCCATTTGCTGGTGAAATCAGTATTTCTCCTGGTTGGAACGCTTGATCCTTTAGTGGCTTACTACTAGAACTTCTAGTCAATAAGTAGCTGTAATGTGGAGTAGCAGTATCTTGCGGAATGCTTTTATTAATTTTTACATTTAGCTTTATCCATCTGTGTGCTTTGCCATGAGTGGAGTTTCAGGTTGCTTAATCTCTAGTTATAAGCTAGAGTAGCTTGACTGCTTATGGACAAAATTATCTAGTTGTACCTCTATTCTACAGATCATATATTTGTGTTTGTCGGTAGTATTTATGCTGGATCTTGCTCTACCTATATTCTGTAATGTTCTATATTTGGTGGTTGTATTGACATGTGGTATTATCAACACTGATGGTTCGAAACAGATGCAAACCCTGAAATATGTGGTCATAGTTGCTTGATGCTGTAGCTGCTTCTAACAGTATGTTCAACTGTAGTGCAAGTGTTTTTATGTAGCTGGAATGGTACATCCTTCAAGTATATCATCAAGCTATGAATTCCATCCATTTGGCTCTAGATTTTGATATTTCCCAAGCAGCAGTAAGCTTATTAGCAGCAAGATTATAGCGCCAAGTTTCTGAGGTAGTATAGATAACTGGGTTATCTGTGAAGCTACTTGAATGTTTAGGGGTAGAATTGTATTGTAGAACAGTCAAGGGTCGGCAAGCAAAGTAATTGTCCTTCCTCCTACCTTCCTTTTATGTACAGGTTGAATGGGATGACATTCCTTTTTAGAGATGCCCAAGCAAGGTCTATGAAATCAGGCATCTGAAAATGGCATGTGACACACAGTGATTTACATGACGAGCTGGCGAAAAGTTTCAATATCGGGGTGCTGACAGAATGTAACATACCAGCTTGAGTGCTTCATTTTCTGAAGGGTCTTGTGCTGTGCTGCAAGATAATGGGTATGTGGAATCAAAGATTCTATATTCATGTTTCGTCTCACAAAATCTTTTTGACTCTGGTACTTGTCAAAGTGAAACTCTAGACGCCTTAGTTTCGTTCATTCAGATTAGTGCACCATATCCATCGGTGACAGGAAAATTGACTGTAAACGTGTCAGTGTTAACTTTTGAGCAATAATATTGCGCTAGACATTTAGATTGACCACACAAACAATGTTGAATGTATTTATCATGAAAATTATTATTTTTATTTTCCTTATTACAATTTATAGGCGAAATTATTGGTTTTTTAAGTGAAGAAACTTGCCTGATGAGGTAGTGTGATTAGGATGGTTAGCTTTGTTTGTTTATTTCTTATTAAGGCTGTGTTTGGTTCGCCTTCTGGATAGTGCTTCTGCTATTAAAAAAACTGCTTTTCCGGAAGCAGGTACTTTTGCGTTGTATAATTTTTGCAGTACTTTGGAGCTTGTTTTTGGCTTTCAACTCTGGTTTCCCAAATGGATGGAAATAGAGACATTTTACTACTTTTTGAAGGGAGAAGAGAGGGGTAGGTTTCATAGTTGTTTTACCGAACAGATTGTTATCACTGCTTATAATCAGGCATACACATTTGGGCTCAACATCGTAATTATTTTCCCTTTGCCCTGTTTACTTTGTTGATGACCAGTTGACCTCTGATTTAATGTTTTTATGAAGTGCATAATTATTTTTCCCCTTCTTTTTGGCATTTATGCCTTTTTATCACTTACCTTGTGACCAATGGTATATTATAATAAAAAATATGGTTATATCCCTTGACACGGAATCTTATTCACATATGTAGTTGCTGATGTTCTCTTGAGAATAATGTCAGATGAGCATTGTGATTGTTGAAACAACTTGTCTATGTGCCATAGAGGCCTGGGTTAATTTGCATGAGCACTTGTCTCAAACACCTAGATCTAGTGTGATGTTAGATCATGTTGTAGAGACGATGCAGATTGATCTAGTACCCATAATCAAAACTCCGAGATGCTCAATAAAAAGTTGAGAAAACTTCAAATAAATTGCTACAATCTGAATAAATGTATTTTGGATCCCACTGTGCCTTATATTTTTCTGATACCAGAATGCATCATGTAACTCTTTTCTATAGCACTACTTTGGTCCCAAAAATTTTGACATTATAGAATTTTGACCTTTCTTGGTGTGATCTAGTTCAGATTTGTGATTAGAAGTTTAAAGTTAATGTGAGTTTTAGGTGTAAGCTTACACTCCCTTCCCAAAGTGTATGTTTTAATGGCAAAACTTCTGTCAGCAGATAAAGTGCAACACGTTGGCTGGAGCCGTGGCTGTGTCTGGGGGAGCATGGGCAAGGTCTCAGGCTGTGTGTCACAAGGGCGGCTTGTCTGCATACTGGTGATTGCGGATGCTTCATGCTTGTGATATTGCAATGCCTCAATGTATAGGTGAACTTTTAGTGCGGCTTCCTTTTGTTGCCATGATGTCTATGCCCTATAAGTAGTTGCACAACACATAGTATACTCAATATAGTTCTACTCCTTGGTATGGAAGTCATTGGTGCTTTTCCTTTTTGTTTAGCACGAATACCATATAACTGTACATTGAGACATTGAGTTGACTATTCAGTTATTGCTGAATCACACTCCAGTGATGAATTCTGCAAAATGGAAAGAAATGAAATGCATATATATATAACAATGATGGCTCACTATGATGTTATTGGAGAGTTCTGGTATATCTAATCTGATTCAATTTCATGTAAAATAAACACTGAATGACATGTTTGACTTGTTTCTTATAGTGAGTTGCTTTGCTGCTTGCCGGTTTTCCTTCTCTGGTGACCTCCAACTTCTCTGATGCCTCTGGCGTTGGAGCGTAAGGGGAACCAGGATCTGGTGGCTGATGTATATCATCTTCCTAGCATCCTACAGTAGGTTGGTTTGATTAGTTTCTAGCATCCTACATCTGTGGGTTGAGCTTTCGGGCCATCTGTTTATGGCTGATCACTATTGGTTGACTGAGCTGAGGGTGATGGTGCAAGAGATGTATTTCCTCTGTTGAATGGGCTGGGAAGGCTGGCAATGTTTCCCAATAATACCACTCTATGGATTCCACTCCTCTTGATTGGTTCGAGGCGCTGGTTCTTGCGGCATTCAGGTTTGTTTGGATTGAAGGAATTAAAAACATTGGAATGGGAGAAAATACAAGAATGGTAAAGGAATATAGTGGTAAATTAGAGGAATGAGAGAGCAGAATTTTGTAAGAGCGAGTGTTTGGAATTGAGGAATGAGATAGTAGAAGAACCTCATTTGTTTGGACTAATGATGTGCATATTTTTGCTAAACTTTGTAGCTTGAGATTAGCTTGGGTAGGTCACTAATTCAACAATGGAACACTGAAGTGTACTAGGTCATAGATGTATGATGTATCTACTGGAGTTGGTGTATATGGCAAGAAAAACACAAATGATATCAATAAATTAAAAAAAATGTTTCCTCGACTTTTGCCCCTTACTCTCACCAATACTTTCGCGGCAATAGAGTAGCTCAGAAACAACGCATCATGTCATAGGAAGAATTTAGAATGGATGTTTCTTTTCCTTGAAAATTCATGGATGAGGAAACTTTCTACGGGAAAGGACATGCTTAATCCTATTTCCAAACAAGTGAATAGGACATAAAAATGGAGGAATCTCAATTTCTGAACTTTTTCTTTAGAAATCCTACAATCTGTGGTTGCATGTTTTGTTGGACACAGGTACAAATGTAGAATATATATGCAGCTTGTACCGAGCAGTGGTACTAAATTTCGAAGCTATCGCAGTTTTTTATCGTGACTTTTTCTCTTTTTTTCCTTCCTCTTCTTCTTTCCTGGTGCAAAGCTTGCATTGCAGCAGGATGAAATTCTGTCAGAGTCCGACCCACAGCCACCCCTTGGTTACCCTGCAAACGCGGCGCGGAAATAGTTGGCTCAATTTGGGCGCGGCATGCACCGGCCGTCTCTGCCGTTGCAATTCTTGATCACTTTCTCCCCCGAGTCCTCCTCGCGCGTCACCTCCCAAACTCCCTCCCGATCGCGCGCGAGCCCCGGCTGTCTCTCTCGGTGGCTGGCTGGGCCGTGCCGTGCCGTGCCGGGACGAGATGGGGGGCCCCGGCCACCAGCGCTCGCGCTCCGCCTCCGCGAGCTCCACGGCGACGCGGTCCGACATCACCGAGCTCGACTTCGCCGCGGTCGGCCTCGACTGCCCCTTCGGCCGCGTCGACGCGCTCGGCCCCGTCGAGCTCCGCGAGACCGCGTACGAGATCTTCTTCATGTCCTGCCGCTCGTCCGGCCCGGCGGCGGTATCCAGTATCAGGGGTGGCGCGGCGGATGGGGAGGCGGTGTCGTCGCCCGTCGCTGGCGCGAGGAATAATGGCACCGGGGGCACCGTCATGGGCAGCCGAGTCAAGAAGGCGCTCGGACTCAGGCCACGGCGGCTGTCGTCGGGGGCGGCAGCGCAGCCGATGATGGGCTTGGCCCGCACGCTCAGCCAGACGTCGGGCCCGGCGTCCCCTGGCCGCGTGCGCCGGCCGATGACGTCGGCGGAGATCATGCGGCAGCAGATGCGGGTCACCGAGCAGAGCGACGCGCGCCTGCGCCGCACCCTCATGCGCACCGTCGTCGGTCAGGTGGGCAGGAGGGCGGAGACGATCGTTCTCCCGCTGGAACTCCTCCGGCAGCTGAAGCCGGCCGAGTTCGCGGACGCCGAGGAGTACCACCAGTGGCAGTTCCGGCAGGTCAAGCTCCTGGAGGCCGGGCTCATCCTGCACCCGTCCCTGCCCCTCGACCGCCTCCACGCCGCCGTGCTCCGGTTCCGCGAGGTCATGCGCGCTACCGAGATCCGCGCCATCGACACGGGAAAGAACTCCGGGTCATGCGCGCGCTGAGCAACGCCGTGCACGCGCTCTCGTGGCGCTCCGGCACCGCCGGCGCCGCCGTGGAGGCGTGCCACTGGGCCGACGGGTACCCGCTCAACGTGCTCCTCTACTGCTCCCTCCTGCAGACCATCTTCGACCTGAGGGAGTGCACCGTCGTGCTCGACGAGGTCGACGAGCTCCTCGAGCTCATCAAGAAGACGTGGCCGACGCTCGGCATCAACAGGATGATGCACAGCGTGTGCCTGGCGTGGGTCTTCTTCCAGCAGTACGTGATCACCGGCCAGGTGGAGCCGGACCTCGTCGCCGCGGCGCTCACCGTGCTCGTCGACGTGGCCGCCGACACCAGGCAGGGGTGCCGTGACCCGCTGTACCTCAAGGTGCTCCTGAGCGCGCTCGGTGGGATGCAGGAGTGGGCGGAGAAGCGCCTCCTGGACTACCACGACAGCTACGAGAAGGCCATCGGTGGCGCTGCCACGGAAGGCATGGAGATCATGCTGTCCCTGGCGCTCGCCACGGGCAAGATCATCGCCGACCGGGAAGGGGCCGGCGATGCCAACTTTGCTGCAGACCGCGTCGATTATTACGTCAGGTGTTCGATGAAGAACGCTTTCACCAACGTAATAATAAGACTTTTGATGTTACTGGATCATCATGGCAACTGCCGGCAACTGGCACAGGGTATATATGGATGATAGCCATTTTTATGCGGTTGCAGATACTTGAGAACGGACTCGGCGAGGCTGACAGCGTGATCATCGACCGCGACAGCGACCCTGGGTCGGTGCTGATGCAGCTCGCCAGGGACACGGAGCAGCTGGCCTTGTTCGAGCGCCGGAACTTCAGCCCGGTGCTGAGGCGGTGGCACCCGGCGCCGGTGGCGGTGGCCGCGGTCACCCTGCACGGCTGCTTCGGCGTCGTGCTGCGGCAGTACCTCGCCAAGGTGACCATTCTCACCGAAGAGCTCGTCCGCGTGCTCCACTCGGCGAGCAGGCTGGAGAAGGCACTGGCGCAGATGACGGCCGAGGACGCGGCGGACTGCGACGACGGCCGCGCCAAGGCCGTCGTGGGCGACATGGAGCCCTTCGAGGTGGAGTCCGTCGTGATGGGGCTGCTCAAGGCCTGGATGGACGACAAGCTTGGGCTTGCCAGCGACTGCCTCCTCAGAGCCAGAGACACTGAGGTAGGAAGGAGTACTTGCACGGCAGAGCTCGAATTTCCATTGTGTGACAAATAAACTCACTGTTACTGATGTCTGCTCTGCTCTGCTCTGCTGTGTGTTTTCTAGAGCTGGATTCCCAAGTCCAAGGAAGAACCGTTTGCCGGGTCGGCAATGGAGCTGATGAAGCTGGCCAGGTTGACCATCGATGAGTTCTCCGAGATCCCAGCGAGCGCGAAAGACGAGGTGGTTCACGATCTCGTCGACGGCCTGGAGTCCATCTTCCAGGACTACATCACCTTCGTGGCGTCCTGCGGTTCAAAACAGAACTACCTCCCTCCGCTGCCGCCGCTGACTCGTTGCAACCAGGACTCGGGCTTCTTCCGGCTCTGGAAGAAGGCGGCGCTGCCGACGTGCCAGGCGCCGGAGGGCAGCCCGCGCGGCGGCGGCGGCGGGTCTCACCACATCCCGCGGCCGTCCATCAGCCGGGGCACGCAGCGGCTCTACGTCCGCCTCAACACGCTCCACTACGTGCTCACCCACGTGGAGGCCCTGGACGCCTCGCTGTCGTGCTCGTCCTCCTCGCCCTCGCCGTCGCACTCCCACCTGGGCGGCGCACGCGCCGCGGCGCAGTCGTCGATCGCCACCGTCGCGGAGGTGGCCGCGCACCGGCTCATCTTCCTGGACTCGCGGCACTCCTTCTACCAGGGCCTGTACGCGCGCAGCGTCGCCGACGCCCGTATCCGCCCGGCGCTCCGGCTGCTGAAGCAGAACCTGTCGTTCCTGGTGACCGTGCTGGCGGACCGCGCGCAGCCCGTGGCGGTGCGGGAGGTGATGCGGGCCTCCTTCGAAGCGTTCCTCATGGTGCTCCTGGCGGGCGGCAACGAGCGCAGCTTCGCGCGCGCCGACCAGGCCACGGTGGAGGAGGACTTCCGCAGCCTGAAGCGCGCCTTCTCCACGTGCGGTGAGGGGCTGGTCCCCGAGGACGTGGTGGCGCGGGAGGCCGAGACCGCCGAGGCCGTCGTGGAACTGATGGCGCGCTCCACGGACTACCTCATCGACGCCTTCACCGTCGCCACGTGCGACTCCATCGGCGGCGCCGGCGAGGACGACGGCGGCGGAGGAGGAGGCGGCGGGTGCACGCCGCTGCCGCCCACGACGCGGAGGTGGGACCCTGCTGACCCGAACACGATCCTCCGGGTGCTGTGCCACCGCGACGACGAGGCCGCCAACCAGTTCTTGAAGCGCACGTTCCAGCTCGCCAGGCGGCGGTGAGGCCACACGTGTGGCCATATATAGCATGAATTGGGGGAGGACTAGGGTGTGACGTTGTGTGTGTGTGTGTGTGTGTGTGTTGTTTTCGCATTTTCTTGCTGAAAATCGCATAATTAAAAGCAGTGTTGCTCACGTTCGAGGGGAAGGGAAGGGCAGGCCGCAGGCTGCGTCGCATGTTACACTTGCCAGGTATTTGGTTGAACTTTCTGTACGGTGCGGCAGCAGAGGAGTTTTGCAGTTCAATCACCGGAACTGAACCAATCATCCTCCGAAATGAACTCCTGTGATTTCGCTTCAACTTCGAACGCTCCGCAGAAGTTGCGAAGAGACGTCCCAAACTCCAAATACACAAACGTAGAAAAAAATCAAAAAGATAATGAACAATAAAGGCTCTAAATGGGCCGTAAATATTGGACTAGTTGGTGGCACGAGAAACCCAGAGGCCCATCAGCCGTGCTGGCCGGGCCCCGCGCGGCGGCCGCTGCCGGCGACCACCGTGGAGGTCTGGAGGAGGGGCAATACACGGCGGTTGCCTCCCGACTCGTGAACCGTCTCCCTCCTCTGCTTCCGTTTCCGGCATCTAGCCCTGATCGGACGCTGGCGCCGCCCGTGGAATCTTTCGAGCCGCCCGCGCGGCCTTGCCTGCTTCGCCCGTCGCTGCCGGACACAGTGAGATGCTTTCGCTCTCAGCATTCTGTGTGTTTTGATTTCTTTTCTGCTTAGCGAGTTTGTTTGATCTATTCTATTAGCTTCACTTCCTCCTTATGAGAAAAGTAGAAAATTGACGAAAGTTGTTGTGTTGAGTTGGACAAGGATGAAACGGTAGGGATTTGGAGTCACTATCAATGACCGCCTTCGCAGTACAGGTATTATGTGTTGCAAACCGAAATTAGATGGATGTACTGGCAAGTAGTTGGTAAATGGCTAGGATTACAATACTGTGATAGGGTTTTGGAAGTTTCCCATTCAACAATCTTGTTTGTATGATAAGATGCCATAAATCCTTTGTTTCAGTGATTACTATGCAGTGCTATAGTATCTTATAGGTTCTTTTTTTTTTTTTTCTAGAACATGCCTAGGCATGCATTGGTATCTTATAGGTTCTATAAGAGCTTATGCAATGCTACTCCATCTCTATGTCAGCAGAGCATATGTTGTTCATGGATTATTGCATTTTCTCTTGGGCAATATGGGGTCAATATTACTGAATATATTGTGTGAAAAAGTTTTACATGCCACTTGCCACCTCTACTTTCTCTGGATCATGAACAAAATGAAGCATTGAGCCTGATCTTTCATCCACATCTCTACATGGAGAGTGAACAACATTTCCCACGCCTGTTTCTTGTTGAAATATGCATTATTGATGCATGGCGAAATACGGATGCAGAATTTAATTCATCATTGGTCTTTGAGCGTAGGGTGTGAATAATGTAGTAAACATCTAGCTGTAGATCAGAACACTTATCTGCTACATCCCATCTCTGCTTATCATTATAGAGATCCAATTTATTTATCCTGCTTCCACAGAATGCTTTTACACTAAAGGAGTTCATCTTAAATTTTAGATAGCAAAGGTCTTAACTGATAAGAGGCAGAGCATGGAGAATAGAACATCAGCATACTACTATGTCTGTAGTATAGTTCTCGAGAGCATATGACATAACTTTCAAGAACTTATTGCGCTGCCTTGCAATTGCAATTGCAACTGGAGAATCAAACTTGAGCCACAGGGCAGAATCCATGCAGAAGAGCAGCAGACCACACTTTCTCCATGTCTAGCACGATGTCCCCACACTCATGCTCGTTCCATCCCTCCAATGCATGAACCATTCCAGCAATGCGCCATGCACTCATGACCCTCCTCGGCAGCCAATTCTGCAAAGTTTTCGAATTGGTAGACTCAATGAGATCATGCATTAAAGTGCCTGCAGAATTAAAGTTCACTGGGACCTCATTTACCTCACAGGAGTGCACATTCTGTAGTGTTTTAGGCACAGCCATTGCAGGAGTTATCGAATAGGTGCAGGTGTCCTTGCGTGCCATTCTTGGTGGAAACTGTGAATATGGGATAAACTGGGTCCCTTTCTGTGCCTTAAATTGCTCAGAAGCATCTAGACCTTCCCCAATTAACCACACCTACAAATTTGAGGCCAACAGGTGATGTTATTTGACAATTGAATTTGATGGCCTTTTATATGACATCTCTTATCCATTTCTTAAGAAAATGGATGACAGTCAGAAGTCTCTTAAACCTTTGCAGTAGCTGTCTTTGAAAACAAAAGGTTCTCAGCTGCATCTTCTGCCATGTTGGGCTTAAGGAAATGATAATCCTGCTTGTTGGTTATTACTACCTGAGCAATATGCATTGGGATTATATATTAGTGCAAATTTTATTGATGCAGGTGATTAGCATGAAGCAAATGTGCATTTTTTTACCTTGATATTCTTCCTACACAATGCTGCAGCAACAGCACGAGCAACTTTTGAAATATTTCCAGCGAGAACAACTTGATCTGTGCCTTGAGGAACATTATTCATAACCACTGCAGCAGCTAAGCTGGTTCCATCTACAAGTCTTACCCCCAACTTTGGGTACTTCTGAAGATAAAGTTCTCCATTTCCATTGAGGTTATGTGCCTGTCAACAAATGAGCATTGCCCTATTGTTAATTATCATTTCTATTCTTGAAAATCTGTTGCTACTTGCTAGTATAACTCATTAGTTGCCTTGTGTGTGGATGGTAATTGCATTGAATGAGCACTATAATAAACAAGTGAACAAATGATAAAGAGATTTCATGAGTTTGTGACTCGGATGAATGTTCGTTTAGACTTAAGATAACTATGAGACCATGCTATGCTATTTCTACATTAGCTTGTAAGCACCATTAGACCAAGTGCCTATTGCCACATTTTCTGATAGTTTTCGTATTGTTAGGTTTTTCCTATTTCTGAGCGTACAACTAAACCATTTTTGTCCAATTACACTAATAATTTATTTCCAAACTTCCAGATTAATAATGCATATTCATGTGACTTCCATTTAAACTAGAGATCATCTTATTGAGCTGTCTACTTCTAAGAACTGAATAAATGGCATACCTGATTAAGGAGTCCGAGGCTAACAACTTTAGCTCCTTTCTTGTCAGCTTCACATATCGCCTTCTCAACCAGGCCATTGATTGCTTCCCTCTCCCACGTCAATCCATACTGCAGAACAGAGAAAGTTGGTAATTCTGTTAGATTCATTTCTGAAACAGGATAATTTGGTTGACACTGGAGCTCCTACTCATTGCTATGAAAATATCAAACAGATATCGTATATTGAGTTAACGATGATTCTTACATGGAAACTGTATCTTGGGATGGCCCATGATTGCATTTTGAGTTTATTCATGACGTTCCTCTCAACAGTAAATGAAGAACCGTATGTCCATGTCAGAACCATGGAAAGCCATGACATGGGCCACATCATCCGCACATACCACTTGGAAGCGTAAGGTCTAGAAGCATATTCTGCAAACCCGGGCCTCATATGATAGATGGAGTGCAGGCTGGTAAGATGGGTAAGATGAACGACATCTACTGTTTCTTCTTTGCCCTTGAGTGAATTCTCATACAACATGTCTGATGACTTGTCCATGGTGTTATATATGTAGTCATAGAATGGCATGAACAAGGAGTAGTTTGTCCTGAACTTTGTGTGGTGAAGAGAATGAAACCTAAGTTCAAAAGTTTATTTATATACTGATCAGAACAACATATGGAATGATGGAAATAACTTAATTTATAAAATAAATTATTGAGTCAACCCTGCTTGCATTTGTTAACATCAATTGTGAAGAGCAACAGTTATACGAGATACTTACGAGGGTGTGTACATGAGATACTTGAGAGGAGGGAACCATTTGAAGAGCCAATTGGGTACCAATTCAAAGTTGCAGTGACCCATGTTGTTCATGAAGTCGATGTAGAGCACGTATATCTCAAATGCAAGAATGGAAGCAGTTCCACTCAAGGTGCACACAATCAATGGGATCGCGAACAGTACTTCATATGCCACGAGCTCAGCAAATGGATGGATGACAGCTGCAAAAAAGAACAATATGTGATCTTAATATGTGCTAGTTGCTCCAAAGGGAATAAAAGCAGCACCATTGGATGTGCTTAAGAGTCTGATAATTCTTGTAAGGAAATGATCTGCGATTTATGGTAACATTTCAGGGTTTAAGTTATCTTTATTGTTGCAGTCTTTCTGCTTTCTAAGGTCAGGGATTATGTATCCTGCTTGGAGAAGGATCATGAACCAGGTTAGGTATGTTCCCTCAGAAATCTATTGATCTCTAAGTCTGACAATGTTTTTATTGCCATGTGGATCGCTCTGGTCTCGTTTGTATGCTTCAGACATACCTCTCTGTTTTTACATTTCTTTGAGGTGTAGATACATGCTGTAAGTATGACCTTGTTTGCATTACAGCTTTTCTGTATCAGTTTATCTTATTGCTTATGGAAACCAATGGAGATGGGAACAAGAAAAACAGGCTAATATTCATTATTATCTATTAAATTGTGATTTCCTGTCACATGATTTCCAGGGTTAAGGCATGTGTAGTGCATGTAGTTTTCTCTGTTCTTGCACATAATATTTCTGGTTTACCTACTTTTCCTTCCTCTCGTAACCTCCCTGGGTTACATGTGAATTAGTTAACTGTTTCCCTTCAAACTTTCATCTCTGATAGTTTGTAACTACTCAGAAATACTATTATTTAGGTAGTACTAGTTTTTAAAGAATCGTCTTTATTCAGATGCTCTCACTATCCTGGTTACAAAGACTAACATGAGTTCTCCAATCAGAGCGCCTGTACATAATTTTGAATTCACTATGCTTACAGCTGTTGAAGCCTAGCTGCATGCAGAGCTCTGCCAGGCTGCCACTATACTGAAGAGGGTACACACCGCACTCCAGCTCAGCCATATGTACGCTCTATATTTCTAGATTTTACATGAGAACTAATTAAGAAGCATATGTTATATTTCATTCTTTATAGAAGAAATATATATATATCCTATTTTAGAGTGAAGATATTACTTACAATCCTTTTCATTGGAATCAAGACTTTGACAATTACATCAGAATGCAATGATGTCCCCAAGAACAGCTTTTAAGAATATTGGTTTCCTTGCTGACAATCTAGAAAATCCAGTGTACTGCACTAGAGGTCAGGGTTTTTTAGTGTAAAGAAAGAAAGAAAAAGATATAACCCCGTACGGATTGTAGTTGTAGAAGGTACTGTGGTGGTCCTAACTGTCCGATGGAGATAGTGATTCGGTGGTAATAAGTACGTGTACGTGGTGACCGGCAATGAACGCCATCATGTTTCGATTCTGTTGGTTCGGTTGTGGAAGCTAGTACGCATGCAGCAACTGAGCGGCATGCCTTTGGCATGGTCCCGGATTTGCTCGTCCTAGATCGGCCAGTGGTCGCTCTCCAGGGCTCAAAATTGGGCATCAAGATTCAAGACGACAGGAGACGCGATGTCGATCGACAGTGCCGTCTCTGGTCAGTAAATGTCCTCTGATGAAAGGGAAGGCACATGTTTTAGTTTTACTGCCCTTCGGAAAAATCTTTGTTCCAAGCAGGTACCAGACTGGAATGTGATAGTGATGAAAAGAAAGGACAGCCTTGCAACTTCATACATGCGGAATGTGATAGTGATGAAAAGAAAGGACAGCCTTGCAACTTCATACATGCATCTCTGGCCGGATGTTGATGTCCGGGACCATGCCAAAGCCATGTTAAGCTCCTACTCCTAGACCTAAGACTCTTCCTTAAAGAAACTGTCTGCTGTACAAGACAGTGACTTTTCATAAAATGTTATGTACGACAGGGAGAGATTTTTTTCTTTGCTGCAGTAAAATTGTCTCTATACTTACTACTCCCTCCACACTAAAATGAGTAGTACTGAGTTAAATCATTATGAGTCTAACTAAGTTTATATTTATGAAAAAGTACCATACCAAATAAGTGTCATTAAATTCGTATATTTTTTTTTATTTTGATGTTGTAAAGGCTTCATTTGACATAGGTTATCGGTCTAGAGCTGTTTTATACTGGCGTAAAATGAAACAGCTCTTCTTGAGGAGCTCCTTTAAACGTGCTCTCACAAAGTGTGGATAGGATATGGAGTTGAAAATTATTGTAAGCTTCCTTGAGCTCCCACGTCTCTGGTAGACCTTACGCGGGATTCTGTGAGAGGATGTTCTAAAAAGTTGCGCTTGTAAAATTCTTTTGCCCAATAATAAAATTAGCTTCACAGGTAGCGCTACTCGTGGAGAGTTGAAGAAAAAAAAAAGACTTTACCGGTGAAGTGGAGATGTGCCAAATGGAGCCTAAATGTTGATGCTCTCTTATAATAAAAAATGGTTAATTTTTTATGTTTGACTAAGGATGCATCCTTTTCAGGATGGAGGTGTGGTATAAAGTTTCGCAAGTCAAAATATAACTGTCTTAACCTTCTTTGTTTCGTCGAGAATGTAAATAAGATAAATTCATCACTCGAACACCGTACGCGTACTCATCTTGGAGCAAGTTGGAGCCAGCGCTGGAGCTAGCTCTACCAAGGAACCTAGAGACGAAATCCAGGCAGAGTCGCAACCAGCGAGGCAAGCTGAAGCCAACTTGCATATTCATGATTACTGCTTACTGGCAGCAAATTTGCTGGCGTATTGAAAATTGAAAATTTGAAAGTGAGAGGGGGTGATCGACTGGCTTGTAGCTTACAGGTGATCGGCTCGGTGACGATGGAGGCGTGGTGGTGGGAGTGGTAGCGGGTGTAGAGGAAGTGGTGGTGCAGCGCGCGGTGGAGCCAGTAGTACATCAGCTCCACGGGGCCCGCGTGCAGCAGCGCGATGAGCACGGCGCCGTCGGCGCGCCACAGCGGCAGGTGCTGCCCGCCGGGAAGGTGCCGCGCGCCCAGGAACAGCAGGATGCCGCTGAGCAGGATCTGGTCGTCCCAGTTGCGCTCCCGGTCCACCTGCTCGAACTCGATGCCCCGGTCCTTGACGATCTGCCGCCGCCCCCGCGCGTTCTGGAGCCGGGACACCGTGATCCACGCCTGGTTGTGCAGCATCCGCAGCAGCAGCGACGGGAAGATGGCCAGGTAGCCCACGTCGGCGGCTCTCCACCCCTGCGTTGACAAGAGGTAGGCGCCGTGCGCCACCCACGGCGCCAGCAACAGGTACTGCATGCACCAAGAGCGTCGTCAACAACGAACAAGCGTCAGCCAGCATGCAAGACACGTACACTGCTCGATTCGATCTGTAGGCTAGTAATTAACTGTATTCCAAGAAGTTTTTTAAAAAAAGAATGTAGAAAACGAAACGCGTCGTTGGATGATGTATAGTGTCTTCCATGCTCATGAGTCAGCCGGAACATGAGACACACAGTCGTATGAAACTGTAGCTAGGATGCATGGTCTCTCACAGGCGCATGTCCTGAAACAGTGCATGAACATGGCCTATATATGGTGCACCGAATTAAGATTGCTCTATCTCTATGCATGGCATGGCATGGCATGGCGGTGAACAGAGAACTGAAATACTAGTACTTGCTAATTTTGCTTGAGCTGCCGCTCTGTGTGCGACTGCATGTGCCAGCAGTGTGCCATACATCCATGTACATACATCAGCCAAGGACGTTTGTTTGAGCTGGCTGCTATACGTGAACCGTAGGCAGGATATGGAGATAGATGGGGGAGCTACCTTGAAGTTGCCGAGCTTCTTCCACGGCCACTCGGTGAAGAGGCCGGGGTTCGTCGCCATTGCGAGCTAGTTACCACTGCGCTTCCTTGTGATTTTTGTGAACTAGTCCCAGCCACCACCAGTGAACTGAAGTGTCGTCCTTGGAGAAGCTCAATTTATAGAGCTGCTCGCGCGCGCTTGTGTGTCTCTGGGGAGAGGAACAGTGAGTGCCCTGCTGGAAAGTAGAATAACTACTTGCTACCACACCTTCACCTCATCAATTCTCTCTTGCATGCCCTTCAGAGATTCAGAAAGAATTCAGTCTAATAAGTAGTCTGGAACAAAAAAAAAAAAAAAAAAAAAAAGAAAAAGAAACGCGCGCGCACACAGAGAGAAAGACAAAGACTGAAGTCTTATCATATCATTACAATCATCATTCGACTTAATTCATTAGGTTGGCAACGACTGTGAGCGTGGTGGTGTCGTGTGTATGCTACGTGTCCTACTCTTGTGACACGTCGATCGGCGAGGCAATTAAGCCAGACTTGCATTGCTGCACATTACTGCAATGTCATTGACGTCCGACGTTTGAAATTTTGGTTGTGGACTTGTGGTAGGACCATGGGGGGGAGAGAGAAAAAGAGAGACAGGCCATGAGTGCATGAGATGAGCATCCATGTGAGAGTGGATGTATAGCACGTTGGGCCGGGGAGGGAGGGCTGCAATGAGATGCATGTGACATATCCATGTCAGTGGATGTATAGCACGTATATAGAGGACATGCAACTAGCCGGTAAAAAATTAAAACCGCTTTGAGGTGAGGTCGAAATGAATTGTTCACCGATCATAATGCATTGTGTGCGATGGTAAAAGTTGTAATTGCAAACGAAGGTAGTAGTCGTTCTTTTTTGAGGATCGGTCGGAGCATTTTTTTCCTTTTCATATACCTCTCACTTTTAAATTAAGGACTTGTTTAGATTCCCAATTTGGGAGTGCCAAAGTTGGCAAAACGTCATAAATGCATCACTGTAGCATTTCGTTTGTATTTGGTAAAAATTGTCCAAATATTGATTAATTAAGCTCAAAATGTTCGTCTCGCAAAGTAGAATCAAACTGTGTAATTAGTTTTTGATTTTATCTACATTTAATACTCCATGCAAGTGTTGGTATTTTGATATGATAGAAAATCTTCTTTTTTATAGTGAAATTTGGGAGTGAATTCTGAAATCTAAAGCCTAAAAAAAATTACAGACCCCTGACTCTGAGAGCACACAGTAGGCAGTAGCAGTGATTCAGAGACGTAACTCCAGTTAAGATCTTGTAAGGAGTAGTTGCGACGCAGTGTGCTGCAATGGCAGGTTTTTATCAGGGGACGACGGGAGAGAGACAGAGACAGCGCGAGAGAGTCCATGCATCTTTTCGCTGCGTCCGTCGAACGTAAAATCAGTACAGCTACAAACAAGAGAAATATTGTCATATGAAAAAAGAAATCTCGTTGTCTAATTAAAAGTTGAATAATTACGACACAATACAATCACCGACCGTGATGACTCTTCCAAATTAAGCGCGCTTACATTACGGCAACACATATATAGCGTGCATCATCACAAAAGCAGGTGCCTATATATGTGTTTATGTACGCGGGAATCCTTATGCGTTGCGTACGCGGACTTTCCTTCGATGCCTTCGATGCGGGTTGTCCAATCGATGATATTGATTGATATGCACTTCTTCTTTAGTACTGTAGGACACTACTAGGACCAAGGTGTGTGTAGCAGCTAAGACAGCAATAATCGATGTGCTCTCGGCCCCTTGCTGGAAGCCAGGAAACGGTGTCACAAAGCAATTTCCCCTCTCTTGGAGGTTGGAGCGGACACTTGTCGTTCTTGATGGCCATTTGCACCGGCACCAATTTTTAAAGCATGATATAACTTTTTGGATCACGCCGTCGTCTCCCCCGGGGAGGCGACCCGGGGGCCCCCAGCGCCGCCGCCCCTCAAACCCTCCGCCGCGCGCCGCCCGGGCCGCCGCCGCCCCTCTGCTCGCCGGCGGCGGCGGCCCGAAGGGGGGAGCCGCTCAAAAAGGCGTGCCCCCCCGTCGTCGTCGTCCTCCCTCCTTCGCCCCCTCCCTCCTCCTTCCTCCCCACCGGCGTCCGGCGGCCTCCGGCGGCGGATCCGGCACCCCCCGGTCCGGATCTGGCCGTCCTGCGGCGGCCCCCCTCCCCCGAGGCGCTCCCCCTCGCTCCGACGTTCGTCCCGCGGCGGGGCGCCACCTAGGGTTCGACGGCGGCGGCGGCTCGGCCGGCCGACCGGGCTGCCCCTGGCACGGCGGCGAGCGGCGCGTGGCCCATCTCCCCTCCCCCTTCTCGTCGCCGGCCATGGACGACGGTAGGGGAGGATGGGCCGGCCCGGCCAGGGGCTCGGAGCGGGCTTGCTGCAGGTGGCGTGGCCGGGGCCGGATCCGTGCCCCTCCAGCCAGATTCGCCCCCCGCCGCCCTTCTCCGACGACCTGGCGGCGGCACCGCGGCCCCCCTCCCACCTACCTTCCACGGCGCCGGCAGGGGCCGGCGGCTGAGGGGGGCTGGACCAGCGTGGTGATGGGCCTCGCCAGCCCGCCTTCGAGCGCGTGGCGCGCGCGGCGCGCCCCCGGCCACCTCCCCTTGCCCGACGCCCATCCTCCCGGGTTGAGGTGGCCGAGTTGTTGCCACCGCCAATCGGCTTCCCCGGTCTTGAGGCGCGGGGCGCCTCGGCGGGGTTGGCGCCGGATGCCACTCTCTCCTCCGCCCACCCTCCGCCTACCTCCGCCTCGCCGCCTACTGCGCCCTTCGTCCGTTGCCCACTGGCCGGCGCAGTGTGATCCCGACTACGGCGGCCCCCCTCTACCCTCGGCAGGGCTGGGAGGGGGCGGTGGATGCGTGGGCCGTCTCCGGTGCCACCTGCCTCGCTGCGCCCCTCGCCCGCTGCACCCCTGGCCTTGAGGCAGGGGCCTCGGCTAGGGTCGTTGCGGCGGGGATGCCATCAATCACAACTCTGGTGCAGTGGGCAGTTCTTGGTGACGGGATGGTCCTCGCGCGAGCCGCCCCTTCTCTCGCTGTCGTGTGGCGGCGGCGTGGCTTGCCAGCGACGCTGTAACGGAACCGACCAATTAATATAAACACAATGTACGATAGATAGATTGATCGTGCCCACGATCTATTCATCCCCATACGCAGGGAAGAAGCAAGTCGGGCAATAGCCATAGAACATCTCCCCATCTGCAACAACAAGGGAATAAAACCCTGAGTACAAGAAGGTACTCAGCTAGACTTACCCGTCATAAATGAAAATAAAGTGACACCAAGGAGTATGCATGGCTTTATAAGTGGGGTAGCTGACTCAGTTTAACTTGCAAATAAAAGGTGAGCTTATTAAATAATCATTTAGTGATAAAGGACTCTCTAGCTTATCATCTTTTAAGTTGGGTCCTGTCATCACTACATTAGCACTTGTACTACTCCATCTCCTGGGTATAAACAATCAACACTATAATATCCTTCAGGTTGAGCATACCAGCATCAACACTTTTAGAAAAATAACCATCTTACTTTGCACAATAGTTGGCGACAGTGCCGCTGCTCGGTCAAGTGTTCACTGTCCAGGAACGATGGCGATTATAATCGATTGCAAACCAGCTGGCGGGTATTCCTCACACAAACCACACTCGCCGGCCAGAGCGAGTGACGGTCACCTTGGTCTATTCGGGTGGAAACACGGATTTCAACGAATACGATTGCACCGGGGCATGCCCGGCTACAGTACCTCCGGTGCGACCGGCCACTTGGGATTAATACCGCGCCTGTGGGCAATACACTCAACTCCGCTGAAATTCTGGCCCAAACATCCTCAAGGCTTCGCGGTCGGATGATCGCATCCTTCCAGCTATCTGTGAGGCATTGTTCAACATGATCCGAGAACGTACAAAGTCATATTTCTTTAAGTGACATAGCCGGGGTTTCCATGGTCTAACACACCACAAACTCCGACTAGTCGTGATTTAACATGGCCACATGGTTATGTTCTCTAAACCAATCTCCATAGTATCAACCAGAGGGTAGTAACCACCTACCTCGCGGATGAGGGTCAATCATCCGTCTTTTACCGATCTAATTAAGCAGTGCTAAGCATAAGCGCGATTCTTGAACTTAATTAGGGTAAAGGTATTCAGGTGGATCAAGGTACTCATAATGCATTAACGGTTCCAACCAACGCCTATCAACTTAATGCATCATAATAATTAAAAGACTCAAGTAAAACATTTTGAAAACTGTAGGAGTAATGCTCCGGGGCTTGCCTTTCACAAAGGAGCTAGGGTGATGGTTAGGGCACTCAGGCAAGTCAGCGTCCGGGTCCTCGTCCTTTGCTGCCTCCTGCAGCACTGCTCCCTGCTGCTCCTCTCCTTCCGGCTCCTCGGGAACTACTGGCGTCACTTCTTCCGGCAATCCTGTATGATGCATCGGTGCATATGACTATCGGAAATGCAATACGGGATTAAAGCGTATGATGATGATGATGAACCAATCATGGTACTACAAGGTAGTCAACATCATCCTAACAAGTTGTACCTATTAGAGCCTCACTAAGCATAGCAAGGCACTAGTTAACCTAGACCTCGACGAAAAACGACGATCACGATTACTAAGGGTACAACAGCAACCTATAGCTAGACTGCTCAGAAAAATCTACAAAAATTACAGTAGCTAAGCTAGGTGACAATAAGCCTACCATAAATTTTTCAAGTCAAAACAGTAAACCATTTATCCTATACAAAAAGACATGACAGCAATAAACCAAGACCTAAAAATACTTTGTACTATGAAAAGTGTCAAACAACAGATCTCAAGTGATCAACAGCTACTTATAAGCATAGAAACACCCTATAAAAATTTTCAAGCATTTTCCTTGCATAAATAATTAATTATGAATTTCCTAACTTCTAAGCAAAGCAAGCACAATAATTAAACAGGATATTTTCTACACATGACATATATAACTCTTATTTTTCACAGATAAAGAATCTCATAACTAGAGCAACAAAACAAGATTCACATTTTTCTGATAAACCTACAATTTAATATGCATTTAACAAGATATCAGCAATTAAAGACATTAAATAAAACTGTACAGAAAAGTATTTCATAAAAATAAGCTAATACCCTACAAGCATAAAGCTCCTCATAAGAAAAATATAGAAATTTGAATCATCCAAAATGGACTTAAAATGGGTGAGATATGATTTTTGGAAGATTTAAAACAATTTTTTCTGAAAATCTTTTTCTTAAACCGGAAATACCCTAAAAAGCTACGCGCACCCGGGATTTTCCCCACTGCGGCTGACACACGGGACCCGCGCTGCTACGCGTACCCGACGCTGCGCACACAGGCGCGCACGTCAGCGGCTCCACCGGTCAGCGAGGCGGGAACAAGACCTCGCCGCTGACCGGCGAGAGCTCGCCGACGGCAGCATCTCCGGTGACGGGCTCAGCACCATCGTGCGCAGGACGACGGCGCGGACCCAACGGTGGTGAAGATGGAAGCTAACGCGTACGGGAACGGCGGGCGCGACGGCCGGCGGCGAGATGGCGGCGCGGCTCGACGGCGGCTCGCCGGAGAAGGCCACGGCGGAGCGCAAGGAAACGCCTACGGGCTTGCCTAGGCCGAGACGGAGCTAGTGCGCGCGTTTCGGGAAGAAGAGGATGACCGAGGCGGGCGGACGGCGGCGCCGAAGTGGCTCGCCGGCGCTCGGCTCCCGCAGACGGAGAAGATGACGGCCAAATTGGCCACTACCTCGGCTCGGCTTGTCGATTGAAGGCGGTCGGAGATGGAGGGAGGGATGGCGGTCACGGTGACGCACTGAGGGGTGAAAATGGCGGAGTGGGGAGGTGGCTAGCCGGAGCAGCTCGCGGCGGCGGCCATGGCGGCTCCGCGGGGCTCGGCTGAGGGCGAGGGGGAGAGGGGGAAATGGGGCGGGCGAGTGTGCGAGCGAGTGGGCGAGCTTATAAGCGTGCGCGGGCTGTCCAATTTGGACTGGGGAGTCACGGGCGCGACCGGGGGCACGGCGGACGGCCATGGCGCTCGGCGCGATGCGCCAGTGACGCAGGGCGGCACAGCGGGGCAGCGGGGAAGCGAGGCTCGCTGCGGGGTGCTCGAGTGCGTCTGGCATGCCCGTTGCCTCGTCGTGGAGCGAGTGGCGATTGTGCTTGGCGCGGCTTGGCGTGCGGCACCGCGGCGACAGCTCGGCGGCGCAATGGCGGCAATGGCGGGCGGGGGGCGCGACGAGCGGAAGCGGGGGCAAGCGAGGGACGGGGAGGGTGCTCGAGTGCGCACGCGAGGGGCACTCGGTCGGCGGCGCAGCGGGGAAGCGGGGCAGCGTGCGGCGGCGTGCCGGCCCCGGCGCTCAGCGCGCGCGAAGCGAAAGGGAGGAGGAGAGGGATGATGACAGGTGGGGCCGGGTGGGTCCCACTTTGGTCCAATTTTGAACTAGCAAGTTTGACGCCCATAATTTCAAAAATATTGCGAATTTAAAAATGCTCCAAAAATAAAAGTTTCTCAAAATCAAGAGAGGAATAACTTTCATGAAGGGAGTTTTTGCTAATTCGGCCTAGATTTGAAAATGGAATTTTGGGTCACAAAAATACATTTTAAAATTGATTTTTGGAAATTAGGGGAACTGTTTTTGGCATTTTTGAAGCCCTAAAACTCATTTTCATGACTTGGGGTAAAAACAAAAGTTTCTCCAAATAATTTTCTCCATAAACTTTGTTAAAGCTCCATTTTGAGAAAAACATCACAAGTATGACTTCTAGCAATCATTTGAAATCCCTATTTGCATTTTTAACCCATGCATTCAAACCATTGCTACACAAAATGCAATAATGATGCTTATGTGATGATCATGCTCATGAGATGCATTATTTAGCTAAGCCAAAATTGGAGTTGTTACAGCCTACCCCCCTAAAGAAATCTCGCCCCGAGATTTGAGCGGACTAACCATTGCTTATGAAAACACGGGTAAGCGTCTTTAAGATAGGCCTCGGTCTCCCAAGTAGCATCCAGATCATCATGATGACTCCAACACACCTTATACGTTGTGACTGTTTTGTTCCGTGTCACCCTCTCTTTAACATCCAACAGCTTTACTGGCTTCTCCTCATAGGTCAAGTCTGGCTGCAGTTTGATATCTGTCATCTTAATCTTTTCTTTCGGGAGTCGCACACACTTCTTGAGTTGAGATACATGGAACACAGGGAAAACAACACTCATTTCTTCAGGTAATTCAAGTTTATAGGCCACATGTCCTTTCTGCTCAATGATTTTGAAAGGTCCTACATACCGAGGTGCTAACTTCCTTTTCACACCAAAATGTTGTACTCTTTTCATCGGGGACACCTTCAGATACACATGGTCTCCAACTTGAAATGTTACTGTCCGTCTCTTCTGGTCAGCATAACTCTTCTGTCGGGACTGTGCGGCTGCAATATACTGTCGAATAAGCTTGACTTGCTCTTCTGCTTCTTTAATTAGATCAATACCGTAGTATCGTCTATCTCCCGTCTCAACCCAACTAGCAGGGGTTCTACAACTCCTACCATACAAGGCCTCAAAAGGTGACATCTTTACACTCTCTTGATAGCTATTGTTATAAGAGAACTCTGCTAACGGCAACCACCTTTCCCATGAGCCCTTCCACGACAAAACACAAGCACGCAATAGATCTTCTAAAATCTGATTCACTCTTTCAGTCTGGCCTGAAGTTTGAGGATGATAAGCAGTGCTGTGCAATAACTGAGTGTCCAAACCTTTCTGTAACTGATCCCAAAAGTGAACCACAAACTGCGGTCCTCTATCTGACACTATCTCTTTAGGTACACCATGCAACCTGACAATCTGTTGGATATAGATTTCAGCATACTGATGCGGACGATATGTTGTATGAATAGGTATGAAATGTGCAGACTTGGTTAGATGATCCACTATGACCCAAATAGAATCATGACCCTTGGGTGTAGTGGGTAATCCAGTGATGAAATCCATACTAATACATTCCCACTTCCATTCTGGTATTGGCAACGGCTGAAGTAAACCACCAGTTTTCAAATGAACAGCCTTCACCCTACAACAGGTATCACACTCGGCTACATACTCTGCAACATCTCTTTTCATGTGAGACCACCAAAACTGATGTTTTAGATCATGAAACATCTTACTACTACCAGGATGCATAGATAACTTGGACAAATGAGCTTCGTCCATGATCTGCTTTCTGAGTTCCTTGTCCTGTGGTACCACTAGACGCTTATCGTACCACAAGACTCCTTGATCATCTTCCTTGAAGAACTGAGATGGCATACTTTTGATCCTTTTCTTAATCCCTGCGATTGTACTATCTGACTTTTGACCTTCCTTAATCTTATCTTCTAATTCACAACTGATTCGAATATTGTTCAAGATCACAGGGTGCATAAGATTATGACCTTCTATCAGCTCTGATGGAAGAGCATCACACTGTGCCTTTCGACTCAAAGCATCGGCCACTACATTGGCCTTACCAGGGTGGTACTGCAACTGCAAGTTGTAATCCTTGATCAATTCCAACCATCTACGTTGCCTCATGTTCAAGTCCTCCTGGGTAAAGATGTATTTCAGGCTTTTATGATCTGTAAACACATTGCAAGTGTTTCCAAGGAGGTAATGTCTCCAGATCTTCAATGCATGCACTACAGCAGCAAGCTCGAGATCATGAGTAGGGTAATTCACTTCATGTTTCTTCAACTGTCGAGAGGCATAAGCTATGACTCTTCCTTCTTGCATAAGCACACATCCCAATCCTATCTTGGAAGCATCACAATATACATCAAACGGCTTCTCAATATCCGGTTGCGCCAGAACAGGAGCAGTGGTCAACATTTCCCGCAGGGTGCGGAAAGCTGTTTCACACTCTTCTGTCCAAGCGAACTTGTGCTCTTTCTGCAGCAAATTGGTCATTGGTTTGGCAATCTTTGAAAAGTTGGGAATGAATCTACGATAATACCCTGCTAAACCAAGGAAACCTCGTACTTCATGCACTGATTTGGGTGTCTTCCAATTCAATACCTTCTCTATATTGCTAGGGTCCACAGTTATTCCTTCATCAGAGAGGACATGTCCAAGAAATTGAACTTTCCAAAGCCAGAACTCACATTTGCTAAACTTAGCATACAACTTATGCTTCCTCAGTCTCTCCAGTACAATCCTGAGATGCACAGCATGGTCTTCCTTATTCTCCGAATATATCAGGATATCATCAATAAACACCACCACAAACTTATCAAGCTCAGGCATAAAAACCGAATTCATAAGATCCATAAAGTATGCAGGAGCATTGGTTAATCCGAAGGACATAACCAAGTACTCATACAACCCATATCTTGTAGAGAATGCGGTCTTAAGAACATCTTCAGGTCTGATCTTAATCTGATGGTAACCTGATCTCAGATCAATCTTCGAGAACACCTTAGCCTTTGACAACTGATCAAACAGGATATCAATACGCGGCAGAGGATACTTGTTCTTGATCGCGGCGAGTTAAGTAGGCGGTAATCCACGACCATTCGCAAAGATTGATCCTTCTTCTTCACGAACATAGCGGGACTACCCCATTCCGATGCACTAGGACGAATGAGACCCTTATCTGCTAACTCTTGCAACTGCTTCTTGAGTTCTTTCAACTCATCAGAGGACATACGGTAAGGTCTCTTAGAAATTGGGGCTGTTCCAGGCAACAACTCAATGCGGAACTCAATCTCCCGATCCGGTGGGAGACCCGGAAGCTCATCCGGAAAGACATCCGGAAACTCACACACTACTAGAATTTCATGAAGAGGGGTCACTTTAGTAGCATATACCACAGTTTCTAACTGAATCTTCCGAGGTAAGGGTACCTGGAAAGTGCCTTCCCCAATAGGTTTCCGAATAGACACTAGCCGATTGGTGGTATCCAAAACTACACCCCAATGATGCATCCAACTCATTCCTATGATAACATCCACACCTAGTCCGGGCAGAACAATCAGGTTCATCCGGAATCTCCACTGATCTAAATCCAAGGCTGCATCAAATACCATCTGTTTCGTGGTGATGTCAGCCCCAGCTGCACTCACCCGAAACTCTAAATTCAACTCTTTTATGGTTTGACTATGCTTTTGTGCAAATGCTTGACTCATAAAGGAATGCGATGATCCAGTATCAAACAAAACAGCAGCAGGAATCTGATTCACAGGGAACATACCAGCTATCATGGGTTCTCCAGAAAGAATCTCCTCCAAGGACGTGTGATGCACACGAGCGAACATTTGCTTCTTTGGAAGAGGACAATGCTTGATGAAGTGTCCAGTCTGACCATAGTTGAAGCAAGGACCCATCACTGCCGGCTTGGCACCAGCAGCATTGGCCTGACCTGGTTTTCCCTGAGGCATAGGCATCCTGAAAGGCCTAGAGAACTTCTGCTGATTCTGAGCAGGAACATTCTTCTTCTGTGGAGGCCTAAACTTAGACCCCGAACCATGGTTGCGAAATAGAGGACGATATGCAGGTGGAGCCCTCGGCTGGGAGGAACCACCTTCATTAGCCCTCTTACGGCTCTTAGCAGCAGCATGCAGGTTGTTCTGATTTTCCTGAGTGAGACAGTCATTGTAGAAGTCATTGAAAGTCACACGGGTAGAAGTACCCATGGTCTTCATCAGCTTTGTACTAAGACCCTTCTTGAAAGCAGCAATCTTATTGGCTTCAGTACTCACAAACTCAGGTGCATAACGGGACAAGTTGTGGAATGCATGGTGATAATCCTTCACAGAACGAGTCCCCATGGTCAAATTATGGAACTCAGACTTCTTCTTTGCCATAAGACTGGGCGGAACATAAGTTGCACGAAATTCACGAACAAGCTGATCCCAAGTGATAGGCTGACCCTCAGGAAAGGTGTGGCGATGCGTGTTCCACCACAACCTAGCATCACCTTCAAACATGTGTGCAGCATAGGTAGCCTTCAGTTCCTCAGATAACCTCAACAAAGAGAACCTTTCCTCCATAGTGTTGATCCAAGCATCAACCATGAGAGGATCAGGGGCATCCCTAAACACTGGAGGCTTGGTGTCCATGAAGTCCTTGAACTCACTGTACTGGTTAGGCTGATGATCCTCACGGCGTTTGTTGTTTGCTTCAAAGTTGGCACGTAGGAGTTGCTCAATGTTGCGCTGACTTCCCAGAAACTGTGCAAACAACTGCTCAGCGGTGGGAGGAGGAGGGTGTGGTGCACCATGCACTTCTTCGTCCTCATCACGGTCACCACCACGACCATTGTTCCGACGAGTGTTTGCCATCTGCATGTTTCAACCATAATATTGTCCCACTATTAGGAGCTGAATTTTTGAGGTTAAACGAATGATAGATCATGCCTTGCGAAATTAATTGAAAGAAATTTAATTCATACAATTAACCACACATGGCACAATAATTCATTTTCCCACATCACAACTGCGCTAATAATAATATTATGTCGAAACATCACATAGAGTCTTACAATATCCATGTTTGCCAGCACACATGTACACTGGACTTTTGGCATTACGACGACATAGCATTACAACAACGTGATCCAAGGTCACATCCAACTCTTACTAGCGTACCCTACAAACAGCCATACATAACAAAAGAGTCGCAACGGACCACTAAGGACAGCGATCCAGCTAACACTAGCCAACACACTAGTCTAGGCGCATACGGCTAGCGCACTCCTGACTAGCAGCGTCACCGAGCGGAGACTCAACCCACTCTCCGTGCTGTCTCGCGTAGAGCTCCTCACGCAGGGCGTCGATGTAGACCTCCTTCTCGTGCAAGTCCTCCCGGAGAGTGTGCTGAGCAGCCCTCAAACCACGGGCCTCAGTCCGGGCTGCATCCCGCTCTCCAACTGTACGGGCCAAAGTGTCTCCAAACTTCTGAATAGTGGCGTCACGTCTGCCAACTCTAGCCTGAAGCTCCTGGACCTGCTGCCTGGCCATCTTGTCTCTCTGAACAGCTTGGTCCCTCTGCTCAGTCATCAGTGCCAACTCCTCTCTGAGCTCCTCAAGCTTCTTCTCGTACATCTCCTGTTGCTCCTCCTTCTCTCTCTCGACACGCTCCAGCTTGTCGTGCCTAAAGAGAGCAAGGTCCTCCTGTGCTGCGTACGCCTTCATCAAGGCGAACACAACACTCGCGCCCGGTCTGCTTTGCCACGATCGCCTCCCGAGGTCCAGCCACTAGTGCCATTCCTGGAGCCTGCCTCCACGTGTCAATGCGGGGGCTAGCCAGAGGAAAAACACTAGGGATGAGCCTCTGCACCTCATTAGGCAGCTCCATCACCATCTTCTCAAGCAACAGAAAAGCAGCATCCTGAGCACCATCAAAAGCAGTGATGCCCTCACCCTTAGCTGTCCATCCAGTCCACTTCTCATCAAGACCCAAGCGAGGCACCACAACCACCACAGAAACAAAGCCATAGTTCTTCCGGTCACCAGCGTCCCAGTAGTACTGTGGCTCTGTGCCCAGAGGGTAACCAGCACCGTGCAACAGCCTCCAGAGGAGAGTGGGCAAGCCACTCTTCTCCAGAAAAGTGCCAGCCTCCCTGAGCTCGTGGGACGGCACCCGACGCACCACAAGAGAAGCACTCCCACGGGAAGCAAGCTTGCGGTGGCAGGGTGGACGCGAACTCTTGCGAGCGGTCTGCTTGGTCCGAGCCATCTGAAAAGGAGTTTTATTTGTAATGAGCAACAATTTTAATAATTAAAGCATGGAGATACGAAATCGAGACAATTTAATTATAAGGGAAGAGGAGAATGTAATGAATGACATGAGCAACGATGTGAATCATGATGCATGCACATTCCATACGTCCTCACTGCCTAAAATTATTATCTAATAACGTCTAGGCGGTGGCATACAAAACGTGCTCTCATATAGCGGTAACTAGTCGGGCTACACGTTTCACGTAGTTAATGTACCTGCAGAAGATTCATTTCAGCCCAATATCCCAATGAATGCAAGCGACGTAAAAATCCAAGCACCTTCCGAACAAGGTGAAACCTCCGATTACTTGCACCCATTCCCAAGTGCATACTACCCAACAAGTCATCAGAAGACGACACCCTCACATGGGGTACCTTCTTATAAACATGTGTGAACATGTATATAATCCAGCACCAATAAGCACTCCCCTAGATCGGCATTGCGTCCGATCATGCTCTCACAACTCACACTTAATTACCTTGGCGTAGAGGCAAATCTGAACCATACACAACCATTCAAGTGAATAGCCCTCATACAAAACCGTCGTGTATGAGCGCGACAAATAAAAATATGATGCAATAATCCCCCAAGTTAGTACTTATATAAGCCACCTGAAGTCCTTAATTGGGCATAAAGGATATGACTGGTCCAAGGCACATATATAAGTTTTGAAAACCACACACCTTTGAAAAGCCTATATATGAGATTAAGTGGCTATAAGTTCGTAATTAAGTTTTGGGAAACAAATTCTTTTAGTTTTAAAACCTACTTATGAACCGTAATACGTTGAACCTGCTCCGATGCCAGCTGTAACGGAACCGACCAATTAATATAAACACAATGTACTAATGAGTCACCGAAGCAACTTAATTAGCACATGGAGCTTATATCAACCCGGTAGTCCGTGAAATCACGAAGGATTTCAAACTTTCCACAATACAGCCCAGACCGAATTGAGTTCAACATACAACAGTTCATAGTAGTACATAAGTTCACAAATAGTTGATTACATCGGAGTACGAAATAGTTATTACAATACCAAGTTCAAGTCCAAATTGCGGAAGCAAATAAAGTTTTAGTTCACAAACGCACACTTAGTTGAAACATAGTGCCTGGTCCAACATCACATCCCACAACAGCATAGAGGTACGATAGATAGATTGATCGTGCCCACGATCTATTCATCCCCATACGCAGGGAAGAAGCAAGTCGGGCAATAGCCATAGAACATCTCCCCATCTGCAACAACAAGGGAATAAAACCCTGAGTACAAGAAGGTACTCAACTAGACTTACCCATCATAAATGAAAATAAAGTGACACCAAGGAGTATGCATGGCTTTATAAGTGGGGTAGCTGACTCAGTTTAACTTGCAAATAAAAGGTGAGCTTATTAAATAATCATTTAGTGATAAAGGACTCTCTAGCTTATCATCTTTTAAGTTGGGTCCTGTCATCACTACATTAGCACCTCTACTACTCCATCTCCTGGGTATAAACAATCAACACTATAATATCCTTCAGGTTGAGCATACCAGCATCAACACTTTTAGAAACATAACCATCTTACTTTGCACAATAGTTGGCGACAGTGCCGCTGCTCGGTCAAGTTTTCACTGTCTAGGAACGATGGCGATTATAATCGATTGCAAACCAGCTGGCGGGTATTCCTCACACAAACCACACTCGCTGGCCAGAGCGAGTGACGGTCACCTTGGTCTATTCGGGTGGAAACACGGATTTCAACGAATACGATTGCACCAGGGCATGCCCGGCTACCAGGTACCTCCGGTGCGACCGGCCACTGGGATTAATACCGCGCCTGTGGGCAATACACTCAACTCCACTGAAATTCCGGCCCAAACATCCTCAAGGCTTCGCGGTCGGATGATCGCATCCTTCCAGCTATCTGTGAGGCATTGTTCAACATGATCCGAGGACGTACAAAGTCATATTTCTTTAAGTGACATAGCCGGGGTTTCCATGGTCTAACACACCACAAACTCCGACTAGTCGTGATTTAACATGGCCACATGGTTATGTTCTCTAAACCAATCTCCATAGTATCAACCAGAGGGTAGTAACCACCTACCTCGCGGATGAGGGTCAATCATCCGTCTTTTACCGATCTAATTAAGTAGTGCTAAGCATAAGCGCGATTCCTGAACTTAATTAGGGTAAAGGTATTCAGGTGGATCAAGGTACTCATAATGCATTAACGGTTCCAACCAACGCCTATCAACTTAATGCATCATAATAAATAAAAGACTCAAGTAAAACATTTTGAAAACTGTAGGAGTAATGCTCCGGGGCTTGCCTTTCACAAAGGAGCTAGGGTGATGGTTAGGGCACTCAGGCAAGTCAGCGTCCGGGTCCTCGTCCTTTGCTGCCTCCTGCAGCACTGCTCCCGGCTGCTCCTCTCCTTCCGGCTCCACGGGAACTACTGGCGTCACTTCTTCCGGCAATCCTGTATGATGCATCGGTGCATATGAGTATCGGAAATGCAATACGGGATTAAAGCGCATGATGATGATGAACCAATCATGGTACTACAAGGTAGTCAACATCATTCTAACAAGTTGTACCTATTAGAGCCTCACTAAGCATAGCAAGGCACTAGTTAACCTAGACCTCGACGAAAAACGACGATCACGATTACTAAGGGTACAACAGCAACCTATAGCTACTCAGAAAAATCTACAAAAATTACAGTAGCTAAGCTAGGTGACAATAAGCCTACCATAAATTTTTCAAGTCAAAACAGTAAACCATTTATCCTATACAAAAAAGACAAGGCAGCAATAAACCAAGACCTAAAAATACTTTGTACTATGAAAAGTGTCAAATAACAGATCTCAAGTGATCAACAGCTACTTATAAGCATAGAAACACCCTATAAAAATTTTCAAGCATTTTCCTTGCATAAATAATTAATTTTGAATTTCCTAACTTCTAAGCAAAGCAAGCACAATAATTAAACAGGGTATTTTCTACACATGACATATATAACTCTTATTTTTCACAGATAAAGAATCTCATAACTAGAGCAACAAAACAAGATTCACATTTTTCTCGATAAACCTACAATTTAATATGCATTTAACAAGATATCAAAGCAATTAAAGACATTAAATAAAACTGTACAGAAAAGTATTTCATAAAAATAAGCTAATACCCTACAAGCATAAAGCTCCTCATAAGAAAAATATAGAAATTTGAATCACCCAAAATGGATTTAAAATTGGTGAGATATGATTTTTGGAAGATTTAAAACAATTTTTTCTCGGAAATCT
Source organism: Themeda triandra (assembly GCA_018135685.1). NCBI lineage: Eukaryota > Viridiplantae > Streptophyta > Magnoliopsida > Poales > Poaceae > Themeda > Themeda triandra. The sequence continues at coordinate 724,222 of JAENPR010000168.1, read as the reverse complement.
TTTTCTTAAACCGGAAATACCCTAAAAAGCTACGCGCACCCGGGATTTTCCCCACTGCGGCTGACACACGGACCCGCGCTGCTACGCGTACCCGACGCTGCGCACACAGGCGCGCACACGTCCGTGGGCCCGGTCAGCGGCCCCACCGGTCAGCGAGGCGGGAACAAGACCTCGCCGCTGACCGGCGAGAGCTCGCCGACGGCAGCATCTCCGGCGACGGGCTCAGCACCATCGTGCGCAGGACGACGGCGCGGACCCAACGGTGGTGAAGATGGAAGCTAACGCGTACGGGAACGGCGGGCGCGACGGCCGGCGGCGAGATGGCGGCGCGGCTCGACGGCGGCTCGCGGAGAAGGCCACGGCGGAGCGCAAGGAAACGCCTACGGGCTTGCCTAGGCCGAGGCGGAGCTAGCGCGTTTCGGGAAAAGAGGATGACCGAGGCGGGCGGACGGCGGCGCCGAAGTGGCTCGCCGGCGCTCGGCTCCCGCAGACGGAGAAGATGACGGCCAAATTGGCCACTACCTCGGCTCGGCTTGTCGATTGAAGGCGGTCGGAGATGGAGGGAGGGATGGCGGTCACGGTGACGCACTGAGGGGTGAAAATGGCGGAGTGGGGAGGTGGCTAGCCGGAGCAGCTCGCGGCGGCGGCCATGGCGGCTCCGGGCTCGGGCGAGCGAGGAGAGGGGGGAAATGGGGCGGGCGAGTGTGCGAGCGAGCGGGCGAGCTTATAAGCGTGCGCGGGCTGTCCAATTTGGACTGGGGAGTCACGGGCGCGACCGGGGGCACGGCGGACGGCCATGGCGCTCGGCGCGATGCGCCAGTGACGCAGGGCGGCACAGCGGGGCAGCGGGGAAGCGAGGCTCGCTGCGGGGTGCTCGAGTGCGTCTGGCATGCCCGTTGCCTCGTCGTGGAGCGAGTGGCGATTGTGCTTGGCGCGGCTTGGCGTGCGGCACCGCGACGACAGCTCGGCGGCGCAGCAATGGCGGCAGGGCGGGCAGCAGGGCAGGCGAGGCAGGCAGGGCAAGCGAGGGGACAGGGAGGGTGCTCGAGTGCGCACGCGAGGGCACTCGATTCGGCGGGCGCAGGCGGGGAAGCGGGGCAGCAGCGGCGTCGCTGCGGCGGCCTGGCGCTCTGCGCGCGAAGCAGAAGGGGAGGGAGGAGAGGGATGATGACAGGTGGGGCCGGGTGGGTCCCACCTGGTCCAATTTTGAACTAGCAAGTTTGACTGCCCATAATTTCAAAAATATTGCGAATTTAAAAATGCTCCAAAAAGAAAAGTTTCTCAAAATCAAGAGAGGAATAACTTTCATGAGGGGAGTTTTTGCTAATTCGGCCTAGATTTGAAAATGGAATTTTGGGTCACAAAAATACATTTTAAAATTGATTTTTGGAAATTAGGGGAACTGTTTTTGGCATTTTTGAAGCCCTAAAACTCATTTTCATGACTTGGGGTAAAAACAAAAGTTTCTCCAAATACTTTTCTCCATAAACTTTGTTAAAGCTCCATTTTGAGAAAAACATCACAAGTATGACTTCTAGCAATCATTTGAAATCCCTATTTGCATTTTTAACCCATGCATTCAAACCATTGCTACACAAAATGCAATAATGATGCTTATGTGATGATCATGCTCATGAGATGCAATATTTAGCTAAGCCAAAATTGGAGTTGTTACAGCCGCGGTCCTCCTGCGCTGTGCGGGTCGCGGGGTAGAGCCTGGGAACCTTGGCCGGCGGTGGCCGGCCACCCAGAGAGTCCCACGCGGGCCACGGCAGCGGCTTGTCGCTTCGCCGTGCGCCACCCCCAGTCGCGCCGTGCGTTAACTCTAATCCACCGGCGCACCTTTCTTGCCCGGCCTTGAGGTCAGGGGACTTCGGCCGGGGCGGAGGGTGCCTGGCGATGGTAGGGACTGGGCGGCTGGGCGGGCCAGCGCGCGCGCCAACTCCTTCTTCGGGGCCCGTCCTCCCCACCGGGTGGTGGGTTGATGGCCGGGCTGCCCCGCGGCGCGCTGCCCCAACTACCCAACGACCTCTGCCGCGGTTCCTCTTCGGGCGGCTGATCGCTCAGTCAACGGTAATGGTGAAAACCAATTCTCCTCGGGCTCGCCCGGGAGCGGCGATGGTGGCGTTCTCGTCATTCCCTTCCTGAAGGCATCGTCGTCCCTCCGTCCGTCTGCGGCAAGTGGCGGGCTTAGGAACAAAGGTTCCGGCGGGGCACCTCTGGAGTTGGCATCTGAGGACGTCATTCCCTTCTTGAAGGCTCCGATGAGGCCGCCATGAGCTCCCATCTCGTCAGCCGCCCCGGTGCTTCTGGTGTTCGTCGACGTCGGCAGGCTCGGTTGCTTGGATAGTGTCTTCGCGTGGGCTCCGCTCCGCAGGTTGTTTGTTGGGCCAAAGGCAGCCTTTTCTTTTCTTTTCTTTCCTTCTGTTTTGTGTGTGGCTAAACCGGTGGTGGCAGAGCGTGTTTCAAATCTTGTTTCCACCCCGGTTTCTTTGTATTGCATTGCATACTGCATTTTTCTACTTAATGAAAAAGAAGCGCAAGTCTTTTGCGTTTTCGCGAAAAAAAAGCATGATATAATCTTGACTGCACGGTTTAGAACCATCTTGCCACGTCCAACAGCGACACAGGTATTAGTTGAACAGCTTTCAGGTAGTAGATGTCAACTAAATGGACCTTCAATGGCTAGTGCCATTGTTCGTCCTCCGCGCGTGATCCGTTGCTTGCCCATCAGCATCTTGGCTAAACAAAATCAAGGCATGTCTTTGTCATTCTACTAACTCCCACCGAACCAAGTCCTTATGTCTTATCATGAGTCGTTTAAGGTTTTTAGGTACGAGGGAAGTGTAAATGTATTGCTCCAATTTTCTCATCTCTAGTTTCATTACCTCTTCAACATATTGCTTGACCCTTAGGTGCGAGGGGGGTTATAAAAATGCTAACTTTAGACCCTTTACATGACAAAAGAACCCATATATATCTTCCAGTATCTAAACCAAACTCTGGAGAATACATCATTACTATGAAGGGGTTTGTTGTGACTTAAAGAAATACATGGCAGTTTTGAAAAAAAAAAAAAAGAGAGATATAGCAATAAAAACCAATAAGCTGCATCTTTGGCTACACTACTCTGCTGAATGTATCATTACTGTGAAACTCAATCTGTTGTGGCTTAAAGCGACATATAGCAATAAAATTAATAAACTGCATCTTTGGCTACACTCTACTCTAACCAATCAAATCAGTCAAACTATGATCCAACAAATCCTCTTGATTGAGCTTTACCGGTTTTTTTTTTTTTTTTTTGTTTTTTTTTTTTTTTTGGTTCTTGGAAACTTATGACGAGCTGACCTTATGTTGACCTATTTGTAGATATGCTCGCCTAGCCTCATTCCTAAATTCTAACGTCATGATGAAACTCATCAATTGGATCCCTATCCCCCTGGATCAACAACTATATCTCTCATATCAAGTTCACGGAATAATAGATATATTTATTGTTTAAATAAAGGGGGTAGAAGATGAAAATGAAGGGGTTAATTGAACTGATTCCCTGTACCATATGGTATGGTAGCAGTGCTCAACGGCCAACAAGCAGAGTCTCGAGTTGCCGTCGAAGGAGAAAACATGCATGCAGTGTTGTACAAGTACAATAATATCAGCTGATTCATGCATGTGGGTTCTACGTTCTAGAAACTTATTGCAACCCGGTGCAGTTGGCATGGTAACTTGTTGTACTTGGAGTACTATTCGGTGAGTACATACTACATAGTGATGTAATAACTGCGCACTCTTAATCTTTGACACGTGGGCTCGTGCCTCTCTCATTGCCTATTGGCATATATACTCCTGCATTCATGTGTTCCATGGTGCCGTCGTCGTCGCTCGTCGGCAAGGCATATGCCTATTCATGTGCGTGGAGTTTGCAGGGATCAGGTACGGTGTGCACCATCAGCGGATTAGGACGCCGCCGGTTAAATCTCATGGAAGAGCAGCGGACGAGCATGATCATTGTCCCAACGGCATGTATATATTTGATACGGAGTATTTAATGTTTTGGTGCTGATTGACGTGACACTGAAGAATTTAAGTTGGGAGCTTAAATTTTAATTCAGGAAGCCTTTAGTTTTCCATCAAATATATATTAACTCAGGATTTGTTCGTTCTCTTATCTATAAAATTTGCTCAACCCATTGCCCAAAAAATAGAATTGAATGAAGTAAATACGCGACGACACCATCCATCCACGATACATCAGCCACTGTACTGTATCCGTATCAGCATTCTTGCTTCCAACCAAACAGACAGGACTTGATCAGGACCACGGTCGCGGACCACAACAAAGGCTCACATGCTACCCGAGAGGGCCTCAATCGGTTATTCAGACTATTCAGTATTACTACAACATGTTAGATACATTCTGAGGATCACTAGCTGTAGATCAAGACGGGAATACATCTGGATACATCTTTATCTGTGTGTAGACATAGAACAAGATCCTATACATGATCTAAGTAAATAAACTACAACTACGAAGAACAACAGAGGTACTAGGGTTTGACCATTTGAAGAGGAGGAGCCGGCGGCGCGGCGGTGGTCGATCCTTCGGCGGCCATGTCGTCGGTGCTTGGCGTGGACGTCGAGGTTGTCGGGGATGAAGAAGTCGGCGGTGATGACGGAGGTGTTGACGCAGATCCGGCGGCGGAGCTTCCGTCGGCCGGGCCGCGCTCCCCGGATCGGATGGGACTTGCTAGGGTTTGAGTGTCGGTGGGGAGAGGTGGCAAGCCGTTCAGCACCGTGAACGGTGCCGCCGGCCCCCACCCTCTATTTATAGCGCGCCGTGCGACGGGGCCCACCAACCATGTAGGGTTGGGCGCCCCCGATCAGGGCGCGAGTCAAGGCCTTTGGGCCTTATTGGTGAGAGATCAAACCAACATTCTCCCCCTTGATCTCACTCTATTCTTTATCTGTACTCTTTCTTAAAACTCTTACATCTTTATTCATTCCATTACAGATTAGTGCATAGAGTTGTTTCATCATCACGGTCTATGGCCGATAGACTTGACAACTACAAATACATTTCTCTGATTTGGAACAAATTCTGTTATTCTATGGGCCTTCTTGTCCAGGAATCATAGGGCTTCCCTTAAACCCATGCCGGCTACGTGTCCTCTGAACACGTTGGGTGGTAAGCCTTTGGTAAGCGGATCCGCAAGCATCTTTTCAGTGCTTATATGTTCAAGCTTTATCTCATGATCCCGGATCTTATCCTTCACAACATAATACTTGATGTCAATGTGTTTGGCAGCACCACTTGACCTGTTGTTGTGAGCATACTGTACTGCTGGTAAATTATCGCAGTATAACTTTAGTGGTCGATGGATAGAGTCAACCACCTTCAAACCGGGTACGAATTTCTTTAGCCAATTCACCTGCCCTGAGGCCTCATAGCAAGCTACAAACTCGGCATACATTGTGGACGATGTAGTGACGACAGTTTGCTTCTTGCTCTTCCACGATATAGTTCCTCCCGCAAGAGTGAACACATATCCTGATGTGGACTTTCTTTCGTCTCCCGCATAATCAGAATCTGAATATGCCTCTATTTCGAGAGAGTCGATTTTCTATATGTTAACATGAGGCCTTTCGTACCTTGCAAATATCGCAAAACTTTCTTTACTAATTTCCAGTGTTCAATTCCGGATTACTCACGAAATCTGCCAAGTAACCCGATAACGTAAGCTAAGTCGGGCGAGTACATACTTGAACGTCTTGTAAACTTCCAACAGCCGAAGCATATGGAACTGCTTTCATCGATTGAGTTCATACTCATTCTTGGGGCACTTTGAAAATCCCCATATCTATCGCCCTTGACCAACGGTGCGGGTGATGGACTACATTTGTGCATGTTATATTTCTCTAGCACTTTCTCTATCGTGCTTTCGTGATAGTCCTAATACCCCTTTCTTAAATCACGGTGAATCTCTATGCCCAAAACATATGAGGCTTCACCAAGATCTTTCATGTCGAACTTTGAGTTCAAAAATCTCTTTGTGTCTGAAGGAGACTGATATCACTACTCGCAAGTAAGATATCATCCACATACGGGATTAGGAAGATATACTTCCCATTCTTAAACTTTGAATAGACACGGTTATCCTCTACATTCTTTGAAACCCAAAACTTCGATTGTTTTGTCAAATTTCAAATACCACTTGTCTTGAAGCTTGTTTTAATCCATAAATGGATTTCTTTAGGCGACATCCCATTCGCTCTTTTCCTTCCACGATAAAACCTTTCGGTTGTACCATGTAAACATTTTCCTCCAAATCCCCATTTAGGAATGCCGTCTTAACATCCATCGATGTAGTTCTAAATCATAATGTGCCACTAGAGCCATTATGATCCCGAAAGAATCCTTACATGAGGCTAGGAGAAAAGGTCTCATTGTAATCAATCCCTTCTCTTTGTGTGAAGCCCTTTGCTACAAGACGCGCTTTGTATCTTTCTATATTCCCTTGGGAGTCATATTTAGTTTTGTAGACCCATTTACAGCCTACTGTTTTGGCTCCTTTAGGAATGTCTTCTAAATCCCATACTCCATTGGAGCTCATGGATTCCATCTCTTCTCTCATAGCTTCTAGCCACTTCGATGAGTCGGCACTTCTCATGGCTTCGTCATATGAGGTGGGATCACCCTCCATATGACCCTCTTCTATGTTGTAAAGTTCATAGTCATCGAGATAGCCGACCTTCGGCTCTATTAGACCTTCTCGGGGCTGCTCATTTGGCACAACTTCGGTTGGGGTTGTTCTTGTTGCTCCCCTCGCCTATGGCGGATGTTCTTCTATGGGCTCTCGAAGGACGGGTTCCTCATTTTGAATTGCTTTGCCACGGAGAGTGAGGAATGGGTTACGGCACCACGATGTACGGCACTATCGGTGCATTAATAACGGGTAACTCGAAAAATGGCTCTTGAATCATTGGATTGGGTGCACACACCCGCTTCTCTTCAAGATCAATCTTTCGAGCTACCACGCTCCCCTCATCATCTCATCCTCTAGAAATTCAGCGTGTCTTGTTTCTACAAACTTGGTGTATCTCATCTGACAATAAAATCGATATCCCTTTGATTTTTCTGTGTAACCAATAAAATGGCAACTAACCTGTCTTGGGATCTAATTTTCCAATGTTTGGGTTAAACACTTTGGCCTCACTGGACTCCCCCACACACGCAAGTGGTTTAGTGAGGTACTCTTCCTGTCCACAACTCATACGGTGTTTTGGGCACCGATTTACTTCAGAACTCTTTTTAGAATATAAATGGCGGTTTTTAATGCCTCCATCCACAAACTTATTGGCAATGTGGAGTAACTTATCATACTTCGCACCATATCCATCGAGGTACGGTTACGTCTTTCGGCTACTCCATTCTGCTGAGGCTCGCCGGCATTGAATCTTGCAGGCTACTATGCCATGTTCCTGTAAATTTTTCGCAAAAGGTCCAGGGAACTTGGCCATAAGGGGTATGCCGACCATAGTACTCCTCCACGGTCGGACTGACTAGCTTTATCTTTAGGTTATGCTGATTTTCAACTTCACCTTAAATATTTTGAACTTTTCTAATGCCTCTGTCTTTTCTTTGATTGGATAAATGTATCCATAACGGGAATAGTCATCTCGTAAAGGTAATGAATGAGTCATATCCATCTACACTTTTCACAGGAAAAGGTCCACAGATGTCCGTGTGGATTATCTCTAAAATTCCTGTGCTTCGTTTGGCATTCTTTTTAATTTTCTTTACATACTTTCCTTTAATGCAATCTATGCATTGCTCTAATTCTGAGAACTCAAGTGAAGGAAGAATTTCATTCTTCACTAATCTCTCTATTCTCCCCCTCGAAATATGGCCTAAACGACAATGCCATAATTTCGACGACGCATCTTGAGTTCTTTTTCTTTTTCTATTCGCATTCTCAGACAAGGACATAGTATCTGTATCATCACAAATGGAATTAACATTTTCACAAAGTGATAATAAATAAAGGTCTTGTTGCTGGAAAGCAACACCAACATAATCCTTATTACAATAAATCGCACTTGCCATCTCCAAAATTACATGAATAACCATCATTGTCTAAACAAGACACACTTATTAAGTTTCTATGCAACGAAGGAACATAAAGGACATCTCTAAGTAAAAGAGTAAAGCCAGTAGCAAGCTTCAAGGGAAGATCGCCCCTTTGCTTCAACATCTGCTCTGACTCCATTCGCCACTCTAATGTGTCTTTCTCTTCTTGCTGTTGTCCGAGTCGAGCTGAACCCCTGTAAAGAATTGGCAACATGAATAGTTGCTCCTGAATCAATCCACCAAGTGGATTTAGAATAACTTATATACAAGGATTCATTTACGAAAGTAATAATATTCTCACCACTTTCTCTGAGCTTCATCTGCAGCCAATCAGGGCACCTAGTCTTGTAGTGTCCATACCCCTTGCAGTGGAGGCATTGATCTTTGTCCACCACAAACTGATTCTGCTGAGGCTTGTGCTGCATGGTAGGCTTTTTCTGACCCTGGTACTGGTTATTAGCCTGGTTATTAGGCTTATTCTGGTTTTGCACTGGACTCTTTCCTTTATTCTGTGAGGAAGAAGCATTATAGTTCTTTTTCTTGTTGTCCCTCAAATGGTTGATGGAGCCACCATTTGAGGCCTTGATCCTCTCTTCCTCTTGAGCACACATGGCGATGGTCTTTTCTAAGTCCCATGTTTCTGGATGCATGTTGTAGTTCACAACAAAATTCTCAAACTCTTTTGGCGAGGACGAAAACACCAAGTGAACAAGGAAAGTATCGGTGATTGTCAAATCCTTGAACTTCACGATCTTGGACGCCAAGTGGCTCATTACTGTGTATGTGCTCTCGATGTTAGTACCACCAGTGTACTTCTGTGAAATCAGCTCTTTGATGAGCTGAGTTGCATAAGTCTTGGTAGAGCCAGTGAACTGTCTCTTGATTACCTCAAGATACTCTGTAGCACTCTCACTCACTGGGATGGATTCTGCTATGTGAGGTTCCATCGTGTTGTATATGACCAGCTTGCATTTCTTGTTTGCCTTGTCCCAATTGACCTTGTTAAGATCATAGGACATCTGTATGCTAGCAAAGTCTCTTTCTCTGGTCTGCCATGCGGCATCTGCCTCTTCTGCGGCCCTGACAGGTGCCTCTGGCTGGGTGGGACGCTCAGTCTCTATCACCCAGTCTATCTCAGCAAAGCCAAAGGCCATGTCGATCTTCTTCCTCCACTCAACGTAGTTATCACCCTTGAGTGGCGGAATATCTCTGATGAAACCCATCAGAGAGAGAGCTCCTGAAAACATGTAATATCTATGGTGAGAACATAATATATAACCACAATTGCATGCTTTAGTCTCCACTTTGGTCAAAATTAAAACATACAACTGATTTATGCAATAAAACTATATCACCTTTGGGCAGAAATAGAATTAAGGCATAACAAGCTTAATCACATCATAATACTGCTATTAATCAACTTTGGTCAGAATAATAACAATATTATAACAATCTGAATAATGATCTATTTCAAAATCAAATTCTCCCTTTGGTTCGAATTTAATAATGAAATAAAAGTCTGTAAATACGCAGCGGAAAAATATCTCTAATAATCATTTTTCCAGAAACATGTGAATGCTTTACTGTTCTCTAGTGCAAAAAAGTCTTTGGATCAAGTTTGCACAAAATTTCGAATCAAAATTCAATTCTAAAAGCATCATATATGCATAGAACATGTTACTGGAAAAAGAAAAATTAAACAAAAAATGAATCTGTCCTGTTCTCTGATTCTGGCCCGAACGGCCCAGCTTGGCCCGCGGCCTCTCGCGCGCGCTCGCGCGGCTCTGCGGCCCATTGGCCAGCGCGGCCCAGCTAGCGCAGCGGCCTGGCGCATTTTTTTTTTTTTTTTTCTCCATAATTCTCCGCGGTGCGCAAAAAGCGGCCCGGCCCAAGTTGCGGCGGCGGCCTCCTGCGCACCCGGGCCGTAACGAAGGCTGGGCCGCGAAAGTGCGCGCCCGCTGGGCCGAATCCGGCCGATTGGGCCTCGGCCAATCTCGGCCGTTCACTTTGATCCGACGGAGCAGCGCGCAAATCGGATGAACAAAACCCCGACGGCTGGCTTTCCCTGAACCCTAATTCCATTTCTCTTCCTCCCACTCTCTCTGTCCACCGCGCCGCACAAGAGAGAGCTGGTGACCGGCGGCCAGAGGAGACCATGGCGGCCGGAGGCCGAGGACATGGCGCCGCCCCCTTGGGCCCCTTCCGCGGCGCGCGCGGTCGCTCATGGCTGAACGTGCCGCCGTCGGATGGCCTCGCGGGCGGTGCTCGCATGCGGGCTAGGGCGTGCGGTGGCGGGACCTAGCCGGCGCGGCGGGTTCTTCTTCCCGCAGAGACCGGCGGTGCAACGGTGGGAAGAAGGACCGGGTAGGTCGCATCCTCCTCTCCGTCCGTTCTCATCTTCTAGGGTTAGGGTTTTTCCATTGTTTCTGTTCCGATCTGAAAAACGGTTGGCTCGTCTTGATCCAATCGGATCAATTCATTTTCTATCCCGATCTATATCTACCGACTAGGTAGGCGTCTGATACCATTGTTAGATACATTCTGAGGATCACTAGCTGTAGATCAAGACGGGAATACATCTGGATACATCTTTATCGTATGTAGACATAGAACAAGATCCTATACATGATCTAAGTAAATAAACTACAACTACGAAGAACAACAGAGGTACTAGGGTTTGACCATTTGAAGAGGAGGAGCCGGCGGCACGGCGGTGGTCGATCCTTCAGCCGGCCATGTCGTCGGTGCTGGCGTGGACGTCGAGGTTGTCGGGGATGAAGAAGTCGGCGGTGATGACGGAGGTGTTGACGCGAGATCCGGCGGCGACAACATACTCCAAGTCCAAGGCTCCAAGCTCAGCTCATCCGTTGATCATCATATGCATTTGTACTGCGTTTGTTGTGCCAAGGAGCGAGGGAGCGAGAGCTTGTAGCGCTGAGGAGGGAAGGAGCGAAGGAGGACCAGCTCCGGATTTGCCCATACATACACTACGAGCTGCTACCCAAGGAAAGCAAAGCTTCTTCGATGCGCCTTGTGCCCACCATCACAACAGTAATGTACAGTCGTGCTGGCACCGGCAGGAGGGAGTACCGAGTACTACGTCCGCTTGAAGTGAAGGAATATATTTTTTTAATATACATTAAGATAAAAATTTATTTCTCAGAAAGCAAAAATAATAATTATTTTGGGACGAAGAGAGTATAACTTCTTGTAAAAAAAGGAAGGCATATATAACTCGCGATGAAAACGGATCGAATACGGACGGATATCACTCATACCATATTTGTTTTCATATTTCTGTCCGGATTCGGATTCGAATACGGATAGTATCAACCATGCCGGATAGTATAAGACTGGTTATCGATATCATAAATATGTGATTTAAGTATTTGGATACGGATACGGTATCGAATGTTGAATGTCCGGACTTGCATACGGACGGATTAAAACACCTCTAAACGAATTCGGTCGAACGGACGGACCAATAAATATCCATACCACTTTCATCGCGATATATAACTACTGCTGTAGAACTGTGCGGTTACTCCGGCAGCGGCAACCAACATGAATGAACAACAGAAAATGCATGCTTGACTTACGAGTGGCTGCGTTCGCTGCTACCAGAGTGTGCTCCTGTACATGTGAGGCACCCCAGCTTAAGCAGCCGCTGAAAAAAAAAACACACTTACGAATGGGAATATGGATGGATCCTACGGGCTAAGTGTTCTCTTGGAATACTATACCTTTTAGTTGTTTCCACGGTAAAACAAAGAGATGTTCAAATATAGTTGAGGCTACATATACAAAGAAGATGATGTCAAACAGATTTAAGATTTTTTCTATATAGATGACAAAAGTAATAACAAATTGAAAAGAGCACTTGAGTCTATGCTACAACTGGCGGTTATATATGTATCCAAAATGTAGTTGGGTTCCCGTGGGTTGTATACTGTACACCCGCCTTCTTATGGGCCAAACTTCAAGCCTTCTTATGCTACAACTGGTGACCTCGCTTTCCTCCGTCAATCCGCCCTCGCCCTCGCCTTCGGCGGGCTTGCCGGAGTCGGAGGAGGGGGCTGGATGAATCGACGGAGGATGTGTATGTGCTCATACTTATTAGGCTTATGTTAAATAAGTTAGAGTTAGGTTTCTTCATGCGGGCAGTGAGGCATGGGTTCATCATCCCGAGCTATGTCTCCAACGGGTGACGACGTGGGTGTGTAGAGGACTAACATCTACGACGGCTTTCAATGGTGGCAACAACATTAGAAAAGAGCATGAGCTCGACGGATCTTAAGCTCTATGCCTCTTCTTGACTGGTCAAGTTCGCCATTTGTCCCTCACTCATCTTCTCTGGCGTCTTCACCAGTGATGGCACCTCTGGCGAAGACTTGGGAGGTATGATGGCGCCTCTGGCGAAGACTTTGGGAGGTATATCTACCGACTTGTTGTGAGACCGGGTTGGTTCTTACCTACCACCTGCTCTGGTTGTTTTTGGGTGTGCCGCCGTCTGGCTTGTGGGGATTGTTGGTAGCTCTTGAGATGCACAATTCCTTGTACCCTAGTGATATGATGTCAGTTGCCATCTTGTTTGGCCTAGGCATTGAGTGGTCACAAAGTATGCTGATGATTTTGATATACTGTTGTTAGTTCCAATAAAAACTTGTGTTCAATCATCAGGATGGAGGTCAGCTTCAAGCTACAAGTGGCTCCGACCTCCGGCGTCGGCGACGAGGACGGCCTAGAGGATGACTGCGCAAGTACCATGTTGTAAATTTTCTTTTATTTATGGGTGCCTTTGCAAGTCTTGAAATGTAATATTTATGAAACACATATGAATACAAACCCCGGTTTATCAAAAAACAAATACAAGTTAGGGAGGAGGAGGGATCTATTTTATCTCCATGAACTAACATCGTCGTAGCCTCTTCAAAATTAGACATCTTGGTTCCATAATTTTGGAAATCATTTAAATTATCTTCCTATCCTGGTTAAGTGGTTTTCAAGATAGTTTTGTCCTTCTAAAGAAAACAATAAATACCTCATAAAAAATATCACTAGGGTTCAAAACCTAAATAAAATATTCAGCGCTCATAAAGTATATCTAGAAGTTTTATAAAAAAAATAGGTTTAACACTATGAAAATAGGATAATGTTTAAAAGAACTAGAAATTTTTAAAACATTCTAATCAATGTCTAAGTATATCTATAACTTTTATAAAAATAAACTTCATTATCTAATTCTCTTGACATGCAAGGTGTCCATCTCAATAGTCTATTAGGTGTCCACCTTAACAATCCACTATCAATATTGCAATTAAAGCTCATTAGCACAAGAGTTATAATATCCACATCAGGGAAACACATCACCCACTATGGATGCAACTTTGACAATTATGCTAATAAATCTATACATATATTATATCATGTTCCTGCATTACCAATACTCTGCAATTAATTCTTATTAACTAATATTATTCTAACACATCTATATTCCTCCTTCATACCCGCAGTAACACGCAGAGAATCCTCCTAATTTTAGAAACATTATATAAGATAGACATGAGATGCAACTAGCGAGAATGCAACATACATTAAGCCTTAAATGCATTGTCGTGGTTGCATTGCATCTCATCCTTTTGTCATGGAAAGTTTTGAAATCTATAACTATTATAAGAGCAAACTCATTAATACATTTTTCTGTGATTTTGTGAAGCCACGTCATCATGAAGGCCAATCACTAAGTGCACCATCATGAGTAACTTCAAACACTAAATCGTATTATTGCCAAGCCACCAAGGCATCAAAAAGACATCATATTGTCTCCCACTTGGTTCGTTTAATGCACCCAGCCACTTCCATGATGACTTCATCCAATATCAAACTTTTATGTCCATTTAAATTCACTTCTATAATGAAGCCAGCAGGTAATCAAAATTTATTCGTATTTTCTCCTGCATACCCGCAACAACACACGGGGATTCTCCTAGTTTATTTACACAATCAATCAAATGTTTTGGGAACTTTCCATATTTTTCTATTTTCCTAGAGCTAAAACCGATACTTTTGAATCCTCTATAGATATTTCCATGGCACCCAAAATTTATTTGTTACTTTTAATGTCCTGATATATTTTTAGAATGTGTTCCGGATTTTTTAGATGCTCAGGGTCATTTTTGTTTTGAAAACCTTATCAGGCATTTAGTGATTTTGTAACTAAAAATATTGAAATCGCTTTGAAAACCGATCCTAACGTAGACGTAGACATAAGCATTTGTGCAATTGTGATTTAAATGGTTTTGAAGTAGTGTAACTTAAGTTCTTACTAGGATCATACCCGTGCGTTGCAACGGGGAAAAAAATAAAACCATGATGTTTCGAGTTTAAACGTGTTATACTCTAAAAAATGATTCTTCAAGTGCGGTGTTTGCAATTCTGTTTATATAGCCATTCATCATTTCCTTGCGACGATGAAAAACGAAAGTACTCCAAAGATCATCCATCGTCATCATGGAACAAAATATTGATCCAAAACTTTGATAAGTGGAAGTAAAATTTGAATGAGAAATAGTAGAACAAACCATAAATTTCGGGGCATCATATATTTTCACTATAGATTAGCAAGGTGAACAGATTAAGCAGTTCATTATCATCTATTAAAGACTCTGAGCACCTGACAAGGAAACCCAATACAATCAGACTATACATGTCACCTTTTTTTGGCCCCTCTCTGGCTATTTCTTCCTTCTCTCTTCTCAAGTTGCTCGTTGCTTCTGCAGGGTCAGGGACATTGCATTGCTAAGATAAGCTGTCAAAATAAGCATGGCAAATAATTGTAAGACATTACTAAAGGGATCAAGCCCTAGCCCAAATATGTTCATATACTGATAGCTAATCTCAATTATTAATAGTGTTGCCATAGCAATAAAATGTCACAGGGGGCATATTCTTGTGCTCTTAAAAATTAAAATAGAGAATATGAATAAAATGTTAGTTGGGAGATAAATCCCATCACCTACTGCAAAAAAAGAAGATATTTCAAATCTGAGACAACTACTAATCCTTTTAAAACTAAGTGGTAATATATGCTTTAAAATCTAATTTGAAATGCATAAACTATGAACTGCAATGATTTGAAATCTTTGATCCAGCCTTCTTGACAAGCTTCTCAGCATCTACAGTCTTTGACTTCACATTCTCTGTTGACCTGCTCACACTTGGACAACTTCTAACGAACACCACTGGATTTGCTTGAAATTCCCAGTGCCTGAATCCTTTTGTGGCACGTCTGCACCACCAGTCTCAGCATTCCCCCGAGTGCTCATCGCCTCTGCAACAACTTTTGGCACCATACAAATACAGATTTGATAGAGTGGCCCTTCTCAATCTTACCCTCTCCTATTCCTCCATTTGATATGGGGATAAAATAACACCCAGTACTATGGACATATGTTCAGCAACCTATCCACAATCTATCAGCAAGAAATGCAATGGCAAAATATTATTTATAAAAAAACATAATTAGATGCACAAAAGCAAAGAACAAACCACGGAGTCACCTGTAATCCAAAATCGGAAAAAACAAGCACGCGCTTGACTGCTGCTCCTACGTGGTAAGGAAGTGCTTGGCTGCTGGTCCTTAGCTGTCGCTTGGAACCAGCACAGACACTCATGGTCTCACAGCCGTAGTGCCACCCCTACTTGCAGGTGCTGCAGGATCCATGATGGGGGCAAGTGGGCATAGAGTATAACATAACTGAATCTGCAACAGTTATGACTCACCTAACGCCCAAATGAATCAAAATGCAGTATACCAATATCATTGGATGATATAGCTCGACTGATGGGTGACAATGATCCGTCTGATGTGGAACCACCCCCACTACTAAGACAGAATTCTCTGTTTCACATTCTTCACTGATATCTATAGATAAAGAGTAAAACAATACACTTGTGAAGTTACACAGAACTGGAGATTTTTTAATGGTGTCCACAGATTGAGTTGTGTTCCATTTTTTTATAGTTTTAGGTGGGAAATGCCTACAAAGAAAGGGGAATATAGGATATATCCTGATATATATCATTCTTTCGATTGGTTTTTATTGATTGAAATAGAGAAAATTGTAATTATTTGAAGATCTACATAAATGATAGTATATATATTTGTACACAACAACATTTTGCGCAAAACAGATTCGTGACAGTCGAAAACATATTATCCTAAACTAACCATCCGACCTATGATTCTATGAACTGCATTGACTTCAACCATCCCTTTAATCTGTACCTGCAATCCTGCATCTAAGCAGGATCCAGATTGTATACGAAAATATAGAAGCGATAAGACCTTCATATCGCAGAGTAGTTAATTGCCCGCAGAAACGGACTACACATGGTATTACCATTAGCCCAAAGCCCAAACGATTCAGGTCTCTTAACCATTTACTATTGTGACAGCACGCGACCCGCCCTCATCGTGGTCGTATTTGCTAAAGCCATCGCTAGGGGAGGGGGAGCGTTGCATTACCCGACGTATGATGGCTGAAGCCCCGGGCGGTGCTCCCAACCATGAAATGGATCCCCTTCCCTGGGCCAGCGGCATCGGGACCGGCCGAAGGGAGCTATGCTAGGGGATGCGGCATGGGTGGAGGCTGAGCAGGACAGGGAAGAGAGGGGCCGTGCAACGCAACAGAGTAGGAGGGCGACCGGGCGAGATCGGGAGGGGCAGGTGTCATGGTGGTGAGACGGCGGATGGCCAAGCGCGGGGATGGATGGGGAGGGGCCGAAGCCTGGAGGGGAGCGCGAGGTGAGGTGGGACCGTGGGAGGCGCGCCGAGCGCCCATGGCCCACATGTCGGCGCAAAAAGCAGTCACCGAGGTGTTATTACTGAGCGGCTTCACCACGGAGCGGTAGACGGGTCCAAGTGACGTTTTTTATAGTAGAGATAGAGATTATTATTCTTTCATGGGCGAGCTCAACTCCAATTACTCACATCAATGGATCAGCACATCTTTTTTTTTTGGATGGATCAGCCCATCTGACATCACGTGAAATGGGCCACAGCCCACCGACGCCCTCGGTTCCCTCGTCAGACAGAGAGAGTCGTGTCTCAGTTCGCGAGCTCCATCCGGCGCGCGGCACAGCCACCCACCTGGCCGGTGGCCGCCGCTGCACACATCACCCTGTGGCACCCTGCCCACTCCCCACTAGTCCACTACCTACCCACCCCGGCCGGCACCCCACCAAGCCGCTTCCCGGCGCCGCGCCGCTCCGAGCACCTGTTGAGCATGGAGGCGAGCGGCGAGAGGGCTGCGGTGGTGCGGCGCCTGACGGAGGCCAAGGAGGAGTCCGGGAAGACCTTCTCGGAGATCGCCGCCGAGACGGGGCTCACCAACGTCTACGTGGCGCAGCTGCTGCGGCGCCAGGCGCAGCTCAGGGCCGACACGGCGCCCGCGCTCAGGGCCGCGCTGCCCACGCTCACCGACGACCTCGTGCAGCTCATGATGCGCCCGCCCTTCCGCTCCTACCACCCCGACATCGTCCAGGAGCCCGCCGTTTACAGGTGCGCCATTTACAGGTTGCACTTCTCCAGTTTGATTCGGAGTGTGATGAGTCGTCAAGTGAGCGTAGCGAAATCTTGCTTGTTTAATCGACTATACACCGAGCGCTTAGGGTCTAGAAAGGGATTAGTTTTGCTCCAGGACTTACTGCGATTTAGTGAGGTTTGAACTACTCTGTCGCAAGGATTTGGGCACAGCTTTCCTATTTCTAAACAGGGCTTTTGTAATTTCAGAAGACTGAATGTTTAACTTATGCTCTGATACTCGGATTATGTGTCCGCAGAAGAATGTTTACAATCCACAACCCACATACTAAGTAATTCCTTTTTCTTTTCTTTTTTGGCGCGAATCAGGTAATTCCTAGTCTTAAGACCGTGCCTCCCATCCTTGGTTTAGAATTTTCAGATTCTGCCAGTTCGCACGTTGAGCTTGGCAGTCTTCAATATTGTTCTTTTAGACAGCCTGACAATAGTTTCAAATTGTACTTCATTTTGCCCTTGCGGGATTAGGGTAACTTATTAAGTTTAACCAAGTTTACAGGAAAATACACCGATAATATCTGTAACACCAAAATTTGTGTCATTAAGAGGCTGTTTGGTTCGCAGGAATAATTTGCCACAACTAACCTTAGGCAAGTGTGGCAAGGCACAAAAAATGTTGCTAGAAAATTTGGAGCCATAATACTATGCCATGCCTAAGGGAATCTTGCCACACTTTTTACTCTCCGATCTGACATGTGGAGAAAAAGTGTTTAGTTGCCAACCAAATACTTGCTGATTTTGTCAAACTTGGCCTAAGGTGAAGTAGGTATAAAGTGTGGTTGGCAATCAATCACCCCCTAAATTCTCCATGAAATATATTCTGGAAGTGCATTTATTTGAACCTATTAATGTCAGTATACTTTTCTAAAAACTTGGTCAAAGTTAATGAGATTTGACTTAGGGAAAAGACAAAGTGAATTATAGTTTGAAATGGAGGGAGTACCTTTTATCCAGAACTTCGTTCGTTTGTTCCAGTTTATCAGTACTAATCAGATTGAGAATAACCTTCCTATCAACATTGTTATATATTGCACACAGATTGAATGAAGCTGTTATGCATTTTGGAGAGAGCATCAAGGAAATCATCAATGAAGAATTTGGTGATGGAATGTAAGATATCAGTGCTTCATTTTTGCATAAATCCCTGTTCCTGGTATTCTGACATGAACTATTGTGTGATATAGTTAGTATGTCCATTAGTTATGATTATGAGTGGATAATAATCCTTTAAAAACATGGCACCTGGATTCACAGTCGAGTGTTTTTTTTTTGTGTGTGTGTGTGTGTGTGTGTGTGTGTGTGTGTGTGGTGCTATGTATGATGTCACTGTGGTGTTTGCTTGTAGTCATTTGTTAGGACTTGGAATGCTTTGAATTTTGTGCATCTTTATTTAAGCCTAAGCCTGACGAAGCCTCTGTAACCACACACTTGAGTATATCCAGTTTACAAATATATTAGTGGAAAACTGTAAACCCTGTCCATGAAACTCCATTGAATTATCTATCCCTTTTCTAAAAAAGTTGAATGATCTATCAAACGTCGACAATAATTATCGTCTCTGCGAATTGTGTTGTCATATTACCGTTGCTTCTTATTGCAGCATGTCAGCCATAGATTTCTACTGTTCAGTTGACAAGGTTCAAGGGGCTGACGGAAAAGATCGTGTGGTGGTTACGTTTGATGGAAAATATCTGCCATACACTGAACAGGTTTGTGTCTTCTTCCTGTTTTTCAGCTGCCACTTTGTTACTTGTTAGCTCATGGTGCTGAACTGCTGATCTTTTTTGGACAGTTTATATATATGCTACCAATTGAAATTGTACCAAATAAATAAGTCTTGAATGGGTTAGCAGGGCGAGTGCTTTAATTAGAATAGTCAACAATATATGTCCATAATATTATCACCTGACTGACCCATCTGAATGCTTCACATCTGCAGAAATCTGAACATATGATGTCAAGGCCAACCCGCAAGACGTCTTGATATGGCTGGTGACGAGGGGACACATGATGTAGCTTCCTTACTGCCTTCGTAGTGTTTGGGCTCAGAAAGGATCGATCATGCCTTTTTTATGGGGTCCAAATGGTCAGCACAATAAACGGACCTGTATTGATAACTGTTCAAAGGCACATTAAACTAATGGTTCTACCATTAGTCTTACATGGTCTCCGACAATAAATAATACCATGATTGTTGAACACTTGAACTGCACTGGATGATGGGGAGTTGAAAGGACAAGATAAGTGAAACAAATGGAATTCCCGAAAAGGAATTCTTCCTCTGATAGTCCTAGAAAAACATGACATTACCAGAAGATATACATCTACCGTGTATATTCCCGGCTCCAGAAGATATCATTTCCATAGACACGATATTATCACATCACCAGATTTTAGGTTTTAGTGTGGTTGAAAATATGAAACCCTTAAGCTATCAGTGACCATCGCTGTGGCTGGTGCTGGACTCAAATTCTGAAAGAAGCATCAAGAGTATGCCAACACTGGGATTTGGGCCATGTTATGCTTGCCTGGCTCAGCACTGGGATTTCGGCCATGTTGTGCTTGCCTGGCTGCCCTCTTGTGCTGTGACGCTTCAGAGACATACGACGCACATTAGGTTATAGGTTGTGCCCCGGCACGACAGTCTTTCCTTTTAGCACAAATACAGTCCATGGCCCGCCGGCCACCTCTATGCCACGTAGGCTCATGATATATTTTTTTTCTTGTTTTGTTCATGTACTCGTAACTTAAAACAATTCTATGCACCATTTTCAATTAAAAGTTTCATTGGTTTTCATAAACATTCATGAATTTAAGTAAATATATGATAATAATTCTAGGAAATTTGCATTATAGCGTTATAGACATGCTTACATGTCATTTCCGCGTGGTGCCAGTCCAATCATGATCTAACATTGATCTTGTCATGTCACCCATTCGTGTTGAGATTCTAAATGAAGAGCGACCAAGAATCCCGGTTGTTTTTTTTTTTTTTCCCAATTGGATAGCCTCAATTAACCATCGCCATCATATCTGTTGAGAAGGGAGGGCTTGTTCCATGTTGTATTGGGAAAAAAGGCATCTCAAATCAACCCAATCCAACCACCCCCCCCCCCCCCCCCCAACAAAAAAAAAAGTCCAGAGAAGAAAGCAATGGTCCCGACTTGTCCCTGCAACCAGGGTGTACGGTCCTCAAGCGGGCTATGCCACCTGAAGTTTGAAGAAATACGGTGTCAAGAACTTCAAAGATAAGGTGTGTGATCTATGCTAGGACTGATCTTGATACAAAAATTGGGGGAGATATATGTGAAGAACTTACATATCTCTCATGGAGTCCCCACACCCATGAGGAGAGGGAGGGAAGAACACAGATGTTTATTAGTTGTTTGAACTGCCCCGCTTGTCTAATTCCTTGCTCCACCCCTGAAGAATACCCTCTGACTGCTTTTGAGTTTTAAATAACATTGACTGTCTTTTAGCTTTTGGTATTGACTTCTGTAACAAGTTTTTAGCTTCTCAACACACCAAAAGACAGTTTCAGATTTTAATTTAAAAGTAAATATTTATCTGGTCAGAAACCATCTTTTCAAAAAACAACTCAACAGCTAGGCTGAAGCTTAATCAAGCAGGCCCTTAAAAGATTGAAAGCTTCGAGAGGCCAGGCCTTAGAATTTTTGAAGGCACACAAACTGGGTGTTAAAAACAAGAATTTTTGAAGCCACACAAGTTGGGTGTTAAAAACAATGAAGCTGCAGATTCGGTGCCAAATATCAAAATTTGTTAATATACCTCTTGTATTGTGGCAATGTCTCAAACATCTTAGGAATCAAACCGCAACAGATATTAACAAAAGAATAAGCTGGTATCACTTTCGTTTAGTGTGAAACTTGTCCTAATAACGTGTATCATTTGGCATCTAATGATTGAAATTTTGACTGTGTAACAGTTCTACAGCTGCCTCCACGACACCCTTTCCTTGTGAAAAGATATCAAGTCCAGGTTCCTCAATCTTTCTCTGAAGGAGTTTGTCCAGTTCACTTCTTAATTTCTGTTAAAATGCAGGTAAGTCCCCAGTTAGAAGAATATATAGCTATATAATCTGATCCTGAACTACTTTATGCACCAATCAATTTTCGATGAAGACCAGGGTATAAATCAAGTATGTGCTTGCACAGGTACATGTGTCAACTAAAATGAATGGTAGCGTCTACTACATTTACTAAAACGAACATGGAAATACTAAAATGTCATGATATCAGAAAATGCGAGAAAAAAAAACACAAGAAACTTCACAGTTGGAGGGCAGTGTCTCCAAATTTAGACTTAGCGAGTACCAACAATATTTAAACAAAAGGCATAAGGGCGTGTTTGGATGAGAGGGGTTGCAACGTTAACATTTAAGATTCAATTCAAAAGGATTTGAACCTAAATAGACAGTATCCAAACAGGGCCAGGAATTGTAAACTTTAGGTCCCTCTTCACACTTAACTTCAATGCAAAAGTGAGAGGTACAAAAACAAGTTTTTTTTTCCAAAGTTGAGACAATATATTGGAGTGGAGCTGGTCATACCTGAATCAACTCTATGGTACGCTTTGGAGCTGAGAAATGAAGATAACCCCCAAGCATCTCAATGCCTTCTCCAGTTTTGCTCGGGCTAAGCGAACCACCAAAGAGTAGAAGGGCATAGTCTGATATATTTGTCGAGTCCCTTACATAAATGCTAGCAGTCTTCACCTTCTCACTATAAACCAAGAAAGGTAATGGGAATTGGTTTACAAATGCATTGACTGATGACGGATGAATGTCCACTTTTCCCACATCTTTGGTGTAGAAAGCAGTCCTCTTGCCTCGCCTTTTGCATTGCACAACATTTGGGTAAAGCCCAGCGCATAGGACAGCGCAAACCATCTCCAGATCATTACCATAGTGGTTATATGCCTGTAGTTATAGCATGGAAGTGAGAACCCACCCTGAACTATTTCAAAAAATGTAGAGAATTATATGTCCCACAATCCACAAATATTTAATAGATTTAGTTATTACTCCCTCTATACCAAATTATAAGACGTTTTGGCTTTTCAAGATACGTAGTTTTTATTATGCACTTAAATATACACTATGTCTAGATACATAGTAAAAACAATGTATCTTAAAAAGTCAAAACGTCTTATAATTTGTAAAGGAGGGAGTAGGCACCAATCAAAATATAGTGATATTCAAGTATAGGTGGTAAGAGAGGATGCACATAACACATAAAACCCTTAGATGCACCAGGAATTAAAGTATCAGAAAATAAGGTTTTGCTTCATGAGACCATGACAGAGATTAAAGTTGGGGTGGTGGTGTGTGGGTAGGTGGGGCCTCCGATCCCAAATATAAGTCCATCTACATTTCTATAAGATGCACAAAATACAAGTCCATGATAACTCCAATGCACTTTTCGTTTCATTCCTCCATGTCTACCTCAGGCATGATATGCTACTAGTGTTCATGAACTACATGTTTGAAATAAAATAGAAGTGCATGGCATACATGTTTGAAATGAATACAACGGTACAATTAGATCAAGGACATGTTTGAAATGAAAGAGAGCGCGTAACCTTCACTCCTGCTGTCTTGCTAACAAACCCAATATCAGATAGTAGATCAAAAAATTGATTTCGCATGTCATCCATCATCTTCAGGGTCATGGGGGACAGAAAATTTTCCCAACAGAAATTGCGTTCTCTACCACTCCTTTTAGCCTCCTTCCAAGCTACAAACGCCTTAAGGAGAGCAATGTGATCACTGGGAAAATAAATTGCAAGAAACTATCAGCCAGACATAAGCAACTTTAGCATGAACGGTAATGAATGTCATAATTGTAACCAGAATAGCTCCCAGCTATCTACATCTGCATGTTTGTCTCTAGCAACCAGTGTTAAAAACGTCATTAAATGCTTGCTTAGGCAACCTTAGCACGTCGCCTAGGCCATAGGCGTCCAATTAAACGTAGCATAAACTGTCAGAACCCATGGATGGTGAAGAAAGGAAGAGAAGAGATGAGATTATGATGGCAAAATAGTTTGTTGTTGTGATTCCATCTATGCTCGATTTCACTCACCCTCTGTTAGATTTAGCACATTTTGCTCAATTTCTCCAAAGGGCCATGTGTGGCTGTGTGCAGCCGAAGCAGGGGTGCCATGAAAGGGGGAAGACAAGGTGCGCACAGGTGGAGTAGAGGTGGGGTGCATGGAGAAGCAGACAGGGTGAGCACAGGAGAGGAGGTGGTGCACCATGAAGTGGTGAAGCTGGAGACCGATGGGCAGGCACAGGAGAGGCTGCGCAGCTGCGTGAGAATGGGGATTGTCTACTCACTGGAAATCGGTGTTAGTAGGGCATCGCTGAGTGTTACGGTGTTCAGACGGGCTAGCGGGCTTCCTTCCCTAGTGGGGCTCAGTGAGCTGTTATGGCATTGCTCTTTCTTTTTTATTTATGTTGTCACATTTATGCAACAATACATCTCTTGATATGTAGCTAGTATAAACACTTAATCACGTCTAATCTACATTAATCGGTGGCTGAGCACCTAGCTCCTTTTTGAACCTTGCTAGCAAAAAGGAACTATCATACATGTGCAGTGAAGCAACATCAGCAGTACTATGTAAAGCATGCTAGTGCAGAAGTGCTAGCAATATACAAGAATCACTTGGGATCTTGTCCCTTCCTTCCTTTGACATGATGAATCAAGCAAAAGGATTTCAAGCACTCCATGGAAAAATGTCATGATTTCATCATAGAAGCTAGGAATACTTGGAACCAACACAATGATACTTCCAAATTGTAGGTCTTTTGAGTTTGTCAAGTCAAATTAGACTAACTTTGATCAAGTTATTGGAGAATGGATCAACATCTAGCATATCAAAATAATTTCATTAAACCAAACTTCAAATGTGCATTGACAACACATTTATTTAGTTTTGTAAATATTAACTTTCTTTGACTATAAACTTGGTCAAAGTTAGAGAAGCTTGACTTAACACAAAAACTAAAACAACTTATACAATTTGGAACATAGAGAGTAATAAGCAGCGCAGCCTTGTCTTGGAAGAAAGGCTTTTCTGATGACGTAGATTGATAGATACTTCTAGAATCTTAGGCATGTCTTGGCTATCCTTTGTACAGCATCTCTCTTTCTCTCTTCTTTGGTCTCTATTTTTTTCTGTACAGTTCTTTTTTGTACATACAATAATAATCAGTAGGTGTTTACCCTACTGTTCCACTCAAGAAAATGGTACTCCCTCCGTTCCAAACTGTCTTTTCTAGCTTTTACTATGTATCTATCGAGGTGCGTAGCAAAAGCTATGTATCTAGAAAAGCTAACTACTTGCAATTTGAAACGGAGGGAGTAGCAAACAAATTGCTACATTCAAGTAGGCATGAGACAAACAAATCACAGCCATGGCTGTCTATGGTTGTAGAAATACCAACTAATCAGGTACCTCAAAAACATCCTTATGTGTTCCCTCAATCCTTAATATTAATATCAAAGTGGCAGAATTGTTACAATAATTACCTGCAGGAGTCACCAGCAAATGATCTTTTGACAGCATCAGCTTCTTCTTTTCTATCTATTGGGAGCACAAATGGATTACGATGTGCGAGAGCAGCAGCAATTGTCAATACTGGATCCAGGCACTGGAATACAGATCCCATAAGCAGCATTTTCCCAATGTTTGGGTCCAGTGGAAGAGTACAGAGATGTCGCCCTGCACAAACCAAAGTAGATATCAGAGGTTTATGTAAACAGTTTGGAATAAAATCAAATAGGAAACAATTCTTAATGCAGGTTAGCTGAAAAAATTTATACCAAGAGAGGTGAGTTCCTCCATATCATCCAGTGCACCAATGGTTTTAAGAAGCTCAATTGCATTCTTTACAGAAAGTGGATCTGGTGGCTGCAGTGACTTGGCTAAAAAGGAGGATACTGCTCCAAGCTGTAAGCTTTTGATGGTAAGGCATAGCTCTTGCAAAGGAGTCCTGAGAATTTCAGGCAACTGAAACTGTGGCATTGCATCATGAATGATCTTTGGATAGAGCCGGTAGCAAAAACCTGGCTGAACACGGCCTGCGCGACCTCTCCTCTGTGAATAAAATAGAGAGAGAACTACATCTGTTAATGGACTTTTCTTGTCTGCAAAGAACCTAGTTATATATTGTCAGCAGTAATGTACCTGATGAGCAGAAGCTTTTGATATCCATGACGGAAGAAGGCATGCGAGCTTATTCAAGGCATCATAGCTTGTCTCCTTGGCCTTACCACAATCAATCACATAGACAACATCATCTATAGTGATACTACTCTCCGCAATGTTGGTTGCCAAAACAATTTTTCTGAAATTAGAAACAAATCGTTAATAGACAATAAGAAAAGCAAAAGAATAAAAAATTACTCAATAAGAACATCACTATCCCAAAGGAACTGTTAAGTGTTAACCATTTATAAAGAGCTGCAATTAGTTCAAATAAAACAATATGCATTGAGAAAACATTCAGAAATCAGAACAAACAGAATAGCTATTTAGCAAAACCCAGAAATAATGAGAGATGAAAAAAGCAATATTGTAGAAAAGAACAAGTACTTTGAAGCAGCGCACATTGCTCAAAAGGATACTGGAAGGGACGTGGCAGAAGTCAATTCTTGCTTAGTGAGGGGAAAAAAAAAGTAATTTTGTAACTAACAGTTCACTTTCTGATAAAGGTCACAAACCCAGCATAGTCTACATATAATGGTAGAAGATGCTAAAGGTATGCAAATAAAAAACGAAAACCTTGTCTACAGTACATTAATGCTATGTAGCATGATCATATCCAGAACACAGAAGATTCTAGCATATATTTGGTTTGGGGACTAGAGGGGCTGGGATGCTCCGGTCCCTGTTTTGGGGATGGTATCGTCCCGACCTGTGTTCTGGATTAACCCGAGACAGAAGACAACAGTGTCAAAAGGGATTACCCCATCCACTCGTTTTCAGGGCACGGGGAGAACCCGAATCTAAGGGAATATTCCCCTAGGAGACAGACCCGTCCCTCATACCCCTGAACCAAACACTTGCTGAGAGGGGATTGACCCATCTCATCCCTCATCATCCCAGGAACCTAACACATAACTATTTTCTCAACGAGTAGCTAAGTGGCTCACCTCATATTAGCTGGTGGTCTGTCAAAAATTTCACGTTGATTCACAGTTGGCATAGAACCATGCAACGGAAGAACAAGAAATCTATTAGGACTGCCAAGGAAAGTATTCCCTTTAATCTTGTCCAGAAGCTTTGAAATTTCATCCCAGCCAGTAAGGAACACAAGGATTGCACCTTCTGCTTCATAGCGACAAATATACTCGATTGTACTTTCCACCTAAAATGTCAACATAGAGGTGTTAGCGCGACTTCCTGGCTATGGTTGGCAGTGTATTAGGTTTAAATAATAATTCTGGAGCACAAATGTGAACACAGTACAGCCATGCACAGTAAACTAATGTGACAAGGAACAACATGATATAAATAAAACTCGGAACAGAAGAAATTACTGTTTAGGCATTAGCATAGGACAATACTTGGATGGGGAACTTATTGACATGGTGCTATGGTAGCACCATACTATAATTATTATGTCAGAGCAAGACTGGATGAAATAACAGAACAGGAAATCAGAAATGTATCCTCCATGATGAAGAGAAGGGACGTCTATGGTTATCCAATGAATCATGTCAAGCAAAAGGTGAAAAAAAATCAAGCATGGGGATCTACACAAAAGCTTTTTCACCAATTACTCCAGTATTTCTTACAAACAAACGGTCTATTAACTGTGTGGTGAATGGTCCCATGATATTTTGAACAATAACTAAGACTTATATTCACTTGAATTCCATTTTAGATCTGTGAAGCAAGTGTAGAATCGAGAATTATTAAAAAAAATGACTTCCAGCTACATGATATTTTGAAATATAACTAAGACTTATATTCACTAGAATGCAATTTTACATCTGTGAAGCAAGTGTAGCATCAAGAATTATTTTAAAAAAAAAACATGACTTCCAGCTACTTGAGGAATTAATGTATGCATTTCAATTATACAAAAAGGTGCACAGTACTTACAAGGCTCAAATCTAGGTCAGCAGCAGACCAAGCTTCAAGGGACTGCCTTGTTGTAATGCTGTAATTTCCATACTCCTTATTAATGTCAATATCCTGGAAAAAAACATGGTGAGCAACAAAAATGCATTTTGTATGAAACTAAGCAAAATGATTTCTGAAAAGGATTGTTTTTCACAGTTTGGATTTTTATCTATCTGTACTTGCAGCTGAAGAGCTGAATCAGTGTGCCACAATGCATATATAGTACACAGCTAGACTAATCCATGCTCATTACTACTAAACTAAGGGGAGAAGAAGTTGAAAATCAAAGTTTACCTCAAAAATATCAGATAGTGGATCACTCTTAACTGATGAAAACCTCTTTCTCCTTGAACTACC
Source organism: Themeda triandra (assembly GCA_018135685.1). Classification (NCBI taxonomy): domain Eukaryota; kingdom Viridiplantae; phylum Streptophyta; class Magnoliopsida; order Poales; family Poaceae; genus Themeda; species Themeda triandra. The sequence goes on along the minus strand of JAENPR010000168.1, from coordinate 695,975 downwards.
TGCAATATTATCACGTTCGGAATTGATCCTGTAACGAGTCTTTTCTAGAACATCTTCCAGAAACAACTCAGCAACAGGAAAAGTGAACCCCTGCTCAGAATACCTCAATGTAAGTATAGAACATACAGACACAATCAATCATGTCTTCAATTTGATGTTGTTCATGAAACATTACAGTACCGGGATGTGCATCACTGGAGCATCTCCAAAGTACTTGGAAAATAGTTCAGCATTTATAGTTGCACTCATCAGTACAAGGCGAAGATCTGGACGTCTTGGTAGAAGGTCACGCAGTATTATGATGAGAAAATCTTCATTCATGCCACGTTCATGAATTTCGTCAACTAGTAGATGACTCACCCCAATTAAGTCAGGCTCTTGAACCTGCAATTTATATACTGTTTGCAGCAAATTCAAGTCTAACAAAACTAAAATGAAAGCATACAAAAAATAAACAATCGGGTGTATTAAATTGCATCATCAGCAAGTGTTAAGGTAGGCTGAAGTGAGCAAAATATACCAGCAATGGTATTCCTGGGTATCGAGATCATAAGTGATCAGGTAAAAGTTCATGGGCTCAAATAACAAAATCAGCTACTGCAAAAGATGAGCACAGTGCTAGAGTGCACAGAATATTTCCAGTGGTGGTTACAAAGGAACTTAGTACTGCAACTTCTGTGAGAAAGTTTATACTATCAATTCTGGAGCTGTCTCCACGTAACTTATTTAGAACCAAACTACCAGTGCTCCTATACACAACAAAAAGCAACAATATCTATCCAGTACTCCCACTGTTCTCATATACTTATCCAAAGCACATTATGCGCACAGACCAAATAGATATTAGTTCCAAAAAAATCAATGTGATACCATCTATAGCCCTATTAAATTTAATAATATAGCCACTTTTCTACTACTGGAGCATTTAATCAGGGGTAGAGAGTGGAAAACTGGAAATACTAGAATGGCTACACTCTTAATATCCTCAAATACAGGTATTGTGGAACGTTTTCTCCCAAATCCATGGACAAGTATACAAGAATGGAAGGAGTAACAAATAAAGACAAAGGAAAGATTTACTTCAATTTTAATTCTCAAAGCAGATAAATGAAAACAAGCAGTGATCATGTGGCCAAGCCATCTCAAGATATGAATATGCAAACTATTCTACCAATGAAGGCATACCAGTCTTCTAAGCAAAACTCCGGTAGTGCAGAACAGCAATCGTGTTTGTGCAGACCGTTTTGATTCAAGGCGAATCTGGTATCCAACAGCCTCGCCGAGTTCTTCTCCTCGCTCAGCAGCTATCCTTGCTGCTACTGAAATGGCAGATATACGGCGGGGCTGAGTACAAATTATGCTGCAATCAGCACCGCGGAGGTTATTTATTTCTTCTTCTAGTATGAACTGTGGAAGCTGGGTTGTTTTACCGCAGCCTGTCTTGCCAGAAATGACCAGAACCTGATACAGGAAAACTCAACAAGTTAAACAACAACAACAACAAAGCCTTTTTTAAAACTCCCAAGCAAGTTGGGGTAGGCTAGAGTTGAACCCAACATGAGCCCCTAGTCACGGTTCAGGTACGTAAAAGTGGAAAAAAGGGAACCAAATGGCTACTCAAATAAGAGCAATTCTAGAGTTATACAGATACACAACCTAAATGTGCAATCAGTATCACAGCAAGCATGGATAATCACCACTTATGTCAGCAGTTGTGCATAAGATAAGAAAACATGTCAATTGTGTGATTATGTCCATCAATTCACAAATTAATTTTTGAAAAGAGGGGGAACAGGTAGCCATGAAGAAAAACAGAGCATATAATGAAAGAAGGCTATAACCACGGGTGGTACAGATAGAATGTTCAGATCATGGATACTACAGCAAAAATACAACATTGGCACAATTGCAAAGTAGAACAGACATTGGAGACAACTTACCTGATTGGCTGCCACTGCTTTCAGAAACTCCTCTCTCATGCTGAATGTAGGTAATTTCTCCCTGAAAGATTGCATTGATCTAGCACTTGCTGTCGTCTGAAATAAAATAAGGATGGTGAGATCCCTGAAGAATGCTCACAGATATTTTTAAAGGAGGGAAATGGAGGGGACCATGGTCACTGACAATACCTTCCTTGAATTCTGCAAATCCCTAAGCTGAGAACTGAGCTTTTCTTTATCAATTGGTGCTGCTGGTTCAACTACAGACGAAGATGCACTAGGCAAAAATTGTCTCATTGAGACAGTAGACGTGCTTGCATAATTGTTGGTGTTCCTGGACAAAAGGTTTTCGACTCGCGCCTCTGTCTGATTAGACATCTTAATCTGCCCACAGTAAAAATATAAGCAGTGATGAGGAAGATGACACATATAATCATGTTATTATAAACTATCAATCAGAAGCACATACCTCCTTTTGTGTTGAACCATGCCTGTCGTCCAGATCTGCTCGATAATCAGGTAAGGGTGCCTTACTGAAAACAAGTGTCTTCCCTTTGTTGTATGCATTACTATCTTCCCCACGTTAAAAATGCCAACCAGGGAAAGTAGAATTTGTCAGCTTTGAAGTGTGGTTCATAGGCAAGACAGCAGGTATCGAATGATACAAAAACAATAAGATAGAACTACCAAACTTTAAGAACAGAGATCAAAGCCAGGCATTGCATGTATTCTAGCTAGTGAAGAATGATCATAAAAATGTGAAGTGAAGAATAGGCATAATTGATCCTTACAAGTAAAGCCCTTGTCTCTGAGCCATGTTTGCAAGTACATTCTGTCCATCCCGTCCAAAATTCCGCTTGACTACGAGCTCCTGCTGGGAGCCTTCTCTTAATTGCCCAATCTTGTTCCACCATTCATTCTCATCGACCTTTTCCACCTGGAGATTGTGAGCATGCAAAACTTTTTAAGTAACTGCTACAAGGCGAGCAAGAGCTTACTTGTTGTGTACAACAAGTGGAGCAAATTTACTGAAACCATGAATCTCAGGCTAACTGCACGGCACAATAGACAAAGTTTACCAAAGTGAGCAGAGAGAAAAGCAGTATGACATGCTCAACTGATGATATCCCTAACATCAAATTTGAGCTAAATAGGTTGTATCAGAAGAGATGTAACCCAATTGTGTTTTATGATGGATCCAACTGGCAGTTCCACCAGTGCAACAAAGCAAGCAGCAATCAGAGTTTGAAACTGTGGAAAACATCTACAAATTAATCAAAGCTGATGCTAAAGTCTGTAATGCTGAGTTCGGAACATCTACAAATTAATTAAAAAAACATAGCATCATCGTGGCATCGCGATCCATGAATTCCGTCAGCAGGTCAACACCATATAACAACGAAACAACCAATCCCATCATGCCATCACCACGCGGAGGCACGGGAGAGTGTCCACACCTCCCCGTGAATCTGCCGGAGGCGCTCGGCGCGCCACTCGGGGTCCCACCACCTCTGCTCCCCGCGTCCCCCGCCGCCGCCGCGGCCTCCCCTGCCTCCGCCACCGCCACCGCCACCGCCCCGCCCGCGCCCGCGGTGAGAGTTGGGCCCGCCGCCCCCGCGCCCTCCGCGGTACGACATGGCTTTCGGGGCGGTCGACGCGAAGCGGGCGAGGAGGAGGAACTGGCCGCCGCCGCCGCTGATGCTGCTGCGAGAAGAAGAGAGGAGGCGGCTGCCGCGGCAGGCAGAAGAGTGGAGGAGCATCCGGGTCGCGCCGCCCCAAGGAGGAAGCGGAAATAAACCGGGGAATTTCGCCGGGTGGCTCCGTGATGACGCGTTGGGGGAAGGGAGAGTTTTGGGCCGATTGGGTCAGAGTTTTGGGCTTGTAATTTCAATGGACCGAGAGTTAAGTTCAGTTGGGTTGAAGTTTAAGGATGAAAGTCTCAATGGGCTGTGCAGTGCAGTGCAGTGTTAGCATGCTGCTGCAGTGAGTAGTTTATGGCTGTTCGGTTATAAGCCAACCGATTTCAACTGATTCAGTAGTATTTTGTGAAAGAGAATAAACCAAAACAAGCCTAAACAAGTTGAGATTGGAAAAGAGAACATTTTTTTACAAGAAAAAAAAAGAGAACATGTTGAGAACTGATTAATGCCTCTGTTTCACCAAAAAAAATGACTTTGTTTAAGGCCTCTCATACTTGAACTTTGACAGGAACATAACAAGATCACCAATAATTCCGATGAGTCATGGCTGCATTGAAAGACTTGAGGGCATCCTGTTGAATCATTTCTCAGGCACCAAGCGGCGCTGAAATACTGTTTGCTCTGACTAGCTAAGGTGAACATTCGATCAATTGAGAGCGTGATTGTTTGAGTGGCTCGGCAGCAATCTGTCATGGCTAAAACCATTCCCACGACGGCCAACATGCGCGCATGCGGACATTCTTATTTGGTTGCTTGTTTTGCTCTAGCCAGGATGCATTGAACTACTGGTTTAGGGATAATAAATACACTTACACTATATAAGCGTCCAAGTTGCATTGCGCCAATCAAAGCCCGTGAGATAGATTTCAATCTCATTTCAGTGAATCCAGCTTAGTGGGAGGAGAATCTTGCATGAGGTAGACGTGGCCTGGTCCAACCTAACATATAAGCATCTAAAATACTCCTCGCCTCTAATCCGTGTAAAACTACCGTATTCATAAGTGGGAATATATGCTATGCAAACCAGCCTCCCGTGCAAACTATGCAAATTCTAATCAAGACCGCGGAAATCTAATCCGACGGCTAGAGTGTGGGAGGTTATTTTAGCACTTAAATCCCCCCACTCATACCATCCTAAAGATGGAGTTATTTTAGCACTTAAACCCCCCGCACTCTAACTATCGGATTAGATTTTTGTAATCTTGATTAGAGTTTACATAGTTTGCACAGTAGACTTAGGTTTTTGTTACGTAGGTTTTTTTGTTTTGGTTTTTTTGGGTGTGGCAGGCATTATAGCTACGTTTGGCAAGGCTTCTCATCAAGTGTTCATCTTGAGAAGCAACATTTAAAGAGGAACCACTTTTCCCGCCTCTGATTTATGACCTCAAAACTGGCAGATGTAATTTATGACCTCAACGGCTCCATATCACTACTTTTCATCTGAAAACGGTTCCATCTAAAATGTTTGGCAACTCTTCGGCACAAGGTCCTGCCAAAGCCGTGCCAAACATACCCTATGTCAAATTGACAAATACCGTATATGCACGAAATGATAATGTACCACAATAGCCCCGTAAGTCACAAGTCAAAGCAAATAATTTCACCCTTTAAAATAAAAGAAAGAATTTTTCATCTTGCTCCAACTGATCAAAACCGCCACAGAACATTCATGACTACAGTACCTAACTAGTAAACTCTGCTCCAACCATAACAAATAATATGAATAACTAGCCAGTTCCCCGCGCAATGCGCGGGGCAAGTTAAGTGTAGCAATGGGCACCGCATAGAAATCTGAGAGGAAGCATGGTTGTGTATGAATCCAAAAGTAGTACTTGAAATTCAGCAATGGCAGGCATCATAGATGCATCCAAATGTTTCATTTAAAGCTTAGGGAGACGGCGAGTCCGGGGCAAGGCAGGGTCGAGACGTTCCTGGTGGTTTATTTCCGTCTTAATTATGCCGTGGGTAAAGGATGTGGGAGGATATTTCTCGAAGCGTTTAACCGAGGGTGTCATTCGCTGGCGTAGGTAGCAGATCGGACGGTAATAAAACATCGATGACATGGCCAAATCTGGTGGCGATAAATGGTATACAAGAATAAGAGTATTTAGTAGATATTTAGTCTCTACTATAATGCAATTCTTCTAAAAGAGTGGGAAGACAGAATCTCACCCCCTGACACCACAGGCTTCCCAGCCTCCTTCTCACCCACGTCCACACACCCCACGTCCTCACCCTCCAATCTCCTGAAATCATGCAACGAAATCAGTCGAAACCAGTCCTACGAATTTCAAATGCTTCGTGATTTCCTCAGCGAGTCGTCTTGATCTCCTAGGCGAGGCCATGATCTCCTCGCTGAGTCGCCGAGGCGCCCCACGTCTGTGTGCCGCACAGGGAGTCGTCGAGGCCGCGATCTCCTACCCGAGGCGCGGTGGCGGTGATCTCCTACCCGACGAGTCGCCGAGGTGTCGAGACCACGATCTCCTACCCGAGGCGCTGAGGCAGCGATCTCCACGTTCAGGCGCCGCATGTCCGTCCTCCGCGATCTCGGCGTGCCCGCGCGCTGCGATCTCTAGCTGAGAAGCAAGCCAAGACGCCAAGCCCACGTACACGTAAGGAACCACTACGCCAATCTGCGTCCGTCTCTTTGTGGAGTGGATCTTTCAGGTGATCGACCGATCGATCGATCGATTTAGCACACGCATCCATCTTTTTTTATCGTCCGTTCCTCTAACCACCCTTCGCCGCCCACCGACGCCATTTGCAGACCCACGACGGCAAGATCTCACGAAGGCGCGCGCGCGATCTCAGGACGACGGCACGACGGCGGCGTGGAGACAAACACCCACGATGGCAAGATCTCCACGAGCACTCCGTATCCGCGATCTGACGTGCGAACTCCTTCAGCACTATGATCTCGACATCGCGCGCGGGCAGGAGTTTCCTCCGCCGCCAGCCTGGGGAACGACGCCTCTGGGCGCGAGGACGCCGCGGCGGACAGGACGCAACACCGGTCAGGTAAGCAGCCTGGCGATGCGAGGCCTCATGGGGCGCTGGTGTCGTGGATCACGCAGGCTAAGCGGGGGCTACCTCCCGAGTTATGGCGGCGGCGGCACCTCCACCTTTGCAGCCTCCCACTCTCTAGATAGTACTCCCTAGGATGTGCCCTCGTCAACAGTTTCCAGATTCCATTGCCTAGAAATCAAGGTGAGATCAGACAGATAGACCCAAGTCAATTTTTAGTTCTTTTTCCATTCCATATTTGGCTTTGCTGGGTTATATTAAAAACCACATTCACATTTTTCTACTGAATATCTATGATTATTCATAGAAGTATAGTGACTCTTATTCATAGAAGTATAGCGACCCTTAATTAGGATCCTCTGTCCTGATTACATTTTCTCTAATTTTATTTCAGGGATACTTTAGTTTTTATGTATACTTCTAGATTGCCAGATGCTATACTTCTAAGAAATCAGCAGCCAATTACAAAGCTACCATCCGCCTTCATCATGGTCATTCAGGTATGCATATATAATTAGCTATCATCCACCTTCATCATGGTTATTCAGGTATTGATATATAATTAGCTACCATCCGTCTTCATCATGGTTATTCTGCTATGCAGATACAGGTTTAGGCAACATGTTTCTAATTTGGAAAGGGTTCAAATCATTTCTTTACCCCTATATGTGCTGTCGAATATTGTTTAGCTGCCCCTGTTAGCAACCAGATGATGATCGTGCATTTTTCTTTGCCAACTACTCACCAACCTTTAATTTGGAAAGGGTTCAAATCATGTCTTTACCCCTATATCTTGTCATTGTGCTTACATTCATAATTGCTGAAAATCTGTAGGAAAATAGTATTCTTCGATTATGATTCTCTCTTAATTTAGTAGTTTAATGCATTTCTTAACTCTTTGGTGTAGTTCGCAGCATGTCGCTTATTGGCACCAATTTTCATTTTCAGGACATTTCAAGACGACACTATCATTACCGACTCCTCCATTCCTGTATCTTTAATTCAAATGGAAATACGCATAACATAGAAGTCCAACACATGGCTGCAACATCAGTTAGCCAAATGCCTTGTTTTGCTTATCTATAGCTGACTTTGAGTAACAGGTGCTTCAGTCCTGGACTGAGTTCGGGTATATGGTGTTCAGGATTCTGTGAATTGAATTGGATTATTTGATGATTCTTGAATTGGATTGTCAGGTCCTGCTTGATCAGAAGGTATAGGTGCCCTTTTATCGTGGTTGTCGCGCGTTCAAGTCCAGGCTAAGGCAACGACAACGTGCTGAACATGATATAGCTGGAATTTTCAGTGAGTGTGTGTCAGATTTATTTGATGCTTTCAACTTATCTAAATTAGTATAGTCAAATTTTCTAGATAGCAGATGTTATCTAAATTATTAAATACTGAATTGTCTGTCTCTCTGTCACTTCCATCCTATTGCACTGTCTGTTTTTTACGATACATCTGTCTGATACTTCTGGGAATTAACTGATTGGACTAAACCAATTAACCTATCTTATTAGTAATTGTTTTCAAGGTTTGAACAAGTTGAGATGCATATATGTTTTTTAGTTGGTGGATGCCAACAGATCAGTTAATTTTTTCTTTGAAAAATATCTAACATAGGCAAAAATGAAAGTAACCTGAAGAGGAGGGACGTAGGCAGAAATGAAAGTAACCTGAAGTGATACATCCTCCGTCAATGAACTTAGCTACTGAAACGCTTCGGCTGGTCTGAACAACTCAGTACTATTGAAGTGGAGGTTACCAACAGCAAGTCGTTGCCTTCTGTCAAGCCACTTTGTTAATTGCATCAACTCATCCATACTCCTAACAGTTCAGTTAAACTTTCAATGTTTTCTTGCAGTTCCTTGCATGGTCGCTGAAGAGTAGCAAGGTTGTGAACAAGAGCAAACCTGTTCTCAGAGTTGTAGGGAAGAGGGGGGTCACAAAACAAAATTGTAGGGAAGGGGCACATTAATGGCATTGTGTACGCATTGATCTCTGATCAAGGAGATTCTGAGAGCTTGTTGAGAGAGCGCATCATCTGATACATGGGTTAGCTCACTCATCAAGGGCCTGGTAAGGGACACTGTAATAGGATTGGTCCTCTGATCTTTGTACGAACAGCTGTAGGTTGTGCTATAGATGATTCAGACTTCCACAATGCACACACAACAACAAAGATGCATTTTGTGCTTTCAGCAAAAAAAAAAAATTAATTGCTCCTCTTCTTTTAATATCTGACTGGTGGTGTCAGTTGATTTGAAGGGAAGAGGAGCATATGGCTCAATGAATCTTTTGACAATAGAAAACCAATTCCAAGAAGCATAGCTAATTTGCCCTTTTTTTTTGATAAATTTAGCTCATTTACCTTTTTAAGTGTTAATTGAAGATGAATGATTGGTTCAATGGAACTTTATTGATTGATGAAGGAGCACAGGCCACTAAAACACTGACACGTCATCATTTTTGTTGGTTTTACGTAACTTAAGTAGATTTATCATTACCTTTTTTTTCCGGTTGCATCTCAATCTATACCACGGTTCTGTTATCTACAGAACACGCAAGAAGAGACGATGGATCTTGTGAATGTGAGTAATGGAATTCAAAATGTTTGTACTTTTTATATGGTTATTAATTGGCATTGGCAAAAATTATTATCGATGCAACAACACATGATACAAAAAATAACTTTACTATGCCTTCTTTCGCAAAAATAGTGGGAAGCCAGAATCTCACCCCCTGACACCACAGGCTTCCCAGCCTCCTTCTCACCCACGTCCACACACCCCACGTCCTCACCCTCTAATCTCCTGAAATCATGCAATGAAATCAGTCGAAACCAGTCCTACGAATTTCAAATTTCAAATGCTTCGCGATTTCCTCAGCGAGTCGTCTTGATCTCCTAGGCGAGGCCATGATCTCCTCGCTGAGTCGCCGAGACGCCCCACGTCTGTGTGCCGCACAGGGAGTCGTCGAGGCCGCGATCTCCTACCCGAGGCGCGGTGGCGATGATCTCCTACCCGACGAGTCGCCGAGGTGTCGAGACCACGATCTCCTACCCGAGGCGCTGAGGCAGCGATCTCCACGTTCAGGCGCCGCACGTCCGTCCTCCGCGATCTCGGTGTGCCCGCGCGCTGCGATCTCTAGCTGAGAAGCACGCCAAGACGCCAAGCCCACGTACACGTAAGGAACCACTACGCCAATCTGCGTCCGTCTCTTTGTGGAGTGGATCTTTCAGGTGATCGACCGATCGATCGATCGATTCAGCACACACATCCATCTTTTTTTATCGTCCGTTCCTCTAACCACCCTTCGCCGCCCACCGACGCCATTTGCAGACCCACGACGGCAAGATCTCACGAAGGCGCGCGCGCGATCTCAGGACGACGGCACGACGGCGGTGTGGAGACAAACACCCACGACGGCAAGATCTCCACGAGCACTCCGTATCCGCGATCTGACGTGCGAACTCCTTCAGCACTATGATCTCGACATCGCGTGCGGGCAGGAGTTTCCTCCGCCGCCGCCACTCGGGGAATGACACCTCGGGCGCGAGGACGCCGCGGCGGACAGACGCAACACCGGTCGTAAGCGCCTGGCGATGCGAGGCCTCATGGGGCGCTGGTGTCGTGGATCACGCAGGCTAAGCGGGGGCTACCTCCCGAGTTCTGGCGGCGGCGACACCTCCACCTTTGCAGCCTCCCACTCTCTAGATAGTACTCCCTAGGATGTGCCCTCGTCAACAGTTTCCAGTTTCCATTGCCTAGAAATCAAGGTGAGATCAGACAGACAGACCCAAGTCAATTTTCAGTTCTTTTTCCATTCCATATTTGGCTTTGCTGGGTTATATTAAAAACCGCATTCACATTTTTCTACTGAATATCTATGATTATTCACAGAAGTATAGTGACTCTTATTCATAGAAGTATAGCGACCCTTAATTAGGATCCTCTGTCCTGATTACATTTTCTCTAATTTTATTTCAGGGATACTTTAGTTTTTATGTATACTTCTAGATTGCCAGATGCTATACTTCTAAGAAATCAGCAGCCAATTACAAAGCTACCATCCGCCTTCATCATGGTCATTCAGGTATGCATATATAATTAGCTATCATCCACCTTCATCATGGTTATTCAGGTATTGTTATATAATTAGCTACCATCCGTCTTCATCATGGTTATTCTGCTATGCAGATACAGGTTTAGGCAACATGTTTCTAATTTGGAAAGGGTTCAAATCATTTCTTTACCCCTATATGTGCTGTCGAATATTGTTTAGCTGCCCCTGTTAGCAACCAGATGATGATCGTGCATTTTTCTTTGCCAACTACTCACCAACCTTTGATTTGGAAAGGGTTCAAATCATGTCTTTACCCCTATATCTTGTCATTGTGCTTACATTCATAATTGCTGAAAATCTGTAGGAAAATAGTATTCTTCGATTATGATTCTCTCTTAATTTAGTAGTTTAATGCATTTCTTAACTCTTTGGTGTAGTTCGCAGCATGTCGCTTATTGGCACCAATTTTCATTTTCAGGACATTTCAAGAGGACACTATCATTACCGACTCCTCCATTCCTGTATCTTTAATTCAAATGGAAATACGCATAACATAGAAGACCAACACATGGCTGCAACATCAGTTAGCCAAAAGCCTTGTTTTGCTTATCTATAGTTGACTTTGAGTAACAGGTGCTTCAGTCCTGGACTGAGTTCGAGTATATGGTGTTCAGGATTCTGTGAATTGAATTGGATTATTTGATGATTCTTGAATTGGATTGTCAGGTCCTGCTTGATCAGAAGGTATAGGTGCCCTTTTATCGTGGTTGTCGCGCGTTCAAGTCCAGGCTAAGGCAACGACAATGTGCTGAACATGATATAGCTGGAATTTTTAGTGAGTGTGTGTCAGATTTATTTGATGCTTTCGACTTATCTAAATTAGTATAGTCAGAAATTTTCTAGATAGCAGATGTTATCTAAATTATTAAATACTGAATTGTCTGTCTCTCTGTCACTTCCATCCTATTGCACTGTCTGTTTTTTACGATACATCTGTCTGATACTTCTGGGAATTAACTGATTGGACTAAACCAATTAACCTATCTTATTAGTAATTGTTTTCAAGGTTTGAACAATTTGAGATGCATATATGTTTTTTAGTTGGTGGATGCCAACAGATCAGTTAATATTTTCTGAAAAATATCTAACATAGGCAAAAATGAAAGTAACCTGAAGAGGAGGGACGTAGGCAGAAATGAAAGTAACCTGAAGTGATACATCCTCCGTCAATGAACTTAGCTACTGAAACGCTTCTGCTGGTCTGAACAACTCAGTACTATTGAAGTGGAGGTTACCAACAGCAAGTCGTTGCCTTCTGTCAAGCCACTTTGTTAATTGCATCAACTCATCCATACTCCTAACAGTTCAGTTAAACTTTCAATGTTTTCTTGCAGTTCCTTGCATGGTCGCTGAAGAGTAGCAAGGTTGTGAACAAGAGCAAACCTGTTCTCAGAGTTGTAGGGAAGGGGGGTCACAAAACAAAATTGTAGGGAAGGGGCACATTAATGGCATTGTGTACGCATTGATCTCTGATCAAGGAGATTCTGAGAGCTTGTTGAGAGAGCGCATCATCTGATACATGGGTTAGCTCACTCATCAAGGGCCTGGTAAGGGACACTGTAATAGGATTGGTCCTCTGATCTTTGTACGAACAGCTGTAGGTTGTGCTATAGATGATTCAGACTTCCACAATGCACACACAACAACAAAGATGCATTTTGTGCTTTCAGCAAAAAAAAAAAAATTGCTCCTCTTCTTTTAATATCTGACTGGTGGTGTCAGTTGATTTGAAGGGAAGAGGAGCATATGGCTCAATGAATCTTTTGACAATAGAAAACCAATTCCAAGAAGCATAGCTAATTTGCCCTTTTTTTGATAAATTTAGCTCATTTATCTTTTTAAGTGTTAATTGAAGATGAATGATTGGTTCAATGGAACTTTATTGATTGATGAAGGAGCACAGGCCACTAAAACACTGACATGTCATCATTTTTATTGGTTTTACGTAACTTAAGTAGATTTATCATTACCTTTTTTTTCCGGTTGCATCTCAATCTATACCACGGTTCTGTTATCTGCAGAACATGCAAGAAGAGACGATGGATCTTGTGAATGTGAGTAATGGAATTCAAAATGTTTGTACTTTTTATATGGTTATTAATTGGCATTGGCAAAAATTATTATCGATGCAACAACACATGATACAAAAAATAACTTTACTATGCCTTCTTTCGCAAAAATATTTTCTGGGTTATATACATCCTCAAATACAGTTGTATAAAAATTGAACCATGAAAAAAATTATATCCATTCCCATGATAAAAGCAACATTATACTAGTAGATATAATGCAAAACCTGGCCTACCTAGATCACTACAAGTCTACAACCTGGATTCATGCCTCATAATCTAAATTTAAGCTATTTGGTAGAATCTGACCTACCAACCGTTGGCATAAAAAAGCATTCAAATAACACACACAACACTACAAAATTATGATACTCAGCAGTAGGCATTAGATTTGTTACACACTCGTGAATTATTAATTTATTATAATTTCACCAATCCTCGGCCTTAGAATTTAGCACAAGCATCGAATAGATAGCACAAATTTGCATCATTAAACAGCTATGGAACAGATAGCATTAAGACTCATATTTGCATCACCAAACAGCAATGTAACTTCTTATACAACCGAATCAGGCTCTGAGGTTCTGCTATTTGGGTGGATATTATTAGATCTCGCCAATCCAACAAAACAGGGTGGCAAATCTGGAATGGTTTATATAACTCTAGAATAGTGCACCCATGAGAATTGACTAGACAATAAAATAAAAGATCACAATCGCAATGCATCTACCAAAAATCCAAGGAACAAAGTTAGGTATCTGCCTTTACTTGCACAGAGGATGTCAGAAAAACACAAAAACGTCCTGAAAATTGCATCGAGAACAATGTTATACATCCCTAGTATCCTACTTACTGACTCCATGTTTACATTACAACACGATATTTCCATGGTTGAACTTTCCAGATGTTTACCTGTACAGACAAATAACTCAAATCAATTGGACAACAAATGAATGAAAAATAATATCATAGGGTTAAGACCCTAGTGACTCCGAAATAAAGCATATGTACAGATTGTACTGCTATAATATAATAAACTGAAAACAACAGAAAATGGCAGAATTAAGTCATACAATGAATCACAGCTAAAAATGATTGGAGGATCAAATCCTTTTTAGATCTTGTGGTCAAACTAATTGATAATAAGCTAGAAAAAAAAAAATCAAACCAGTACCACATATAACTAAGAGTTTTTTAGGCAACAGTATTCTACACTTAACTGCATAGTTTTTCTTATAATGATCTGCATAGTTAAACCTCAACAAGAACAACCTTCAAAAAATTTAAGGCACACTAAGAAGCAGGAAGCCTTGGTCTCATCATTACTCAATTGGTTGAAAAGGACACATACCAACAATTGTCCTTCAGACATGGGCAAAACCAGACAAGAAGATTGTGACAATTCAATCAGTTGCTGGTAATCTGGTATACCATTTCATTAGTGCTGTACAGAGACCAATATCTGCCCCCATTAATTGATGCAACTAGCTAAGCTGCAACATGACAAGTTGAGACTTGACAATAAATGAAAGGCCTTCCATCGAGGAAGGCCTCAAGAGAAATTACACAGTACTGTCACAATAGATGATAGTACGCCATGATGCTTTAAAAACATGTGCATTGTGGACTCAAAATGCCTGTCATAATTCAAGTACTCCCTCTGCTCCAAATTATAATTCATTCTGCCATTTCTAGGTATGTAGCTTTTGTTATGTATCTAGATATATGCTATGTCTAGATATATATAACTTTTAATGTGTATCTAGAAAAGCCATAACAACTTATAATTGGAACCGAGGGAGTATTTGGCATTGTCATATCCAATCACAAGGTTAAGTAAAGTCAGTCTTTTTTACATCAGATGCCAGGAAATAGGCAATCTATCAATAACTTGTAATCCATAATTGACATGCATGGAAGGTTACAGTTGATAGTAAATACTGAAATGAACTCTGAAGGACCCCAGAACCTCTTTTACATCTTTACTAAATTCTTAATAAATGAAGAGTGTAGTCTGATACCTCATATGTGAAACCATTTTCAATGTACTGGTCATCTATCTATATATCGCAGTAAGCACTGTTCCTACACAAGGTTGAAGAGCATCATCTTTCTTGTTGCTACATAGGCAACAATTGGAACTATAGATTGAATTGTTAAACACTTTTTTCCAACAGTTTCTGATGTTATGATCTCCCCAAGGAGATCATTTCTAGAACTCTGTAATCCACTATTTCATCAATATATCAAAAATACATACAGCAGCTTACACCTATAGCCCCTGTAGACATATCTGTCATCTGAAAGGTTCTACAGGTGCTGTTTCTCTAAGAAAAGCAGCAGCTTGAAAGCATTCAGCAGCCTCAGCCGCTGACCTGCCACCTTCCTCTTTGTAAAGCAGGCCAAGATTGAACCATGCAACATGATTAGTTCTATCCAGTTGCAATGCATCAGTCAGGAAGCACCGTATAGAAGGCAATGGCCTGTCACCAAGTTGTTGTAGAACAGTGGCAGTTGATATCAAACTTGGGACATGTTTAGGATCAAGGTCTAAAGCTCTGAAAAAAGCTCCCAAAGCTTCTTTTGTAAGACCTTTTGCTTCATAGATTTTTCCTGGAAATGAATACTTTGTGAAAAATATGAAAGGAGGTATCCAGGGTAAAAGGTGCCTGTTGTCAAAGTTTACTGAAATAAATGTATCTGGTTCTCAAATCCCCAATTTAAAAAGCTTATGCAGATAAAATTCAGCATACATCTGAATGCTATGCATAATACATATATTTGAATTACCAAATTTAACATTTTGAAAAAGGAAATAGTTCAAATTTATGAATTAGCAGTTGTAAGACTCTGAATATGTCTATTTGGTTGGAATATGGAAACTATATTTCATTATTGACTAGACATTAGAATTTATCAAGGTCACAACAAAAACAAAATGAAAATACAGCGAGCTAGATTTCAGTCATATTTAGACGAAATGAACAGGAATCACCTGTAGCATGCCAAGCCAATGCAGAATAAGGACTGATGGATCTTATCTTCAATACACAAACCTCTGCATCCCTCAATTGAGCCATACCTAGGTATAAGAGGGCTAGATCATACCAGGTCTCTGTTTCCAGGCCTTTATCATCCTTGTTGCCCTGTAGAAAGTAATACAAGAGCATGACCAACTGACATCTTAATTTCAACTGTGCTATGGGCATAACAACTGCATGAAAAGCTAAAAGATGACAGCAGGTCATTCGCCTTGCCTCCCCCAATCGGCAAAAGTCTCAGGCAAAGCAAGATTCCAAGCACTTGCCGATGGGCAGTCCTTGCTAAGCAAGGCGAGGTGAGGGAACTTCTAGGAACCAAGCACACTCTAAATGAATTTAAATACATGGTATAGATAAAACTTATAACCAAAAAAATCACCCTATGTAGCAAATCCAATGTGACCAGAACTTATCCTTTCGTTCACAGAAAAAAGCATATCAGAGTAAGCGCACAATAATTGAAAAAATAAAACAGAACTATGCTTTGTTCTGAACAAAGAAAGAAACATGTTCTGTTGATGAATATCAGAACTGAAACAAGTATTGAACTATCAAATCTCCATGCCTTCAGATCACTATATAACGTATACTGTTTTAACCAGAAGAAGATGCTACAAAACATTTGATCAAATAGCAACAAGGAAATTGCACCTTTTGCTATAATCCGAGTGTTTACGGCATACTAGCAACAATGCGTAATTATGGCTGCCATCATAAAATAAGTTTCGTAGTACCTTTGGCAAGCAAATTCCAGCAGTTAAACTTTTCGCTCTAAGTTGAATGATAGCAAGAAGTTGGGTGTATGTTTCAACCGCATCACTGAATTGCCCCTGTGCAGCCTGAATTCTGGCTTTGGTTCGCAATAAATCTCCTTGACACCATTTCCCAGTCTGATCTAGAGCAGCATCAACAACTGTTTCAGCATCGGCAAACAGCTTTTGAGCACTAAGTATTCTAGCTAAAAGGAGCCAACTCCTCAACTCTGATCCTGCCTCAAGTTTCACCAGCCTCTTGGCATAAAAGGCAGCAAATTCTAATTTCCTCTGCACAGCATTTTCAAGGCTGACACTGTACAATGCCCTAGAATCTTTCCCATGCATCCTTTTTTCAGCATTCCCAAGGGCTTCCAGCGCTTCACACTGCCACGAAGCTCTATCTGTATCAGATATTGCACTTCTAGCCTGATTAGAAAGCGCAACACCAAGCAATAGGTCGGCAAGTCCTTCCATTTGTATGCATCCTCCCTGCATATTAGCAATGGCTCTCCTTGCATAGGAAGCACCTTCAGTATGAGCACTCATCTCAATGCAAGCCTTTGAAGCCAGGAGTAGTTCCATGAGATGATCAGAATCCTCTCCAGACTTTAGTATTCTTTTGAGTAGAGTCAGGGCACTCAGATCATCTTCTTCTGCTAAATAACACAATGCAACGCTGTACAACCATTCTTCTTTGTCTAACACACCAGGTAACAATTCTTCAAACTGTCCAGCAAGTGGAATTAACTGTCCTGACATGGACAGTGCAAAAGTAAGGTGATGCATAACAGAGGGATCTCGCTCAATCCTCTTGAGATTGAACTTCCTCAGAAGAATCAGCAAAAGAAGAATAGCCTCTTCCATATTGTTGCGAGGTACAAATGAACCGTCCAACTGAGAATGAAGATTTGGAGGGCGTGCTTCACAGCCACTATATAGGAGAAAAACAGCAAATTTCTTTTGTATCCTTGCTATGGTCTCTCCATCAAGATTCCAATTATTGAGAAGTGACCTCCTATATGAAGAAATGGTTTCAAGTGAAAACCCCCCTGACTTCCACAGCTCAGGGAGCAACTCTACAGACTTGCATATTATTTCGTTCAATTTACAGCCTTTTCCAAAGCCTGCTGGCAAGCCCTCAGGTACGGCTGCTTCCACAATATCCAATATCATTTTACATTCTTGTGCAGCTTCTGCAAAATAAAAAATAAAAATATTGGATTCAAGTTACAATAGCTACATGCATAAAATTGTTACAGTTGAAGCGCTAAAAGGGAAAAGAGAGGGATAAGAAGAAACAGAGTCCTTTTCTAACATGATATACCACAACACAAAGCAATCACACCTGCGCATGATTTGCAAGTCTGTTCATATGTGCAACAATGATAGCAAGGTGCAGCTCACCTTTATCTTTCCCAAGATCATGAAGTGCTCTTGCTTTAAGATATATGGCCTCCATGAGAAGGCTGACAGCATGCAAGGGCATTGGTGGAGAATCCCACTGTGAATGAGTCTTCCGACGATCTGCTTTTCTAGCAATTGAGATTTTCATCTTAGGGACTAATGCAGACATGTCTATCCCATCGAAGACACGGAGTGCTGCTTCTACATGACCCCTTTGATATTCTAGCCTTCCTAGTAATGCCCTTGCTTCCTGTTCAGCAGGTGCTATTAGTCAAGCTAGAAACAGCTAGGTCCAAAAGTAATGCTGAAATATAGAACTGCGACAGATGACATTCTAGCATCTGAAGAAATCAAAGAAAGAGAATGGCAGTAATAAAATGGTAAGCCTTTTCTTGGAATTAGAAAGATTTTACCCTTTGAAATACTTTGGTATAGAAAAGAATAGCTAGGATAAACTGCTAGGTAGGAGGTAGTGAGCTAGTTCTGGTGGAAGAAAAAGATAAGCATACATTTATTCAATTAACTGCAGAAACACAGGTTGATCTTAGTTACATACAAAAACCTTCACAAGAAAGGAAAATTGATAAAAGAAACCCAAGATTGACTTAACTAGGAATCATACTAGCTGTGGCAATAAAATTCTTCACATTAAAGCACAAGACAAATACACAAGGAGGTTCAGACACTTAAAATTGTGGCATTTCCTAGTCACATTCAGCATGTATTTTCAGCTGTTCTTGGTGCCATAACAAAATTTGTTTCACGAAAGAAAACACCTTACCTCATAATTTAGGCAAATGCCCTCCCGGAGCGACAACTCGGCTTCCTCTATGTTGCCATTATCAAGGTACTGCTCAATCTCTCCATTCCGAGAAGAGTACCCGCTGGCCGAGAAATCCTTTGTGATTGTAGAATCAGACGACCGGACGGTCTCATCTGCCCCCTTGAGCTGCTCACCAGAGCACAGGCACTCCATAGCCATCCGCCTGAGAGACTTCCTGAATCTTCCTTTCCTTTTCCTACCCTCCATCCTGCTCTATCATTTCCGGCCCCATCTCCAACCCAAATTACCTAGCAATCATAAACATAACAGAAGATTACTATCCGTCCATTTTCTGATTCTGATGGCTAACCACAACAATCACATGAAAGAGTAGTCTATTCATGTCACAGCAAAACCATGCGCAAAGATTAGATAGCAAACCCGCGCCCAATTCAGCACAATACACACCACCGTGATTATACACCAATTGCGACATGGCCCCAGTGGTTTAAACAAAGAACCACGAAACCTTTACCAAACTCGCATGAGTAGCCACCAAGCTGAACACAAGAAAACAGGGAAGGAACCTTTGAGGTTGAGCTTACCCATGAAGACGACGAACGGGAACAGGATCAAGATCAACTTCCCCACACCAGCAGATCAAGAAACGCGAGGCCTAAGGATCGCAAAAATCCTCTTTTTATTCCAAGGAACTCCGGCGAATTCTCCCCAGAAAACCGACCTACCGACAAAGCCTATCCACTCCCTACCTATCCAATTCCCCCAAGCGAATGCAAGATTTGGACTTTCCAACCCCTCCGCGTCTCTCCTTTAAAACCCGAGAGAGGAGAGGGAAAGCAAAAGGGGTGAATCAAATACTGCGAGGAATAAAGCGAAAGGGCGAAAAGGAGCAAAAGAGCCAGCTAAGCGAGGCTCAAACGATATATACACTAGTAAAGCGCGAAATCGGTTAAAGAAGTCGTCAAATCGCTCACCTTTCTCTCCGCCTAGAGAAAGCCCAGCTCGCCCAGCTCTGTCTAGCGCTCAAGCACAAGCCGCCGCCAAGAATCGAATCGCGCAGCCCCCCCCCCCCCCCCCGGCCGCCGGATGCGGCTGCGGGGGTTTCTCACCGATTGGGACCAGCCACGGGGATAGGAACTCTGCTGCGGCGGTCGGATCGGGAGGGGAGGTGTTCCTGGAAGGGCGAGCTGGAGAGGGGGGGCCGCTCGAAATCCTGAGCCGGATGCAAGAAGAGTGAGGAAGAAGAAGCGGCGGAGGACGGGGGTAGAGACGAAATCGTCGGCTTCTTGGTTTGAACTGCGCTTGGGGTGGTGCTGCTTGTATTTACCAGAAGTAGGTTGGGGGTGGTTGGAAAGAATGGGTCCTAGTCGTACCAACGACTCGGGTTTATTGGACATGCTGCGGATGTTGTGCTCTGCTCTCTCAAGTTTATTTCAAATTAGTCACCAAAAAAAAGTTTATTTCAAAATTCAGATTCCAGATAGATGTTATCGTCGTGGTTTTGAATAATCCAGCATTGGATTTACTGAAACCTCCTGCTTAAAGCAGTGCTCACATTGGATTTTCTACTATATCTCAGTTCAATTTCCCTAGGATCTGGAAATTGGAAAGTTTGCTTTCGCCATTTTCTCGTATATGTATAGACCACAAGCTTTTGTGTTTAGAAGAATCCTAGGGTCTCCTTTGGTAGTGATTATTCAAACTGTTTCTCACTGAAAACAGTATGATCCCTACCAAACATAAACTGTTTCTCAAGAGAATCCTAGAGTCTCCTTTGGTAGCGATTATCTCCGTAGTATATTTTGGTTTTCACAGCATGTCGTACTCTGAGCAGCAAAATAAGTTTCTTTGATATTTCAAGATATCAATGGCCATATTTTCAAAAAAAAAAAAAAAAATCGCCATATGAACCAATACACAACATTTAGCTATAAACCTTTTGTGTTCAGACATGTCTTCAAGCTCTCGAAGCGTAGCTTCCGAAGATGCTTGCTTGGGACGGGAGGAGCCAAAAGATGTTTTCGCCCCGTCACCGAAAAGGCACTGAATATTGTATTCTTGCACTCCAGTACAATACAACAAGGATCTGAAAAGATTCTTTAGATTTCAAATTGCGTCCCATCCGACGGATCTTCGTGAACCTTTCGCCGGGCAGGACTTGTAACTAATACTAATACAGTACTAGCAAGAAAAGAAAATCATTAGACAGCTCCAGCTGGCCGGTCATCATATTATCGCAAGGCGCGTGGTGGTGAGCTTTATTGGCTGAGAATCATGGCGTCCCCCATTCACCAATTCTCATTTCTCAGCTTCGATTGCCATGCCACCTGCAAACACAGCTGCGATCTTTGCCTACTTACTCGTAGAAAACTCGCCACTTTTCCCTCCACATGCTCTTTTCATGTTGGTTGTTGGACATGGGCCGATGACCGCTTCCCTTTGTTTGGGCTCAGGCGCTCAGCTCGGGGCTCAGCTTCAAGCTACTGTGTTGTTCAACTACTCAACTGACACGGTGACACCTTTGATCAAGAAGCTGACACCGAATGCCCCGAGGACACTACGCTTAAAAGTGCAAGCTAACAGCAAAGACCAGAGAGATGCCTTGGTGAAGGGTTCAAAGCCTTCCGGGACACGGAATCTTTTCTGTATCGATACTAGGTAAAGACACGCCCTCATCAGCGCGTTGTGATAAACTCTACGGGAACCCTTGGCCTTGGGGTTTATATGGGTTCATTTTTGCCATTTGGTACCTACGTACCCTGACAAGCGAAGGAAGCATGTGTTTTTCTTTCCAGTTGCCTGCCTTCTCTGTTCTCTCTATCTCTCTCTGATAAGGTCCAGCATCCTGCCTTTAGTGGTTGGTGCAAAGTCTCACTTGAATTCATCGTCATGGGCCGATGATGTTCAAAACAAATTTGGGATCAAAATGTGCTCGTTTGCTCAACCACGATGAAACGGGTGGAAATCCAAGTCAGGGCTACTCAAGTACCATTCAATCCATCTTGACATGCTTTAAAAGGTTTGTTTAGACTACTAGGAAAACCACCTCCACTATTTCTTTTTCAATTTTCCTATTGGGCAATCGCCTAGGTTTTGTCTTTAGTCCAGGCGACGCGTCGCGCGTGGACTGGCGGACGCGAGCGGAGGCGACGCGCGTCCAACACTGGCGCGCTGTCCGTTGTCGGGTCCGTGAGGTCTGTTATTGGGTCTGGAGAACACACCCGCTAACTCCACTGCCATCGAGCAGGCCCATTCCTCTCTGGCTCCCACTCCCTCTCTCACAGCCGCCTGCTCGGTGTCCCCATCATCATCATCCTCCTCCTCCCCTCATCCCCTCCGACCGGCGATTCCTCCGCCCCCTCTCCGTGCTGCTCTCCCGGCGCGCCGGAGCTCCTACCTCGTCGATTTGGGGGCACTCCCTTGCTGTGCCATCTATGGAGGTTGTCAAGTACACTCGATGGATTGTGTTGGCGATTTGTCTTGATCTGGTTCGATTGGTAGTTGTATCTCCCTTGTTGCTTTGGTAGTTGTTTGATTGTGGTGGGGATTTGTCTTTGTGATGGAGGATTTGGCCGGAATGTTGGATCCGTCGCATATGGATTGGGGATGCTGTCAGTGGATGGATTCCTCATGCGCTTGGTCATGGGAGCAGGATGTTGTCTCTGTATCTCTGGATCTGGTTGGGGGTTGCAGGGGAAACGGAAGAGGGGGATGAGGACAGGTTGCAGCGGTGGTTGTGGTGTTCCTTTCATGTCGTGCGCTGGTTTGTGTTGACAAGCATGCATGATTTGGTAGGTTGTATTTCGATCTGTCTATTTGTGGGTATGAGGCCAAGCTGCGAGACATTTTGTCTATTTTTGGCGCTTTTCTATCCATCTCGTGTCCACTTGTTGTGGAGTGTAGGTCCTCCTCCATCCTTCATGTGTTTGTGAACCATTTAATTGAAGCAATGCCAACTGTAGATTATCATTCATCCTTGATTTTTGGCTCTGCTTGGGTTGATTTTGATCCCGATTTAGGTAGCTGAGGTGACTAATTGGGTGCTAAAACATTGCATGTGTGCACTCAATTTGTTTTGTTCTTTCTAGTATGAACAAAACATTGCTAGTGTTGTTAGAGCAGTGTTATTTTTCGAATGTGTCATGGATCTCGATCCTCCATCGTTCTAGGGAAATCATATGTTTGAGATTCTTAAAATTACTGTTCTGCATGTGTTTCCATGCATTTCAGTTGGGTTCAGCCATTGTGCTATTTTCTAACATACCAATTGCTTGTCGTAGCTATCCCTAATAAGTTCTTAATTAATTTGTGCATTTTGGGTATATCTCTGTAGTTTTTTAATGTCACTGTTTTTCTAACATACCCATTGTTTTTCTAGATATTTAATGTCCATGTTTTTGTTATCTGGTATATAGGTAAAAAGGATGTACGTGCCACTACCTGAACCAAATGTAAAATCAGCTCAAATGACAAGCATTCAAATTGTCTAGTAAGTGCTCCAAGGTTTCTCTTGATGACTAGTTGATCGTGGTGGTTGTGTATATATGTAGCACTGTGTTTTTTTACTTTTGGCACAAGTAACTAACCTAGTATTATATATTCTAGTTAGTATATGGGCTATGTGGTTCCTGATAGGTCTGTTTGTAGGATATTCTGGAAGTGATCTGAGAGCCTTGTGCGAAGAAGCAGCAATGATGCCAATAAGAGATCGAGCTCGGTCCATAGAATATTCTTACTATTAAATCAAATCAGGTACATTTCTAAAATAGTCTGAACTTAGATTCATTGTTCTGATTTTTGTCATTGTTAAAATAGTTCAAACAGTCTTGTTCCATTTCATCTAGTTATATTGCTTCTTCTCTAAACTAATATCCCAACAGGAATCCAAGTTTTTATAAAGGAGAAAGAACATAAAACCTACAGTTAGTCCTGCTTGTGCTATTTTCGTAAATAAGAATTTACTAATCTTTCACCACATCCTGCAGTTCATCATACCTACAGTTCTGATTGGGACATCTGGAGTTGGAAGAACATTCAGAAAAGAAATTGTTGCGGCCATTGCTTCGACCAATGAGGTAATTTTTTGTTTCTGTTTCCCGACATTGTTTTTGGTATACTGTGACTATGGAAAGCTGACCTCTAATGTTGCTAATTATAAATGCAGAGGTCTATCATCTTTTCATTGTCGAATACCACCTCACATTCTGAATGTACAGCTGAACAAGAATATACCTCGACTCAGGTGAGCTGTGTAATCACCTTGTGCAGAGTTTGATTTGCAAATTGAATGTAGCCATCACACAAAGCAATCATTGACTAGAAATTATCTATGCTCAGTTTCCTGTTTATTAAGATGTGGTCTAATTTGACATAAAAAAATAAGTGGTTGATTTCTGGAAAGAAACTTTTGGGGTCTATACTCGTAGTTTGCAACTCATATCTCTTTATTTGCACTCTATGCTCGGGGTCATCCAGTATTTGCTAGTGGCAGTCCATTTGCTCCTATTTTTTATACCTTGACTTGCAAAACATAAGTTGTGTTTTCAAGTTGACATATAAAGTTGTTCCAGTTCATGGACCTCCTTCTATTGTCCCATCATTCGTGGTCACTGGAGTTCCACTGAATGTTGTCTCATTGGAGAATCAATGTGGTATGTGGCAGTTTTTGGGTCCATCATTGTCATTGTGTTCACTATTGGAGGCAAGAAGTTCAAGGTGAAACAAAAGCAGGTCCTTCTCCGATATCACACTCTGGACATCATGTTTCCTCATCTGTTGCACATTTTATTCGATCCCCTTTCCTGATATGTTGTCGATTTCCTCATTTGGTAAAATCTTCTAGCGTGAGGAAGTGATAGGGTTGGAGATCGCTTGTGTTTTTGTTCTTTGGTTTATTTCTTTCGTATCCTACAGATTTAGTAAAATCTCATATTTTATTTAGTTGCATCAATAAAAAGTATTAGTTGCAAAGTGGATAGTGATGATTTGTTGGATTGCACCTCTGCTCCGGCCTCTCCAAGCTTTAGTCTACATTGTGGGCTTGTAAGGCTTGTTAGGAGAAAATGCATCATAGTAGAAACCATTGCATGCATTGATCTGTTATGATTGAATTTTTTTTTAAGAACTGGTTCTAGAAGACACACAAGAGTAAAAGTCAATACTCCTCTTAGCTTATATATGTGCCAAATATTTGTTTTTTCAATCGAAATCTAATATTAGCTTGGAGGAAGTATTTTCTTTGCTATATCACTTTTAAGGTTTTACCTCATCATAGGTCCATGGAAAATTAATGAGCGTTGTTCCACTTTGCAGTACACTGAATCTTTCATTCTGTTTCTTGTGGCTTGTGTGGTGTTTCAAGCTTAATGGATTAGCTCGAATGCAATGGGATACGAAGGAATAGAACCGGAATTAGGTATTTTTGTTGCCATGTTCCAAACTAGTTTTCGGTTGTAAGTAAAACTTGGAAGTTATTATTCTAGGGTTTCAAAACTTCAAGAATGATAGGTGACAATTGCGTTGATTGTGTGTATAATTGTTATGCTTTACCTCATCTCGGTCAAATCAGTCCTAAAGCATTCCTCTTGTGTTGCAGGTTGATCTCTCGGTGGGCAATCTGTTTTATCTCACCTTTTCACTAGCTGCAGAAAGCGGGATCATGGGATGTTGGTGGGTCAGGCCACTATTGAGGAAAACTAACAGGTCATACCCAATGCAGAAACTGTTGTTCATTCTATAGGATTCATGAACTTATGGTTGTAGCATTCATCTTTCAAACATAATTTGGTCTTGATAATATCTTAGTACAGCTTGACATTCATGGAATCATATTTGTTGACTGCTTGTGTGTTTGGAATGCTTATTAGTACTAGTTGAGCAGGAGAACATGCCGTGGTTTTACTTTTTGGTGGATGGTTGGGTCTAAGCTATGGTAGTTGTCAAGTGGCGGTAAACGCTCCATGCCCGCGCATGTTTAATGTGATTTGTGGTAACATAGGTTTTTCTTTTTTTATTGTGATTAGTGCTAGCTCACATCAAATTGTCCTTTCATAGAATTTTTTTGTACAATTGCATTATCAACAAGTATCACTTGCACTATCTTAGAGGTGCAATTTTCATATATATGTTCTGTAACTTTTCAAGAACATATATGTTGTGTTCTCTCGTTTATTGTGATTTGTGCTAGCCCACATCAATTTTTTGGCCTTGTTTGTTCATAGAAATTTTTGTCATTGTCTTTTGCATAGTAAAAAAATTGTTTCTTGTCATTTGTGCTAAGACATATCAAAATTTTGTTTATTGTGTCTTTTGCTATTTTTTTAGTTTATCACACAAAAAAGCTTATCACTGTCAATACTATCTAGTGTACCCTGAGTCGTGGTGTAATATTTGAAGATGATATTCATTGTTCATTTTTTTATCCTTGTCCTTTCATAGAAAAAGTTGTCCTTTGTCATTAAATTGGGGACATAAACTATAGATGATGGCCTCATTTCCTCCAACACCCACAAGCTTCCACCCTTTTGACTCCGACGCTGTTCACTCTACCATGTCGTGTGCTAATGGTCCATGGTTGATTACTTCAAAAGTTATTTAGTTTCTGATTAGAGTGTTTTGTCCCTCGACATGACAATAGAGCAAGAAATAATTATCATCAGAGCAGGTGTGATCCCTTCTCCATTGTCACATTATGAGCTCTTGATCCTAATTAGCCCTACCACCCCCATTTGTTAATCTTGTTGCGTATCTAAACTTGATTCTTTTTCTCTTTTGTTATGTAGTGTATTCTCAAGGTAGGTGCGTGAAGGACAAGTTACCTAGTGCATCGGAGATTCATAGTTTGGGATGTTCCAGCACCTTGTGCCCTTCTCTCGGTAATCTATGCACCGCTAAGCTCCTTGTCCTTGCTCCCATGATTGTTAATATTTTGTTAGTTTCCACATTTTCTTTTGAAAAATGTGAGGTGTAAATTTAGTAATTTCACTTTCTGTCTCTGCATTTCTTGTTCTTGTACTTAGCTATTGTAGTTCACCGGTGTTTTTGAACTCTTCTGTTCATGAGAAACAAGCAAATAAAATAAAATTTCCATTAGTTGCAACCTTTTTCCTGTTTTGCACTCAAACATGGTTACAACATGGATGGATGGGCCAGTCAAACATGGTTACACTATGGATTGGCATTACTTATTCTCTAAATTTGATGCACAAGTGTTATTTGTAAATATCTCCATTTGTTTCTGCAGCTTGCTCACTCAAATGCCTTGGAGATAAAGAGGAAGACAAAGTAGCGGAATTACAGATTCAAGCTAGACAATGTAAGCCAAACTAGTGTGCCTGCTGCATTATTCTCTCGTTTGCACATGGTTTTTAGGTTCTTACGTCATTGCTACTTCTACTTTCTAGTTTGGCTTCTATGTCACATTCATATCATCGGTTGCAATGAGTACTTGCAAGTATGTGGCACTGCAATTGTAGTTGTCATAATATGCACTAATTAGATTTTATTTTTAACTCATGAGTATAATTGGCATTTACATTGTTTGAATAAATTTGTAATAGCTTTCGTATTGATTTCCAAATCTTTTCTATTAGCATCCTGCATATAATAAAGGACAAATGGATTAGCTTAGAAGGCTGTGGCTGTTGCCATGATCGGTTTGGTCCATTAGAAACTATGGCTTGTCTCTAGGAGTTGCTATAGGATGGGCCTTTGTATTGTTAGATTGTGTTTTAGGATTTTATGATGGAAATTTGGGAGTACGTTTTCGTTAGCTAACCGAGTAGTATGAATTTTGGAAATTCACATTGATTTATTTTGTTTATTGTTCTTGTATATTAAAGTTGTATGTCACTAGTGCTGTTGAACTCTCTTGTTCGTGAGAAACAAACAAATTAAACACAAATATCAATAGTTGCAATGAGGAATAGTGCAAATTGCGAGTATATAGCACTGCAATTGTTGTGGTCTTAATCTGCAATAAGTGGAATTATTATTGGGAACGGACCGGTGGAAACCGAGACCACCCGTGCAAACTTGGAAACTTTAAATCTGGACCACATGATGTTGATCCAAGGGGCACACTTAGAAACTTTTAATAGTGGTTGTTTCGATCTTGGCGGATAGTGTTGTCTATTGTCCTTCCATAGAAAAAAGATTGTCCCTTTGTAATTGTTCTTGTTTTGATGTAGGCGAAAATTTTTGTCTATTGTCCTTCCATAGAAAAAGATTGTCCCTCTGTAATTGTGCTTGTTTTGATGTAGGCGAAATTTTTTGTCTATTGTCCTTCCATAGAAAAAAAATTATCCTTCTGTAATTGTGCTTGTTTTGATGTGGGCGAAAATTTTTGTCTATTGTCCTTCCATAGAAAAAGATTGTCCTTTTATCATTGTGATTGTCTATTGTCCTTCCATAGAAAAAGATTGTCCTTTTGTCATTGTGATTGTCTATTGTCCATATGTAATTGTGATTGTTTCGACTTAGGCGAAAAAAATTGATTCATTGTTCTATTGTTCTGAATCTGCAAGATGAAGCTGCTTGAGGACAACTCGATATGCCGTAAAATCAACATAGTCAAACACCCCGACGTCATTCATCTTGATGAGGTCAATGAGCTGCTCTCTCTCTCTCTCTCTCTCTCTCTCTCTCTCTCTCTCTCTCTCTCTCTCTCTCTTATTTAGTTTGCTCTTATTTGATCTTAATTTGTCTTTTTGTCATTGTGCTTGTCTATTGTCCATCTGTAATTTTGTACTTCATTTCATCTATTGTTTTGTGCAAAGAAGCTTTCTCTTTCATTTCTATAATTGTCCTTGTCCTCTGTGATCATTTAATGTGAGTTCAGGCATTTCAGTTCAGTTTGTTCTTATCTTTCCAATAATTTGTGATGAATTTGTTGACTCCAATAATTTGTGATGGAACTGCCAACATGCAGTACTAATTGTACTTGTCCTAATTGTACTTGTATCCCTGTCACTAAAAACCTTTGTACGCATATAGTGTTAATCTATCAGATTGGTTGCTTTTGCAGGGTGTGTAGTTGGACAAGGAGGCATGACTCAATTTTACAGATGATGTTTGGCAAATGGCATGTAGCTAGCAGCGAAGATTCTTTCACTCAGGTATAAAAATTCATTCATTTTTCCCCTTAAATTACATGGCCACCATTTAGCATTGCTCTATTACTAATTGCAGTTTGATTTAATGTACATTGCAAATCGAGGCCACTGCAATGCTTGTTCTAAGCACTTGCAATTCTAGTTCCAGCAGCCTCATATATTTAATTTGTCTATATTTTTGTTTTGTAGTTCAAAAAGAGTGTATTTGGAGCTACCAGCGAAGATCCTTTCACTCAGGTATAAAATTCATTTGTTTTCCCCATAACATACATGGCACCATTTTGCATTCCTCTAAAATTGATTAAGACATCGAGTATTCAACAATTTTTGTATTGCAGCAGTTACATGCCATTTAGAGAATTTGCATACACCCTTTATGCCATGTTAGATTGGAGGGAATGGATAACTAAATAAGTTGATCAGAGGCATTTGACCTTTTTTCGTCATGATGCCACCAAAAGAGTCTTTTGGGTTGGGACAGTATGATACAGTATCATATGCCTTCCCAAATGCTTCATTTTTTAGACATCAGATTGCTAGTTATTAACTTGTTCTGGAGTGATGACAAAATAGTGGCAGCTCTGCTAGCATGGAGCGAGCTGAATCTCGTGAATCTATTGTCTGGAGTGTGGATGCGGAAGGCTAGCTCATGGTCTGTGCTAAGATATCTACATCTAGAAGCGAGAAAGGACAACCCCTCTTCATTTTTTTATTGTGAATATTCATATTTGGATGTTGGAATATGGATTAGACATATGATCATGATCAGTAGTGTTTACCTTTTTTTTGGATGTTGATAAACTATTTGAACTATCATTTTCCACTCCAGGTCATGAACAGAAAGTTGGTTGCCACTAACAATGTTATGGTGGATAATGGTGCGGTGGCAATAGCCAATGGTGTCAACCCCAAGGGAAAGTTGTTATCATTTGTAATCTGTTTATTGTGAAAATTGTAATCACCTGCACAAAGCAATTGTATATGAAGTTCTATATATCTGTTGCTTTCTAGATGAACCAAACAGAAATGATATTTGAGTAGTACTCCGATGGCTGCATTGTTGCCAAGAACACATAGTTCAGTTAACGGGTTTCGGATCTTGCACCGCTACTGTTTGGCCGACCCGGTAGCTAGCTGGTTTGGACTGCTGGTGCATGCACGGTCGCGGACCCGTTTTGGCTGATGGGTCTGACAAGACAGACACTAACAGACAACAGTCAGCCGTTGCATGCGCATCTCACGGTGGAGGATGTCGCCTGGGTTTTTGCTTAAAACCCAGGCAACTGGATTTTAGCAAGCCCCTTTCTTTTTATACATCATATTAGTTTTGTCCTAAGTCAAACATGTACTACTACTTTTGATCACCTATTTCATAAGATCGTTATAGCTTTGCAACATATAAATTATATATTCACAGGCGGATCCAAGGTCGGGCTAGCCTGGCCCCTTGCTCGGGCTCCTCTCCTAGAAATCCTTTAAGGCCCAATAGACTGTCCACTAGCCGAGAATGGATTTTGTGGGCTGAAAACAGTGTAGTAGGGAGATAGAAATTGCCTTGCTCGGGCTGCTCCGTCGACCTGGGTCCGCCTATGTATATATTATAGATAGAAGCATGTCTCACGGTGAATCTAAAAATATAAGTTGTATGTCATGAATGTATATAATTCTTTAGTTTTAGTTTGATAGTCAAAGATACAGGTGTTTGACTTAGAACAAACTTACGACATGTAAAAGTAGGAGGCGCTGGAGGCTGATGGTGAGGACGTGGCGGCAGCAGACGTGACGGCTGCCTCACCCCCAATACCTCCCGCAGTGGTTGCGACGCCGTTTGCTGAGGACGCGACGGCAGCGGACGTTCCACCGCGCACGACGGCTGCCCCAGTAGCTCCCGCAGCGGCTGCCCCACCGTCACCATCTCCCACGCCCATTGTCGTCGCTACGGCGGACTTGGTGACGACAGGTGCCATGCGGCCAACGTTGGGTGACTTCCTCGACTCTCTACGGCTACCTCTGGAGGAGCCTATCATCCCAAACACGCCGCGCGCTCATGTGACCAGAGCGCGATATGATGACTGGATGTCGCGGCGGAGCACCCGCCTCGCGGCAAAATCGGCATATCGCCTGTCGAACCCGGAGCTGCAGGCCAAGCGGGTCATGCTAAGCAAGCTGACTGGGCGGCCCTCCACCGATGTGCCGGACTACTCCATCGTCGACAAGTTTCACGAAGCCTTCGCTGCAGCAAGCATGTCTGCTAGGAAGCAGGCCATGCAGGTCATGTTTCCTCAGCGCGGTCGGGCGCGCTACCCACCGCCACCGTCGGCGGACTTCTGGCCGTCGCCGGATTAGGGTCTTCGTCCTCGGCACCACTGTCGCTCAATTGGTTTATAGTTAGTACGACCTCCGAAGCTCCGCCGTTCGAGCCGACACCTTTTGTTTATGTTCCGTCCGTCTAATTCTCTTGGCACCTCGCCACTAGGATAGTCGGAATGTAAAAACAATTCTAATTTCCCTTAATGAGTTACGTGCAATGCACGCTTTCGAAAAAAAAAAGTAGAAGTAGGAGGGAGTATCTTTGCTAGGTGTTACTTCCAAGTGTTTTATGTTAAAGTAACTGAAGTCGAGTACGAACGTTTGACAATCCCTTTTAGACCAGGCTATATCAAACAAAGTCTTATGACACTCACAATAGCTCCGTATATGACGTCCACTTAGAATATAGATGATACTAAAGATCACTTGTCGCTAAAGGATGCTAGATCAGTTGGTCAAGTCACTCCGGAGGTACCTCTTAGGTCTTGAGTTTGAATACCAGTGGGAGCGAATTTTCAGGCTGGGTGCCGGGAGTTCGGAGCTTTTCTCGCTGAGTGAGAAATCAACTTCTTAATTTGAAAACTACGGTGGCAGTCTTAAATGCCCCGGGTGGAGGTTTTTTTTAAAAGACCACTTGTCTAATAATCTATCTATACCTCTCATTTCTTTAATAATTGTGGGATCAAGAAGTAAATTCCATTTTTTAAATACTTTGATGTCTCTCCTATCGTCCTGGCAATAGCACACCTTCGCCCCCAGCATGGTAGTGTGTTCGTGGCTGCCACACCTTGGTCTATCTCGCTTTCCCTCAACCCTTTTTGTTGGCGTGTTGGTTGCGCCATGCCCGCCCTCCATAGCTTCATCGTGAACAACGACCACCATGAGGCTCCTCAGTTGTCGTCTACTTGCCCTCCACTATGCCCTAACTGTCCTCCACGGTGCCGGTAGCTAGGCCATGGCAACCCCTCTCTCTATGCTCATCCTTCCTTCCCGAGCAGGGGCCAAGCCATGCTCAATCATTTGGTGGTGACGACGATTTTCCAAACTCCGTTCTCCACCTCCACTTGACCCTTCTAACTGTGTCGTTGTCCATGTGCCAATGGCGGCCCGCCGAGTTACAGCTCTACCCACTTATCCTCACCGTGCATCCATATTTCCACACCATTGGCCACAATCCATGTAAAAAAAGCCACAACTTTTATCCTATATATATATCTAGATGTGTAGCATGATCCAGAAAAATCAGAATGACTCATCATTTAAAATAGAAGGAGTATTTTAGTAGAAGAGATAAAAGATTCTCTTAATCAAGAGTTAATATCATATACACATTCTAAAATCATATTAGATCATTCATGTTAGAACTATTGCGTGCTAAATCTTAATATTATAAGTTATTTTAGATCAAATAACCGACTTATATTAATGTTATCTGTTGAGATTACGGTTACGGGTGCCTTTGAGAGCTGTCGCTAAACACGCCGTGAGTTTTCCGAAGCACAGAAGATGTGGCACGGAAAATGGCGTCAAAATTGCCGCACGTGCACGTGTATGCGTGTGCCGCTACTCGCTAGTCGCTACAAGCATGCCTTCCTCGCTGACTCATCATTGCGTGGGCTGCGGCGACTATGTTGGGCCGTGTCGACAGAGTATGAACAGGGGTCTGTTTTGGGCCCGACTAGGAACGGCCCGAGCCCCGAAGCCAGCAGGCACACGGCTGCCTTTGATTCCCCTCAAAAAAAAAAAAAAAAAAAAAAAAAAAAAAAAAAACACGGCTGCCTTTGATTTTGCCCAGTCTGCCCTGTCAGCGCCATTACCAACCTGTCGGCTGTTCTTGGCCTCCAATTTTCCAGCCACCTTATTTAATCAGCATCTTCAGCATAGGCTACTCATCACAACGGCCTTTTTCTTTTTCCTTTTTTTTTGCGAGGCCGAGGACACAACGGCCTAGTTTCGGGCGGATGTTTTGCCGCCCTGTCTTCTATTTCTCTTCGGCTCCGCTCGCTGCTGGCTACTAGGGTGTTGAGATCTTTGTATTAGGTTCAGCTTCAGGGGTTGTTAGGTGGAGGGTCCCTGTCCCTCGTATTTCTTGCTTTCGTGTTTGTGTTGAGAACTCCGTGGTAATCCTTTGATTACTGCGAGTCCTCTTGTACGGTCTTTTGACCACTCCCACTTCTTCTTAATGAATCACGTGCCAGAGTGCATGTCTTCGAAAAAAAAGGACACAACGGCCTGTTTTTATGTTGATGAACATGAAAGATTTCTTTCTCAATCAATTCATGCAATCCTCACTTAGGTCTTGTTTAGATGCATGCAAAATTTTAAGTTTTTTCACTCCTTCTTTATCACATCAATCTTTAGACGCATGCATGAAGCATTAAATATAGATAAGAAAATAATTAATTGTACAATTTATCTGTAATTTATGAGAGGAATATTTTTAAAACAGAGTAACTTTATGATTTAACACTAATTGTCAAATACAAATAAAAATACTACAATAGCAAAGTTAAAAAAATTTCAGCATGAACAAGGCCTTACACACAAAGTCCATTGGATGCGAATTTCCCGACGTTCCAAGCAAACCCTAGCACAGTAGTACGTAAGTACAGTACAGTACG
Source organism: Themeda triandra (assembly GCA_018135685.1). Classification (NCBI taxonomy): domain Eukaryota; kingdom Viridiplantae; phylum Streptophyta; class Magnoliopsida; order Poales; family Poaceae; genus Themeda; species Themeda triandra. The sequence goes on along the minus strand of JAENPR010000168.1, from coordinate 662,090 downwards.
CACTGTCATCGCTGCAATTTTTGTCTTCAGAAGAAAAAGTTATCGCTGCCGATTAGAACAGCACGTAAAAACAATTGCGGCGACCAGACCGAGGTTTCATGCACGGAGAATAGTACTCCGTGCTGGGTCCTCCAGGGATCCTCCCGTAGTACTACGTGCCCAAGGAGCACTCTCCATTGGCTCACTGCCATGCGTGCGTGCGAATGAGATGCCATGCGTGCGTGCGAATGAGAAGTGGTCCACTTTTGAGGACGGACAAGCAGGCAGTGCAACAAATGAAGCAATCAATGGACGTCTACTGGCGTTGCACAGACCCGTGCGCTGCTGTCGCTCACCCGACGGTCGACACCAGTACACCACCCGCTGACGGTCGACACCAGTACACCACCCGCTGCGGGCGGTTCTTCGTCTTCCCCTGTTTCTAAAGAAAAAAAAAGTACAAATGAGTACCAAACTTTTCAATCTTCGATAAGACTTATCGTGATGCATAAGCACGTACTCTAGGTGTTCAACGCTAAAAAAAAAAAAGCCGACTGCGTTGAGTGACAAAAAGTTTCTAACATGTTGAAATTACTTCATTACAACTAGTGCTTTTGAACCACTAAAAAAAGCTTCACCTAAGTTTGATCAAAACCGTAACATAGATGAAGACGGGGTTGTTCTATTTGGCTAACTGGCTAGCATGCACAATGCTGTCGTGTGAATATATAGATTGTTCAATTCCCAAAACTGGCAAGCTATGGGAAAAAAGAAAAGGGATCATATATCAACGGATAATGTTAATACTACAGTTGTTTTATATTTCTATTTGGATTTGATTTGAATACGGATGATATTAGATATTTCAGATAGGATATGAATAAATATCGACATCATAAATATGTGATTTGAGTATTCAGATCACAACACGTCATTGAATTAGAGGCATTTTGTTAAAGGCATTTTTTAGAAATTGCCTTAATTACCTTTTGTTTAAAGGCATCTTTAGGAAAAAGCCTTGAAAACCATTTTTCTGGAGGCATTTTTATGAAAATGCCTTAATTGGCTCTAGCATTTGGAGGCATTTCTTTAAAAATGCCTTCTTTAGTCCAGTAATTTGGAGGTATTTTTTTGAAAATGCCTTCTAAAGTCCAGTAATAACCACGCACGGAAGGCAAGCTAGAAAAAGGAGGACTCGTACTAACCTGGCTCGTTACCTTTTGTTTCTCATCCACATATATTCAGGCGACACTCGACATCATCCTGGCGACTGGCGAGCTCACCGCGACGGCGCGACCCACCACGCGCCCACAACCACAACGCTCCACCCCACGCCCCACCGCGCTCCTCCCCGCGCCCACCGCGCCATGGACGGCGGCGGGAGGCACTCGGCGCTATGGCCCGGCACGGTGGCGCTAGCACGGACGGGTCCTGGTGCGGCAACTCCGGCAGGGCGACGACACGGACCCAGTGGCGCGGCGGCCCCGACGAGGTAGGCCTCCTGGATCTAGGGTTCCGGTGAGTTTTTTCCTCTCTCTCCTAACTCCGATCTAGTGCAGGGAGGACGGCGCAGGGAGATCGACGGGACCGTGGGGAAGTGGCGCGGCTGCGTGGAGCGTCACGAAGAGTACGGTGCGGTTGCTAGGAGGCAGCGTGGTTGCGTCGGGCGGCGCTACTACGAGTTGGCGGCGCGATTGTTGGGTTATTGAGAATTGCAACCTCCCCTGTCTCTTTCCTCTTACGACTCGGTAAATCCCCACCAGTTCATACAATCCTTAGTTGAGATGCTGCTTGATTCATTTTCTCTATTCGTTGGGGAATGTATTCTGCTAATAAAATGTGCTAGTTATAGTATTTTCAGTTTTAATAGGAACAATATACCACACATGACTGCTCAATTTTAATAGGTGTGGCTCTGGATCATATCAATTGTAGGAACAATATACCACACATGACTGATCAGGCTTTGAAATATGATCTGAACCATGCTGTGTGTTGTTCACGTAAAGCAGCAGCAGCATGTGCTTGCGCTTAAAACCAATTGTAGGAGTATTCTGCATGCCAGCATATGTGTTTGAGAAAATGCCTTGCATTGCCTACTGTATAGTAGAACAGGAATTGTGTGTAACTTTAGATGAATTAGTTTCATAATAAACTAGTTGACAATCAGGTGCTAGAAAATGTAAAACCATGTATTCTAGACATTTGGCATTAAGAGCCACATTATCAATGCAATCAGATGATTCTCTCCCTCTCTGTCGACTTATCAAAAAAAAAAAAAAAAAAAAAACTAGCTGACATTTATTAACAAATCAGTTCCTTTTGCTGATGCTACATTTTAATTAATCATATATGATTACTCTCTTGCATATGTGATGGCCAGCTTGTGCTTGTGCTCAGCTAAAGCAGCTTACAAACCTGCTATTTTCACTGTGAATAGATTTCTAGCACTTACAAACCTGCTGCTTTTTCTCTGCCTTTAAGCCAAGACTGTTTTATTCATTTTGTGGTTTTCCTTTACAGCAATTTGTGAGGAAAGATAAAGTGCTTGCTTCCTATAATTAGTAGTTGAACACAAGCCTTTTTCAATAAAGTGCAGGTATATATGGTTTAGTGCCCAACAACTTCACTTAAAAGTTGTTTGTGTCCACTTGCTAAACTTTATATTTTGATTTAGTCTCATTGGATATAGAGTATGATCACATTTATGATACCTTTGTGGACAAGTATATCATTTCCTATAACAACGTAAAGCGATAACTAGAAAAATCCCTGAATTATTTATATGTACACTGCCAGTCTCAAGTCCAGTTGATGCATGGACATAAACATGCACCTTTTCCTATTCTGAAACCAGTAATGTTACTTCCAGTTCTCTTGCTGTATGTTCAACCTTATTTGAAGACAAGTAGCTTGGGCTATCAACTTATTATTGACAATCTGATGTCTAATATATACCAGTTACCAGTATATAGCAACACATACCAGAAAAAATGGACAACCAATTGATGATTACAGCTTTGAAAAAAATGTTTGTTGTTTCCATCATCTGCAGTTTTATAGCTATGTTAGCCAAATCACACCAGGGACGAAAAGATCAGCATCAAAATCTGACAAAGCTGCTGGAAAGACACAATGTGTACAAAGACGCACAAGCAACATACATATAACAACCTCTCGATGTTAGTACAAACTAAAGTAAGAATCTCTTACTTTCAGCTCTCGGTTTTGGAACTCAATTCTAAAAATTTAGTTACTTTCTAGTACCATTAGCATTATTGTTAGCTGCTGCCAAATGCCAGCCCGCTTGATTCTTTCTTACTGCACTGTCAACGTCACCACTCACCATATTGCTTTCCTGTGGTGCCTAGTTCTCAATCTGCATATGTGCTAATGCAAAAGTGTCCAGAAGGTGAATTCAGCTTTGCTGGACACAATGTGTATTCCAAAGCTTGATGACAAATCAGTACCTAGTGCTTCCATTTTCAGTGTTTTCCAATGTTATTCTCACATGTCTCTGTTATACATACTTGATGTTTTCCAATCAGTTACAGCCTGTTGGCTATATATGCAATGTTTTCTGACTTAAACTGTATCCAAAGGTACTTAAATGATGGGGAAGCCATTTGAAATGTAGTAGTAGCCTTGAACTCATTGTCTGAACTACATGGTTGCACAGCTGTAAAAAGATGACAGGAAAGCCATTTGAAATATAATACTAGCCTTCAACTCATTGTCTGAACTGCATGTTTGCAACTGTGCACTTCTGTCAGCCGCTATAGTACATGATTGAACTCATTTGGACTTGTCTGGTTTCAGCAGGAGCAATTGCCATGTCAGGACAACATAAAGGTGTATAGCCAGATTGTCAACAAGTTTATTTCAAGTTTCAAGCAGGAGTAACATGTATGATGAATGCTGGCACTGCAGCAATATAGTATATTTAGATGACTTTCAATTGCATTTGCATAGCTGTGATGTTGACACTCATAGAAAGGCAGCAAGAAACTTGTATATCATTCAACGTTTGAAGGCTAAACTTATTCATTATGTTTGGACAAATATATTGTATGGCTGAGATTTAAATGTTTGAATTGTGATGTTAATATGTGCTTTGATTGGTTAATTTTCTCAACGGATTGTGATCTATTGATACTAATTAGTACCAAATTTCTGCATGTATGAGTTGGTTTTGGAGGCATATTAACAAATGCCTTCATATATATTTGAAGGCTTATACAAAATGCCTTTAAAAGGCATTGTAGGCATCTAGAAAATATGCCTCAAAAAACCTTTTGAGTCCAGTTTATAGAAGGCATTTTCAAATATGCCTAAAAAGATCTTTGAAGGCATTTTTGCCACTTTTAAAGGCATTTTTAAATGCCTTGTATAAACAGCCATGTTGTAGTGGATACAGATACAATATTATATTGGATGTTGAATATTCGGACTTGGATATATAGACAGATCTAAACTGCTCTAAACAAATTTGGTGTCGGATACGGCCAGGAAATATTCATACCATTTTCACCCCTTTAAGTGTATCTAAAAATAGCTTATACTATCGATCATTGAGTGGCTATGTACAACTATAAGTAGAGTGGACTCCCTTTTGCCATATTGTAATACGGTAATACCATAGAAAAGGTACATTACGCGTAAGTGAGTAGCAGCCATGTCTTAGAGCATGTTTAGCAAGGCTCCTTCCTCAAGTGCTACCTTGGAGGACCCGAAGCACTTGAGGCCTGCTTGGTTGGCATTCAATTATTACCAAACTAAAATTATAGCAATACCAAATTTATGATCATCGATTGATTCATTATCAAAGAATTGGTATCACCAATTTTTATGTCAAAGTTTTAGTAAATCTCTATAATGTTCTTAAACTACATATAAAAGAGAAATTGGAAAGTCTTCATTTTGGTAACCAACCAAGTGCTTATACCAAAATTTTGACAATGTTTTGGCAACTATAATTTGGCATGTTCTAGTTTTAGCTTGCCCTAGTTTTGGTTGGACAAAATTTAGATCCCAAGCTAGCCCTTGATGAAGAGCCATGTTTTGTGGCTTTGACTTCTGGACTAAAACGACTTTGCCTCCTCTAGTGTTAACTAGAAAATGGTTTCTAATCCTGAAGTGTTTGGTAGTAGTTTAAATTAATATTTTTTTAATGCTTGTGGGATAGATGGTGTCAACGTTTCAAGTCATTTGAGTTTTAAAGTAAAATGGATAATTAGGACTCTGAACAACTTTAGATTCAAAATTTATCAACTATAAAGTTACGATCATACTGATAACTGCAACTTCGTATATTCCATGTCAACATCCAAGGTCATCAATAAATTTAAATTTCAAATTATGAGAACTTAAAAAAAAAGTCATAGTTTAAATAAAAAACTTTCCAAGTACGAAGTTTTACATCTCATTGAGCCCTACAGTGTTGTTATAAAGTTTGTTTTCATCCAACTTCATGCACAAAAGCTAATTTTTGAATAACTATCAAGGGCCGGAGTACTATAATAGCTAGGGCTATTTTCAAAGAACCTATTTTATTATCAGTTTTTAAGATTACCATATTTTAGAAATCGAGACATGAAACATACAGTACGCTCAGAAACTTGTTCGGGTCGTGATTATTAGCCGAAGTGAGTAGTGGTACACTGTTTCTTGGAGCAGGGAACACGCTGACGCTGTTTCTTGGAGCAGGGGATACGCTGACGCTGTTCTTGGAGCAAGGGGCATTATCTGTGCTGCTAAGGCAGTACGGTGGCACCATTTATTGGCTCTTGGATTGAGGTCCAGGAGATGCTAGGTGATCCTGCAATTCGTATGCATGAATAGTCACGATGAGCAAGACTAGGTCAGTCTAGTTAGTCGTCTCAATGGGAGATCCTGTTCTTAAGACTCACATCTTAATTAAAAACAGTATAAATAAGTTACATCTCCACCACATTTTATCCTATGAAACTTTTTTCATCTTTCAGTTCATTTATACTGTCACATCAATTTATTTAATACAGTACTCATTAGACTCTCAAAAAACTTCCTTTGACATTACTCTCAAAAAACTTCCTTTGACATTTGTCTAAGCAAGCATTCACATGTATGTACTCCTCCCATTTAAAAATGCAATCATATATAATCCAAACTATGTACGTAGGCATTATCAGGGTCCAGAAAATGGAAATGGAAAAGGAGAAGAATAGTTTCGAAGCCTCATGCTTCACTCTGAGTTTTGACGGAGAAAAGTTTAAACTGAAGTGCACAGTGTACAAAGTGTACGGCACCAACTAGATTCTGGCTTCACCCAAACCTTAGAATCATTACTGTATAATAATAAACTAAACAAATTCAGCACCTGACTGACCAAATGATCGGACGGAATCATCCTCTAATCAAGCGAAAAAGAGCAGCGGGGACCTCTGTAAATGTTTGTTCTAAATGCTTCGCACAGTCTGCTGCTGCGCCTTCTGAAGATGGTCCAGGCTAACGTTTAAGTTCGCCCCCGTAACACGGCCTTTCAAACCTCACCAACACGTAATTAGGATCGAAAAAAAAAATAATCAAAGACACAATTATGATAAGATTGAACTCTTATAGGTGTTTGGTTTGATGAATCATGAATGAGTTAGTTATCATCTTCTTACTCTTTATATTGTTTGGTTTGTGGAATCAGTATCTCTTCATTCTTCACTAGCAAATAATTAGTAATCTTTCTGTACCAAATTAGTATAATAATCTTTCACAAAAAAAGTATAATAATACTAATTTGGAATTAGTACAAGAAATAAAGTCATTTTACCAAGTTTAAAGAATGGACTCATGATGCACAGCCTCATCTAGTAGAATGGTTGATTTCTCAAAACAAACACCCTGTTAAATCTGTATCTGTTTTAGGATAAGAGCACACATCTCGAATGGCCTGTTTTGGGCAACTAGAACTTAGTAGAGAACTTGGCTGCTTTTACATCTACACATGTGACAGTGCTGGAATGATCCTTGCAAATCTTGCAGCAAGAAATGCTTGGGAATCAATCTTTTGTAGTGCTAGAAAATAGAAAGTTTGAGGTGTAGGTGGGGCAATCATGTGACCAACTGGACATTGCAAGAAGGAAGTACACATTGATGCTTTTAAGATGTAGTATACATGATAGCCAGGTTCCAACTCTTACCTTCACTTTCAGTCACCCTTGTCTTTTGCAGCTCTTGATTCTTGGTGCACTCAAATGATGCCGAATTTGTCTGTCAGCAAGATCCACCAAGTGCTGCTACTGGCCCCCGTGACCAATGTGTTCGAGTAGAGTTTGGATACTCATCAACATTGGATCAACATTGGAAGAGCTGCATCAGCAATGATGCTGAAACGCAACCTGGAATGTCTGAAAATTTTTCAGCAGAACTCTCCCCTAGTGCTCCTGTATAAAAAAGACGAATTTCATCTCGTAACACTGCAAACTCCTGTACAAAGAGTTGTATGTCTATCAACATAAAGTGATAAAGTTTCACAGTGTTCATAATTTTTTGATGTTTTTCCTACTGTATATCATTGATTGAATGATGAAAGCTGTGCCTGGCCACAATAACAGAAAATTTGACATTCCTGGACTGAGCACTAATTTCACCTGATAATCACTATGGAGGAATCAGTGTCCTTCATAATAGTTATTAGCTTCGCAGAACCGGCATAGAGTTTTGCCCTGACTGAAGTGAACATCATCATGGGCTGAGTCGTCTCATCACCAGATTTAATAAAACCTGCAGAAAGATTCTAAGAAATTTGGTAGTATTTGGTACTGAGCAACATTTCAAAAGAGAAACTGTTTCAGATAAGATAATGACAGGACACAGATTGTACCTATCAGAATTTGTACTTTTGTCGGATGTGCTCACTAGTTTAAGAAATGCATCGGCATGGTCTTGTCAAGAACAAAGGAATCAGATTTGTGAATAACATGTTAACCATGTCCTGAAAGTAAAACCAGTACACTGCCAGTTGTGCATTAGCTTGAGATTTCAGAAGTACATACAAGGGGCAGCTTATCGGCAGCTTATTTTGGTGTCAATACTGACCATGACCATGGAGAAATAAAACACCTACCTATGCTGATGAAAGTAGTCCTGAAGTAAAAGAGTCCAAAGAAGCAAGCACATACTCCTTACAAAAAGAGATGATCTAATAGCAAATCAAAAGATTTTTCATTGTTTTTCCTTCTGCAACTCAGAGAAAAAAGGATTTTGCCATTTGCAACTCAAAAAGAAAGGTCAGGAAGGCAATAGAAAAGGAGGAAAACCCCCCTGGACCAGTTGGGTAGGCACCACCAGAAAGGATATACTGTGGAAAGGGCGCTCTTTACAGTTACCACGACCAGTCAGTCCAGCACTGTGGTGAACACAAGGGGCCAAGAGATGCTGTGCCAGGCTCAGGCTGCCAGGCAGGCAACAGGTCCGAATAAACCGATCATCACAGCAGCCAAAAACACTGTCAGCTTGCACACGCAGTGAAAGGATCACCCACTAAGCACAGGTGGAGACTAAGCACAAGCGGAGATCAGCCCACAATGCACAAAAGTTTGCGAGCACGCACTCAGGCATGCATTCACCAATCACCAGATGGAGGATGCAACCCAAACTCTCATGAACATCGCAGCAACCGAGAATGAAGGAGCAATTGAGCATAGCAAATGCAAAGCATGGCCAGAAATAATGACACTGGCAGCAGCATCCTGACTCCTCAGAGGCCTGAGGGAGAAGATGCCACTGCCTATCATAGAAGGGCACAGCACAAGGCCCCAAAGTTCAACCATGGCAGCCAGTTTTGCAGATACCAAGAGCAGGATCATACACAAAAAATTATATCAACTTCAGGTGCAACATCACAGAGGATAAACATCATTATCTTAGCTCTACTAATTTTCAGCAACTGGTAACAGGGTGATAGGTTCCTTACAGAATGAGCTGTTAAGGGTTACAGGGATCAGATCAGATCAGGTGTTGTAACTCAGCATCAGTTCTGTACTGTAACACACGACAATTAAGGCTACAGGCTAACACTAAGTTTTTACAACAGAAACAAAGCTAACACGACGGTATGCGCCTCTGCCACGACGCTGCGGTGGTGGAGGGAGCGGGGTGAGTTCCATGCTGCTGCTCTCTTGTCCTCTGAATCTATCAGTTTAGTTTCACCCATTCATACTTGCCTGGGAGAGGGCAGTCATTTACAGGATCAAAGTTGTACCTGAAGATTAAGCCATACAATTATACATGTTTGTGGTTAGTGAAAGGCTTATCAAAATACCTATGCATCATCAGAATAAGTTCTAATGAATCAAGAATTGACAAAACCGATTATGCAACTCGTTAAATGAGTACATAAGAGGCCCGTACTTGTCAATGAAAGCTTGCTGGTGGCGTCGCTGTTCTGCGTCGAGGAATGCATTCACCTCCCTTGAATTTGGAACAACGCGCACTGCAGGAGCTTTCACCCTGCGGTGGGAAGAGTGACTGGATCTTGTTGTGGATCCGGGAGTACTGGGAGTGCTAATCATCTGAGAGTTAATCAAGCTGCAGGGCGTCGTCTCCCTGGTACCCCTGCAAGCAACAATGTTAGTATACATGAAAAATCTGAAGCCAATTCCATACAAAGCAAGGTCAATTCTCTAATTCCAATGTTACACCGGACAAATTCTCAACAAACAAACCAAAAATTGCCTAAAAACTTACGCAAAAACCATAAGTGTGCACATCCAAATGCTGCTGGGCGGTTATAAAAAATGACATAATGGCTGCCATACAGTCCCTTTGGAGTGGTAATTGTAGAAACCTAAGCAAACTGAATTCGGCTTACATAACTTTGATCCCCAAAAAGCCAAATGCGGTGCAGGTTAAGGATTTTAGGCCAATCAGCTTGGTTCACAGCTTTGCCAAGCTTGTGACCAAAATTATGGCTAATAGACTTGCAGACCGCCTTGATGAGATGGTCTCCCCAAATCAGAGTGCCTTCATTAAGAAGAGGTTCATCCAGGACAATTTCATGATGGTTCAGCAGACAGTTAAGTTCCTGCATTCTCAGAAGTTGCCCAGAATACTCCTAAAATTAGACATCACCAAAGCTTTCGATTCGGTTTCTTGGGCTTTCCTCTTGGAGGTTCTGAGGAAGCTGGGGTTTGGAGTTCGTTGGTGTGACTTAATCAGTGGCCTCCTATCTACTTCATCCTCACAGGTGCTCCTTAATGGCATACCGGGAGAAAGTATAAAGCATAGAAGGGGACTGAGACAGGGAGACCCTCTATCTCCCATGCTCTTCATTCTAGTTATGGATGTCCTGAATTTGATGTTCACAAGAGCGGCGGATGCCGGGCTGCTTCAGCCCTTATCTAGGAGACCTATTCAGCACAGGATCTCTCTTTATGCTGATGATGTCGCCTTTTCATCCAGCCCCTTGCAGCAGACATAAACTTATCTTTACAGCTCCTGCATTTGTTTGGGGAAGCCTCGGGTCTTAAAACCAATGTTCAGAAAAGCAATGTTTTGCCTATACGCTGTGCTGAGGAGGACCTGACCCTCATTCAAAACCTGCTGCCGTGTGAGATTCTGGATTTCCCTTGCAAGTATCTGGGTTTGCCCCTGTCCATCAGAAAATTGACCAAGGAGCAGGTCCAACCCATTATTGATAAAGTTGCTGAACAGCTTCCGGGGTGGAAGGCAGATTTGATGACACGTGCTGGTAGGGTGATTCATGTGCAATTTGTGCTTACAGGTATCCTAATCTATGTGGCTATGGCAATTGATCTTCCGCCTTGGGCTCTCAAAGCCATCGATAAGATTAGAAGGTCCTTCCTATGGAAGGGAAGAAAAGAAGCAAACGGGGGTCATTGTCTTATTGCCTGGCCCAAGGTCTGTCGGCCTCGGGATTTAGGCGGGCTGGGAATAACTGATCTCAAAACATTGGGGATTGCCTTGAAAGCAAGATGGCCTTGGCTGCAGAGGAGTGTTCCAAACAAACCTTGGGCAAATCTGCCGGTCCAGGTCAGTAAGGAGGTCGCTGGGCTGATCTCGGTCGCAGTTCGTACAGAAGTGGGAAGTGGAGCTAACACCTTGTTCTGGAAGGACAAATGGCTGGATGGTCAAGGAGTCCAGGAGATTGCTCCTCTTGTTTTTGATCTGGTTCCTAAAAGGCGAGTGAGTAAACGTACTGTTAGTGAGGCCCTTCCTGAGAATAGGTGGATAGAGGACTTACAGGGAGAAGTTGGTGCGGCTGCTCTATCTCAGTATTTCCATCTCTGGGATCTCTTATCTAGGGTGGAGTTGAATGAGAGCATCCCTGACAAACATGTCTGGAGGCTTTCTTCTTCAGGCCAGTACACGGCAAAGAGCGCCTACAATGCCCTGTTTCTTGGAGCCATCTCTTTTGAACCCTTCGAGAGAATTTGGAAAACTTGGGCGCCCCCGAAATGCAGATTTTTTATGTGGTTGGTGGCCCATAACAGGTGCTGGACTGCAGACAGATTAGCAAACAGGAGCCTCCCTCATCCAGAAATGTGCGTCCTGTGTGACCAGCTTGAGGAAGATCTTCATCACCTTCTTGTGGGCTGTGTGTTTTCAAGAATATTTTGGTTCTCCTTCCTCTCTCTTTTTAGTGCTGCAACCCTTGCCCCAACACCTGCTGATCAGAATTTTGAAAACTGGTGGAGAAAGATTGATGGTGCTGTCCAAGATGACCTAAGAGGGGGTCTGAATTCTCTGGTCATCCTAGGAGCCTGGAGCATTTGGCGGCACAGAAATGACTGTGTTTTCAATGGAGCAGTCCCAAATGTTAACTCGGTCCTGTACCTGGCCAAGGAGGAAGCTGGTTGGTGGAGTGCGGCAGGGGCTAAGGGGATTTCCCTAATCTCTGCCCGCACTGCAACTTAGGATTCTGCTGTGGGGGGTTTTCTTGGTCGTCCTTGTAACTCTCCTCCGGTGATTTAGCTTCATTGGTCTAGTGGGTGTGTGTGTTTGGGGTTCTTTGTCTCTGTAAGACTACTTCTTTTCTTCTATTAATATAATGATACGCAGCTCTCCTGCGTGTTCGAGAAAAAAATAAGTGTGCACATCATCATCATTTGTGGTCCTGCAAATCTACCATTCCCCTCAATATCTAGCTCAGGTACCAAAAAAGGCTAGCCGACAGAGCCAAGCATGCAGCCAGAGGAAACAACAAAATGGTTAGGACTCTAGAGCCCCAACTCGCAGTCCCATGTGTAGGTAATGCTCACTCTCGCCCGAGATGAGGTAAACAGTGGCCCAGCAACATGCACCTGGCTTGGTCATGCTCGGAGGTGGTCACTGATGCAGCATGATTTAGGCTGTTCAGATCATAGTAGTGCACAGCTGCACACCTCCACCCTCCAGTTACTGTTTAGGCTGCCATACATGGAGGGCCCAAAGGGATTAGAGGCTCAGATTCACTACTGTTCCGTACTACCATCAGGCCATGGCTAGACGCTAGAGCTGCAAACAGCAGGGGTTGGCCAATAGATGCCGTTCTTGGATAGTATTTACTAGCATGCGACCCCAACACCGGAACACCTCAAGGCTCAAGTGCCCCGAGATGGCGAACCAAGAACGACAAGAGAAAAGGCACAGCATAAGCTGCTTTCGTTCATCTCTCTCATGCAAGCAAGTGCCCCCACAGTGGGTGTACTTGGCTGCTCATAGTGCAATGCATGCAGCCAACGTTCAGTCTACAAATTACTATAGATGGGGCTAATCGTAGCAGGGCTAAACATGGACTCTGACCTCTTAAGAGGACCACATGTGCAAGATAAGTAATAGTAGGGCCAAAAACATCTGCAAACAAGCTCGTGATACTGTCAAAACATTTATATCAAGACCTGAGCAAAGCTATGACGTAGTACTTCCTTATCTTGAAATGTTCTTCCATCCCCTAGCTCCAGCAAGGATAAAAAAAACCCCCACTCTAGTACTACTAGAAGGGGAAGAGTCCTACCCCCTTTCACCTCAAACATTTAATGGCGGTGCCAATTTGGGGCCATGGCCCAGGAAGAGACCTTGCAAGAACATGCCATTCCTTCCTCGCCTTCTGCTTCCAGGTGAGAGAGAGACCCAAGCGAGAATAGGCTGAGGGTCGTGAGCAGGGCGCTTTTCCGGGGGCGGAACAGAGGAATTTCTTGCAAAAAGTGACGAGGGCTTTTGATTGGTAAAAGATTTGAGGGGTCCCCGACTACTCGTCTCCCCGCAAGCAAAAGAAACAAGGGCGTGTGGTGTGAGTGAGTCCATGGGGAAGGGGAAAGGAGGCCACTTTTCCCTTCCACTATGGAAAAGGAAGGATGCCATGGCTGGCCACTGCAAGAAACACCACTAATTCGGCTCCGGTACAAGATTGGGCACAACTAACTCGGTGCTTCAGAGATTCAAATCAAGCGATAGGAACCAAAAATTGGGCCTTTTATGGGGTGAAATTGGACGGCGGCAAGCGATTATTGCAGGAATTCGACACTAATTTCTTGGACACCGCCGAAAATATGGGGATAAACGCAAGAGACACCGCCGAAAATAGAGTGCACGGCAAGAATTAGCAAAATAGGGGGTTCCTAAATTCGCCAGAAAGGATAGGAGCTTTACAGGAGTGTCGGGGAAAATTTGCATGATTCCCGATTTGAAAACAAAAACCGCACGAAAAAAAAAAACGAAAACATTCAAACAGAAACGTATAGCGCCAAAGTTTCAACGTTCTGACAACCAAAAAAATCTTGGTATACGACCCCTAAATCGCAATCCGCTTCTTATCCCCAAAACCCGAGCAAGCAACCCAAGAACGCGGCAGAAAATTGGAAGAGAGAAAAAAAAATCACCTCTCCGCCATGGCCTCCATCTCGAGCATGTTCTCCCCGTACGACGCCTCCGTCTCCCCCTCCTCCGTAGCAGCGGCGGCGGCGGCCGCGGCCGCCGCCTTCCTCCTCAGGGCCGCGGCCGGCGTCGGCTGCGGCGGCAGCTTCTCGAGCCTCCGGCTCCTCAGCTCCAGGTACTCGCCGCCGCCGGCGCCCTCCTGCTGCTTCTGCAGGCGCTGCATCGCGAGGGCGCGCGCGCGGGTGCGGACCCCGAGCGGGGCGGCGGAGACGTCCATGACGGCGACCTCGCCGGAGACCTTGGCCTTGCGCATGTACTTGCCCATGGCCCGGCGGGCGCGGGGCGAGCTAGGGTTTCGAGGCGGCCCTCGCCGTGTGCGCCGAGCGATTCTGTGCGGCCGGGCGGCAGAGGCCAGGGCAGCGGGCAGCCGGGGCGGAGCGGAGCCGTGTGCACAGGAGGGAATAACGAGGAGAGGGACGGGGGATGGGTGGGTGTTGCTATTTGGAGGGGAAAAAGGATTAGCACGGATTTTTCATTTAGACCCTCTTTGTAACATGTATTTTTTTAAAGGACTTTGTAACATGTATTTGGTATTTGGGTATTTTCTAAGTATATTCTATGTGTGTGTGTTTTTTATAAAAAAACAAGTTTATTTTTACAAATTTTGCTATCACTTTTACAAATTTTCTGCATTGTTAGGGGCCTTTATTTTGATTCTAGAGGGAGAATTTAGAGCTTTGTGTTTAAAAGTGGTATGTTTTATTAGGCATTTTGAATAATGTATTCTATTTTTTTGTTTTGTAGATTATACATAAAAATGAGAATATATTTAGTTAGTCATTTTAATATATTCTTGTGTTAAGATGAGGAGTACGAAAGAGTTGGTGTTTTACTGTGGTAAGTTACAATAACATACTAAACTGCAAACCGCGTGGAATAATTAAATGAACAAGCGCTATATGATGACCACAACGAGGATAATCCGTTGCATTATTTACGCCGTTCATTTGGAGACTAAATTTATTCATGTGTAAATGCACTAAAAGATGCTATGATATTTTGGTATATGTATTCCATGTTTAGGGTAATCAATTATATTTAGAGGAGGCTTTATTAAGAGAGCATGAATTTTTCTTTTAGGCCCTCTTTGTAATATGTATTTGGTATTTGGATTTTTTATATTTATTCTAAGTGTTTTTTCTTAAAATAAACTAATTTCTAAATTTTTTGCTATGATTCCTACAAATTCTTGCATTTTTACGAGCCGTTATTTTGATTCTAGATGGAGAAGTTAGAGCTTTGTGTTTTCAATTGGTCTATTTTTGAGGCATTTTGAATAATTTATACTATTTTTTGTTATGTAGATTATACATAAAAATGAGAATATATTTAAATAGTCATTTTTAATATATTCTTATATCAAGGTGAGGACTACGGAAGAGTAGGTGTTTTATCGTGGCAAGTTATAATAACATACTAAACTGCAAACCCGTTGAATAATTAAAATAAATCAGTGCTATATGATGACCACAACGAGGACAAGCCACTACGTTATTTATCGTTCATTTGGAGACTAAATTTATTTGTGTGCAAATCCAAAACAAGGATAAGTCGTTGCACTATTTACGTCGTTCATTTGGAGACTAAATTTATTTGTGTGTAAATCCACAACGAGGATAAGCCATCGCATTGTTATATGTCATTCATTTGGAGACTAAATTTATTCGTGTGTATCCACTAAAACATGTTATGATATTTTTGATGTATGCATTCCATGTTTAGGGTAATCAGTTATATTAGCTCTTTTTTACAGGAATCCATTATGTAAGTTGATAAGGACGATAAAAAAAATAGAGGGTGCACATTTTGGTATACCTTTGGCATGAAACATGCAACTCTTTAGGCTAATGACACATAGGAGGATTGTTTTTCTATTGATTCAATTTTTTATGAGGATGTGAATAGTTTTTTTTTTTTTTTATTGATCACGTATATGCTTCTGACCATTTGGAAAATTTGGTTACGAATGCGTTTTTTGAGGACCATTTAGTAACCATACCACAATTGTATATGCTTCTGACAATTTATTATCACATGAGGATTGCAAAACTGATAGAGGATGACCCATTTTTTAATAATCATTAAGAGACATGCTACTTTTGCTCCTCTAGGACATTGATTTGCATATTTACAACCTTGTCCTTTAGGAGTGAAAATACATACAAAGGGATTAGTTTATTTTTCTACTTTTGATCAAGTGAATTATTTTTGTGGTGATCTATGTATGTTAGGACTATTTTTTAAAACTATACATGAAACCTATGTTCGCTACTTGGACTTAGAATTCCATATCATATAGTCATTTACTCCTACAATATCCTTTTGATAGTTGCGGTGCTTTTGATATCTATTTCGGTAATTTTTGCTAGGGCACACAGTTGAGATATGGTGGAATGTGGTGCACCTTCGGATGCTCCAAATTTGGTATTCATCATGAATTTTAAAATGAAATAATATCTAAATCTACCTATGGGACTTTTGGCAAATGATTCCTTGTATTAGGGATCATTGCTCCGGACGAGGAGATATTACAATTTACAAGATTGACTTTTTATTTATTTTGAAACATTGAGGATGTGATTTATTTTTTTTACCATGATTATGTTTCTTTTGGTCCATTTAGTAAAATTGTCAAGATGAAATATGTGTGCACTTGTAGTGTGACATGTTCATTTACTTTTAATATATCCTTGCCACAACCAAGATCAATTGATGTTTATATGGACAATTGTTGTAGAGGTAGGGGGAGGAGGGAGAGTCCCGTTGCGCCTTGCCCGTGCTTCACATTAGAAACCATGTGATTTTGTAAATATTTGTGTTTCGCAAGTTAACATCTTGAACTTAAAAGGCAATATATGTATTTTTGTACTTGGATTCACCGTAGACACATGTCCACAAAGGTGTGCGCGTACGACGCACGACGGCACGAGGCACGACCACAGCGTTGAAAAGGCCCCTGACTTCCAAGCCGCTGGCGTCGTCGCCTATCGAAGCATTGCCAGGCATGACCGACCGATGGCCGCGTCGACAGCGAGAGAAAGGATAGGAATAGGACAACGGATCAAAAGTATGGCAGGGAAATCTCTGACCCTGCGCGGCGGCGGATAGCTAGGATGCTCTGACGCCGGCCTTTGGATTCAGCGTTCCGCATTCGGCGTAAAAACAAGTGGATCGGTTTTGATTCCTCCCTTTTTCCTGAATCCAGCGCACGTACGTGTAGCCTTGGACCTTGGTAGGCACACCAGCCTTCCACCTAAAATATTTGTTAAGCCACATTTAAAAAGACGCTTGTACACCTAAGATCGAGAGGTGGCAAAGCGTAAGTAAGTTTTATTTTCCTGAAAGTGAAACACCACAAAAGCATAAAGAACGCGTCTTTGCATGTTAAATCTATTTGCTTCTGGTCAAAAATAAATCTATTAGTTTTTAGGAAAAAGTCTGTTTTTGGCCATTCAACTCTTGGCCAAGTCCAAGAATGGCCATTCAACTCTGAAACCATCTATCTTTGGCCATCCAATTTACAAAACCGGACATAAAAGGCCATCACCTGGTTTTGACCAACCTGGGCCACACCTGCCAGCCTCTAGTCTCATGAATCGAAGAGTTGAGCCACGGAAAGAATAGGAATGAACGAAACAGACGCTGCCGGACTCGCGCAGCCTTCCTTCGCGCTAGGGTTCGAAGACCGCGTAGCGGCGGCGCACGACGGCAGCTGGTCCGGCCTCTCGGTGGGGGCGACGCGAGCGTGTGGCGCGCGACGACGGCCTGGTCCGGCCTCGCGGTGGTGGCGCACGGCGCGCGACAGCAGCCTAGTCCGGCCTCGCGGCGGCAGTGCTCGGCTGCTCGTGACCGTGGTGCGCACGGCGGTGGCCTGGTCCAGCGAGCGTGGAAACGGCGAAGCAGCAGACTCCTCTCAGCGGTCCTAGTGCGACGAACGTGGAAACAACGAAGCAGCAGCCTCCTCCCCTCTTAGCTCAAGAGGGCCAAGTCCATGGTTATGCAGAAGGCATTAGATGCCACTAAGGGTGCCATAGTTGATACAACTCCTTCTAGTTCAGCAACTATGCACATACACTCCAATGTGCCATTTTCCAAAGTTGGCTCCAGTGTTTCAATCACTATAAACTCAGGGAAGGCTGAGGTTCATTTGAAAACTCAAGGACCACCTCCTTCAAAAAAGCTCCCAATTAGAAGACCAGCCAAAGGCCCTATGTTGTCTCTGCCAGCACCTAGTGATGCTATCTGAAATATGTGTAACATCCATGCTTAGTGCCAGACTGTAGGCTTAAGTTAATGTTGCTACCATCTAAATTAGGAACTGTGATGTGTAATGCCGACTATGTCTTTTGTAATGCCGTATGTCTTTTACCGCATGTGAATTGTAAGGAAATTTCATGTGTATGTGACATTGTGGTGTCAAAACCACCGAAGTGTGCCATCAAAACCAAGTGAACTGCTGTCCACATGGCTCTTTGTGTCCGGTTTTGTAAATTGGATGGCCAAAGTTACACGGTTTTAGAGTTGAGTGGTCATTCTTGGACTTTGGTAAAAGTTGGATGGTTAAAAATAGACTTCTTCCTAGTTTTTACTAGGCTAATGTATATATTCTAATTTTGATAAAATTTACAGGAAAAAAAAATACTATCTACCATACATGTGTTACGATGGATTTAACATAACTGTTTTAAATTTGTAGATGTTGATGTATGTTTCTATAAATTTAGTCATATTTAGAAGTCTACTCGTGTCTCATTTTAAACGACGCCTAAATTTTTCATGCAAAGTTTGACTTGATTTATATAAAAAGTAAATTTCACTAGCGGTTTGAGTTCTCGTCTACTTTCAAATTGCATGTTATATGGCCCAATCTTCGTAGTTGAGCCTAAAAAAGTTTGATAACTATCGTTGTATAACCTGATAGAAAGGTAACACACTATGAGATCTTGCACCCGCGACGAAACTGCCATGACATCCGCGTTCAACTCTTTAAACTTGTCCTAAGTTCTAATTTAGGTCTTAATATTTTCAAATTTTATATTCAGCTCTCTAAACGTGTTCCAAATTCTCATCCTGGTCATAATACTTTCAAAATACATACTCAACTCCCTAACCTTATATTAATGTACCATCCTAGTCTATCCCCTTCTCCCACACCGTGTTAATATGTTCCTACCATGCTTGTATGCATGAATGTTCCTACCACGCTCATGCGACCACACCATGCTACACCGGGTTTGTCCACAGAGTTATGTACCTCATAGGGCTCTAGACATGCGACATGAGCTTACGAGGGATGTATAGGCCTACTTTGATTTCGCTGGAACTCTGCTCTAATTTTTTAGCCAAACAAGTTCAACTTTGTGCAACTCTGCTCCAAGAAAAGAGGTAGAGTAATGGTGCTCCACAAACTCTAGTTTTTTTAGGAGCTACTCCATAGTGGAGTTCATGGGGGCAAAAGTGCAATGTTAAGGTATCAGGGTCTAGATGAGAAGTCGAGACAAGTATAGGAAGATAATGTGCAATCTAAAAGTACAAGCTCTTAGATGAGAACTCTGGACAAATTCTAGAACCAGCAGTGAAATTTACTCAATATAAAAAGTTTATTAATATATGTATCTTCAATTTTTTTTTTGAAATTTGAAGAGTTATGGATGTTTTTTAGCTCCATCCCACTTATGCAACTCAGGCCCTATGTCTGTGTGGATTCCAAATATCTAATATATAAAGTATTTGTAAGAAAATGTTGTCCCTGCTAGCTGAATTTTCCAGGAGCCACACACCTTTCGGGTGGGCCTGTGAATTTTCTTGGAGCCACAAAGTAAGCTCACACCTTCTCCACTTTTGGCATTTATGAGATAAATATGACTCTCTTCAAGTTACATCAACATGCAAGCTGGATTTGCAATCTCACTTTACTTTTGTCATTTTGCAGGGTATGTATAATTGTTTCACTATAGTGGCATAATGGCAAGCCATAACAATTTTACAACCTGTTGACATAGGTTCAAATTTGAATTTATTGTAAATGTAACAATCTAATGCTAATAAAGAAGTACTTGTGTGCAAATTTTACAGTTCCAGTTATTGGTTGTGGCTATCTTTTGGAGTGGCTATGTTTTGTTGGTGAACTTAAAAGGCTTTGGAAATATTGTAGTTTTTCATATGTTGTTTTCCTAGCAAAGTTTAGTGCACAACAGAGTGGAATGGTTATTGCCCTTGTGATGCATCAGAATTAATTGCTAATTTGCTATATTAAATTTATATACCGTGCTAAAATCATGATTTATTCTATATATATTTATCTGAAAATGAACAATCACTTTATGTTTGATTTTTCTAATATATCACTGTTATTTTTTTATATACATCCTTGAAATGAAGCCATGAAGTTAGCACGAGCATTATACTAGTAAGTATTAGTAATCTTTTATATATACATGGTCAAAGTTGAATATGTTTGAGCGACACTTAAAAAGGACACAGAGAGTAAACTAAATCAAGGCATAGCGAAAAGCATACTAGATATGCTCATCCGCGATTATTTTTGTTTGATATAAAAAAAAGGTGCTTACCACATATATTTACATGTTTATATGATATTTCTTCCACTTGCGTTTATCTCTAATTGTTCAACGACTTCGTAGCGTTATGTGGTAGAATTTCATGGTTGTATGTGGTACCTATAGTGTTACATGTTTGTTCGAGAGCTCGTTGAAGTGAAGAGGGACCTTCGAGCTGTGAAGCTGCTATCTGCGCGCGGCAGGAGCTAGGATGCAATGGTCCTCGTCATAGAGCCACACAACATGGCTGACGAAGGAGCTAGCTTGGCACAATGCATCATGGCCCTCGTCATAGAGACATATATGGTAGGCGCGGATGACCTCATGGCTACCTCTCACAACATCGAAGATTAACACGACGAGGACAGATGATGGTGTCGCTGAATGCATCGAGACATCTCTAGTTTGGTTTCTGATTAATGATGAACACAAGGAGATGTGGTTAACATTGTTTTGTAAGCTTTGATGGCAAAGTGTTAGTCATAGGCTACACGCAAGAGTCAAGGAGCAAAGTCAGATATCATGAATGAGGAATCCAGCCCCATGAAGGTGATATCTGGCCCATGGATGTAAGCGCATATGGAAGCCCAAAATTTTCCTCTACCGTCTGTGGAAAAACCATTTGTCCTCCTCACCAAACGATAAACAGGAAGAAAGTCCATTCTCTTCTCTCTAGACTAATTTTTAGGCTGATTTTTTTCTTGGAATTTCAAAATCAGTCATCTTACCTTGAACTCTCAAAACCATTCAAACTACCTCCATGTTGTGGTTCGAAGTTGTTTTATGACGATTTTGACTTGTAGTTAAAAATCTACTTGATAAGGTTTTAAACCACATAGAAAATCTTTGTAAAATTTATGAATAAAATCTATATTGAGATACGACAAATCCAATAAAAATTTAGAGCTCATGAAAGTATCTATAGATGCTTCAAAAGATACATTTAGCTCCAAAGCTTAGAGCAATATAGAAAATTAACGAAACATTCTAATAGATGTCTAAACATGTTTTAAAAACTTTTTACAACAACAAAAAATAAACACAGTCAACACAATTACATAGCATTAATGTATGTTGCATTCATGCTGGTCTCGTATCTCATATATTTCATATGCAAAGTTTTAAAACATGTTTACACATTTATTAGAATGTACTGAGGATTTTTTAGATTTTTTATAAATATTTTTTTTTTAAAAAAACTTCTATGAATGTTTCCATGATCTTTAATTATATATTTTATTTAAATTTTCATGCAACAATATATCTTTAGTATTTTTTTCAGATTTTTTAGATGCTTAGAGACATTTTTTGTGGATCAAAAACCTATTGAACGGAGGTAATGTAAATGGTTTTGTGAGTTCGCGGAGTAAAATGTTAGTTAGAGTTCAAGTAGAGAAAAATAGACTATTACTATATAATTTAGAGAGATAGAATGTACCTTTTTTCCCATCTAGGCCTAGTAGTCTTATTTGGTTAGCTATGGCTCGTGTGGTATGGGCTATGACCAGTGATCGTCAACCCGGCGAAAAGCCCTATCAAGCTATCACCATGCACCGGCGCAACCTTTTATTGCAGCAGATCCAACCCTATGCATTCAAAATCGAACGCCTAGCGTCGCTGCTTGGTCCAGGCAAGTTTTCCAGGGTAGGAACCAAACAAGCCCAAAATCCATGGACCATGAGCCTGACATCCATTCACTAGTACTGATGTCTTCAAGTCGATCTTGGAGGTTGATAGAAGCAAATGAGCCCATCCTATCCATTTGTCATTAAAACCCCTTGCTTGAAGAATTTTGAATAGACAAACCGGAAGATTTTAAAAGTTTCACAAGTAGTTTGGTGGCTTAAGGTACCCTTGAAGATTGAAATCTTTGTTTGGTCCTTTTGAAAGAGGAGTTGAAGGATAATTTAGTAAAGTTTTCACAAGTAGTTTGGTGGCTTAAGGTACCAGCCAACGAGGAAGCGTTTCAACAGTGTTTTTCTCTCACAACAAATCAGTAACAACGAGAATCAGCCAGCCAAAAACGACCAAACGAATAGGGTGAACATCAACAATAGTTAAAGGATGTCAAGGCCAACATCTGGTTTTCTAGTTCGAGGGGGTTAATAAATCATACTATAACAATATAATTGAAGGGGGGCGGAGAACTTTATTTTTCTAATAAGAAGTTAAGCTAGATTATGTGAACATAACTAAGTAGTACTTGCATCCCTTATGAATGTGTATTCATATAAAGGACTTGTTTGCTTCATGAACCGGGAAGCTTCCCTGGCCCAGGCAGCTTCATGAACCGGGAAGATTGAGCTGCCTTTTTTTTTTTTTTTTTTTTTTTTTTTTTTTTTTTTTTTGCTGCTGCTGCTGCTGCTGCTGCTGTTGTTGTTGGGTTTTTTTTGTTTTTTGTTTGTTTGTGACGAGGAAACAATTGAGCTGCCTGGTTGGTGCTCCCAGGACACAAAAGCATACAGCCCCCATGTTTCATGTGATCGAGTCCCATGAGTTGTTTAATAGAAGCAAACAGTCATGCAGAGACCAACACGAAGAATCTAAACCCTTGCGTGAGAATATTGTTTACTTGAATAAGACTGTCGAATGAATGTGATGCTCCAAGTAGAGAAAAAGATATGATGAAGGCAGACGACGGGAATAAAGTCCTTAAGAACAAAAATAGGATGACCTGTGGAAGCAATGCCATGCATTGGTGGCCGTGATATGAGTCATATGACTGACGCAGAGACAACAAGCAGCATCTAGCTCGCATCACGGCATACCAAAATGAACGCAACACGATCGATCGAGGATGCTGTGGTCCGCTGCTCTATAAATAGAGCGCAAATCAGCCGAGCACCGTTCCACAGCATGCTCTGCTTGTCACCAAGACACCACAAATTCAGATCTAAATGGCGACCGAGAACAAGCAGGCAGCAGCATCATTGTCCCAGAACCACAAGAAGAAGGAGCCGCAATCAACGGAGTACCAGCTGAGGTCGTACCTCCTGCTGCTGGCGACGCTGGTGGCGACGGTGACGTACGCCGCGGGGCTGAACCTGCCGGGGGGCGTGTGGCAGGACACGCAGCAGGTGCACCCCGTGGGCGACCCCATCCTCCCGGACACCCAGCACCGGCGCTACCTGGTGTTCTACTACTGCAATGCCACGGCGTTCGCGGCGTCGCTCGTGGTGTGCCTGCTGCTCCTGGCCATGGACGACAGGGTCGCCGCGGCGGTGCTGCTGCGTCTCGTCATGGTGCTCGACCTGCTCGCCCTGATGGGAGCCTACGCTGCCGGGAGCTGCAGGGACAGGTTCACCACCATCTACTCCCTGCTGCTCATGTCCACCGTCTTCGCCTACATCATGCCTGCCCTGGTTTCCTTCGCGGTCTCCAAGCTGCGGCGGCGGCCCACTACCAGCAAGCCGCCGCATGATCATGACCAGCAAGCCACCACCGGCACTGACGACGACGACCGGCGTGAGGAAATGCACAAGACCCTGATGCTCCTCACCACCTTCGCGGTGGCACTGACGTACGTGGCCGGGCTGAACCCGCCGGGCGGCTTCTGGGGCAACACCACCGTGCAGCTGCAGGGGCCTCTGCCTCATGATCAGCGCGTGAGCCACCCGGTCCTCAAGTACCACCACCCCAGGCGGTACCAGGCCTTCTTCGTCTGCAACACCACCGCGTTCGTCGTCTCCCTCATCACCATCATGCTGCTCTTGGACAAGCAGCTCATCAAGAAGGTCTCCACACGCTCCGCTACTCTCTACGTGCTCGTCGTCGTAGCACTCCTGGGCCTCGTGGGGGCCTATGTTGCTGGGATTTTTTCTTATTTTTAATCCCTTTTTAATAAAATAACCAAAAATATCCCACCTGGAAAAGTATTTGCACAAAATAACCCCTCCCCGTCGCGCCTAAGTCGGTGGCGCGACGTAACACGGTGTCGCGCCACATGCAAAGGCGCGACACGGCGCCTGCGTGGCAAACCGCGTTGACCGTGGGCCCACCCGTCGCGCCACATGCACTGGCGCGACGGGGGCACGCACCGGAGCTGATGGGCCGGCCCATGTCCTGTTCTGTGGCGGGCCCCACCGGCTCGTCGCGCCAACATCAATGGCGCGACGGGTCGATGTAAATGCTCACACCAACTCCTCTCTCTCTCTCTCTCCTCTTCACCCTCCCCACGCCAGGCACCAGGCGACCGCGAGTTTTCTTCCGCTCTGTCTCTCTCTCTGTTTTGTCCATTCAAATTGTTGATTTCATATTGGTTTTGTGTGGGATTTTGGGCTAATCTTCAAGTGCTTGAGGTATGGTTACCCGATCTACATTTTGGTTGCAAGATTTGTGGTGATTATGTGTACATTGCTTAGTTGGTGATTTGAGCTTGATTAGTTGGATTTAGTGATTGAAGCAAAGTGGTAGTTACGCAATGCTTTCTAATGATTTTGGATACATTTTGTCATCATGTAGTGGTTGCATTTGTTTTGGATGGAAGTGTTTTAGAGTTTCATGTAAAGGTATATGAAATGCTAGTGTTGTAGTGTCCTAGAGTTTGAGATGGATGAGTGAAAAATGATTTGTAGTGTTCTTGTGGTTGTAATCTTTGCGGGTGCTTGGTGATAATGGATAGTGAAAAGGGATATCAAGTGTTTGGTGAAAAGGGATGGAGAATGTTGGCGTTCATGTGTTCTATGGTTAGTTATATGGTTATGTCATTATAATTCAATTTTCTTATAGGTTTGTGATTTGGGGTATAATGTTAGAATTAGGGGTAATTTGTTTTGAACACTAGTTATAATAATTGACTATAATTTTGTCATTTGGATTGAGGCCGTATCTATTTCACTCTATTTTAGATTTCATGGAGGATCCTTATGTGCACCATCCCCCCAATCACGGTGATCACGATTTGCACCCTCCGGATGAACCGCCACCAAAATGTTATTGCGGTGTGCCGGCATGGGTGAAGCAGTCAAGACACCCTCATTCCTCCGGTCGTGCTTTTTCTGTTTTATATCGGCGTGGCCCCGGCACCGGATGCGACTTCTACCGTTGGATCGATGGTTCGACAAGTGGGATCGTCGTATCATGTTCTTTCCATACGACCCATGGAAGAGTGTTCCCCATCCGATTATGTTCCATGGGGTTGCTCCACGCAAGTTTCATGAGATGAACAACGTTGAGAAGATGTTGGCTGCATCGGAGCGGGTAAAAATCCTCCTAGATGCTACCGTGGCGAGGTTGCGCGACTCCAAGAACCTAGCGAACCGAATCGGTTTGTTCCTTTCTTCCGTTGTGATCAAATTGGTCGTGTAAGTATTCGTTTGAGTTATATATTGCGATATCATGTACGTTGATTACATTTTTGCAATTTCATTTGAACATGGTCTTTTGTAGGGTGGGTTTCCCCGTTGTGAATTTGATGAGTTCATCTATGGACCAAAAGACACGTGGCCATCCGGAGAAGAGATTAAAAAGTTCTGCTTTAGGCGACCTTCCATATCCATGCTTGTCGAAGCCGCCCCAAAAGTGCAAGTGTGGCATCGTTGCTAATGAAGGAGTGGTTCCTTCGAGCTAGGTTTTGGCTTATATTGTGGCAATGCTTATGGAGGGCCCAATGAGTTCCATGTTAGTGGACAAGCATTAGTTTTGATGATGTCACCAACTTGTTTTGTTTGCTCACCGTCTTCTCGTATGTTTTCGGGCGGGGAAGACATGCGGTTGGGAGTCTTTCAAAGATTGTCAAGAGATAAAGAGGTTCCTAAAGCTAGATAAATCCATTAAACGGACACCGGAGGAGATGCGGCGGTTCAAGGAGAAACGCATGCCTTTAAGGCCAGAACCCGGCAGTTGTACCGTGTTCGCCTCCTAGGTCCCGATACATGGAACCATGTTCTAGGTGACTATGAGCGGATTTTGAAGGAGGAGATGGGCGAGTTGGAGTTCAGGAGGGCACGCTATTCTCTTGTGACGGAAGAGAACATCATCCGTTTTTGGCGCCAAAACAAGGAACGCTACGATCATTGGGACGAGGTTAGGCGAGCCGGCAAAGGCATGCCGCAAGGCGAAGGCAAAGCGCGACATTAAGAAGATAGAGGGCGAGAATAAATGGCGTGAGAAGAATGGGAAGGCCATAAAGGAGATCCCGGATTACTTATATCGCATGGCCTGTAAGTACTTGCATTGTCAAAACTTCTATTTGTAGTTGTTTGTTCGTCTTGCAGTGATTTGAAATAACAGTTGCTATATTTTTGTAGTACCTCCTTCACCACCAAACGACGGTCATCTCCCAGCTCCTATGGAGGAGGAGGAGGAGGAGGAGGAGGAGGAAGGCGAGTACGAGTGCAACTCCGACCCTGACAAACCTCAAGATCCCGACTTTGATGGGCCTTACGACGATTGGACGGAGCGTGGCCCGCCGAGCCCACCTGTGTGGGAGAGGTTGCCCTACTGGCCCGGATGGCCCGGGGCAGGACAGTAGGCGTGGTGGTATGATTTGTTGTGGTGTTGGTTGTCCGCTTTTGCAAGTAATCTCGATGGCGATGACTTCTATGTTGTTTTAGGAATGGAGCTTTCGAACCCTTAGTTGTTTGTGCTTGTAAGACTAAATTCATGATCGATGTTGTTTGTTGCAAGACTAATCTGAGAACAGTTGTTTGTTGTAAGATGTAATGGGGAAGAAGACCTTGGAGATGCTCAATTTTATGTTTGCATGTAATCTGAGAACAGTTGTTTTATGATTTGTTGTGGTGTTTGTTGCAAGACTAATCCATGTTTATAAAATATACCTACAAGTCTAGTGGCTTCCCAATTCATTTTTCCAGCCATTTTTAGGCAAAGACATTTCCCCTCGACTTCCCGGTCGCCAATTAGCTGTCATTGTAGACAAAGATGGAAATTGGCTTACATTATTCACTGTCGCGTCGCGCCAACAACAATGGCGCGACGCGCTATAATTCATTTTTCCAGGCATTTTTGGCGAAGGCTTGGCCTCGACTTCCCCGTCGCGCCATAGGCCTTGGCGCGACGCAACGTAGCGTGTACAGTACTTCCAGCACTGCGTGGAAGGAAAACTTGGCGCGACCCGTCGCGCCAGCGCCGTTGGCGCGACTTGGTCGCGCCAAGTTTTCATTTTACGCAGTGCTGGAAGTACTGTACATGCTGCGTTAGGTCGCGCCAAGGCCTATGGCGCGACGGGGAAGTCGAGGCCAAGCCTTCGCCAAAAATGCCTGAAATGCCTGGAAAATTATAGCGCGTCGCGCCATTGTTTTTGGCGCGACGCGGCAGTGAATAATGTAAGCCAATTTCCATCTTTGTCTACAATGACAGCTTGGCCACAATTTATAACACTCAAATGGACAAACCATAAGCATACCACAGTTAGATGAGCCATGACAGTACAAAACATCGAATTGACACATTTATATAGTGACATACATGACTCAAATCCATGGTTTCTACACAAACCATGGTGATAGTAGTCCATAATAGTCCACATAATTCATACATAACATAGGAGTCCATGACACTGAGATAGTTCATACATAACATTGTAGTCTCCCACATAGGTTACATCAAACACACCACATGAGGCCTTCACTTAGTTGGGTGAGAAGGGTTGACGAGGACGACGCTCACGGCCTGGATTTGTGTCCATGACGTTTGGAGTGTAGCCGACGTCGGTACGGTCACGTTGGTTCCTTCGGCGTCGTCTAGTTGGTCCTTGTGTTGGAGAATCCTACACAACACATGTATGTACACAAGTCCAATGAGGCTATAATTTATCTAGGAACTTATGCCGAGTCATGTCTCGTTGAACTTGTATTTTTTGTTACATGGAGAGACTCACCCGAGTGGGAGTTGGAGCATCATGAAGCCGTGAAGCACCAAGCTCGAACGGAGGATCGTTAGGGTCTTCCTCACTTGGGGGCTTTCTCCATCGCCTTGGCCACCTCCACGTCTTCCACGAGCTGCTTGGTCCACGGCCTTGCCCCCTAGTAGGTCTCCGACGGGAGGAGCTACCTCCAGCCTCAAACACCGGGGCCCCGGTCGAAGTAGGAGGCCTAGCACTTGACCCCTCGGCTGTCTGAAGGTACTGGCGCTGCACGTCATCCGCTCTCATGCAGCTCACCTTCCGTGCTATGCGTCGACTGTATTTCATCACTTTCTGCAAACATTTGAAGGCACAAGGCAAGCAAGGTAAGTCGATATTACAATTGAAGTTGTGTAAAAAACAAGGGCTCAGCATGCTTGTACCTGTGCAAATTCAGCTAGGAGTGATCCTTCACGAGCATTTCCAAGATAATATCCAGCCTCATTGGATAGGAGAGCTAGCTGAGTGGCCTATTAATGGGGAGATATCATTCCAATGTTGTAACTTGTATTATGGTGAAAGGGTACACAACGGGGCTAAGGATTGCTTACCACGTAGTTCTCGACTGGAGCTCTTTCCGGCTGGACGCCCCTCCTCGTGATGATATCATAGGGGTCTTCTTCATCGTCGTCGGTGTCTTCCTGATCAGCTGGTAAGATAGACAACGGGGGTCTGACATGGACTCTTGTCGCTCTGTGAAGGTAGATGAGGTACTCCTTGTACTCCCTCTCCGTACATCTTGCCCCGTCATCTGGATCCACCGTCTCTTTGTGCATCCATTCATTGACATAGCTTGCGTGTATCACGTGCCAGTCTCCACTCCCACCAAACGTTTTCTTCCCGGAGGTGCTTTGCAACGAGGTAGAAAGCAAGTATGAAGAGGTTTGCTTGAAACAAAAATCAGCTACGAGATGCTGCAATTGATGAAGATCCTTACTTGTGCAATCTTTTTGAGGATGTATGGTCCAAGGGCGGCAGGGGAAAATCCTGTTTCATTCCAAACTGCCTACAACATCGACGGGCTGATGGTGTTCCACCACATAGTAGAAGATGAGGGGTGCATTTGCTCTCCAAATAAGCCGGTCTGCTTGAACTATTTCTGGAAGGCCCAAGTCTTCAACTTCTGCCCTTTCATATGGATGCCATTCAACCTGGAATAGTAGAGTAGTTATTAAATGCATAGTAATGAGGCGAAAAACAAGCAATTTGGAGATATTTACCGCCCTAGGACGAAGCACATCCAAATCATTGGAGTACACCTTGTAGCGGCGTTCAAGCTCACCCTTCACCAACTTTGTCTTGCTCCAAAGATAGCACACGGGAGGACGAGAATCTCCCCATTCCCATGCCCGCACATCAACCAAGCAAGAGAAACAATGGAGTTAAAAGACGCAAATAAGACATAGAGAAATAGAGCATCAATGAAGCAAAGAAACAAATAAGAGGAAATCACTTACTTGGACAGATTTTCTAAGTGGTTTCCCAATTGGAATGCGCTCCCAAATCCATATCCGAAGCAAATAGCCGCAACCACCTAGGTTTGATGATTTTTCGACCTCCCGCAAGCCTCACACATCCGGCGATACAACCAGGCAAGTGTAGCAGATCCCCAGCTATAGTTGCCGATCTGTTCCCAACTCGACTCGAACTGGGAGTGTCATCCAGGAGAGTGTATTTCCACTTGAGTCTGGCATCAGGAAGGAACCAACCAAGTGCCACAACCACACCTTAGCGTACCTTTCGATGACTTCTGGATAAGCATTTTCGGGGCATTCTTTGAAGTTGTTTCTCACCCAAGATAATGGAACACCGGAGGTCATCCTGTCCTTTACGCCTTCTGGTGGTGGGGGTGGTGGCGGTACGCCACAAAACTCGCCCACTAAATCCCTCCAGCCTTCGGTGTTGATGGTGCCCGACACAGGTACACCGCTCACACGAAGTGCTAATATGTAGCTCACATCTTGCGGCAATGGTGCCATCTCCCCACAAGTCGGGTGGAAGGTGTGGGTCTCCGGCCGCCGGTGGTCCACTAAGGCCGTGAGGAGAGCGCCGTCCATCTCCCTAAGAGCCGCATTAATTGCCCTTGCTAGATGCAGAAAGCCCGCCCTTTGAAGAAAGGTTTCATAGCGAGGATCCCATGGGAGGGGTTTGTGAGTGCGGATACGCAAAGGTTTCAAGTCCTGCAACCACAGTGATAAAAGAACAATGTTAGATGTAAACAAATATAAAAAACAAGTAATAAGAAACCTTAGTGTCCCTCACTTACCTTGCCCTCGTCAAACCTCAAGTGCGCGCGGTGTTCTTTATCCACCGCGGGGTCAAGTAGCTCCCAAAGACGGGGGCCGCCATCCTGAAAATAAGGATCATGTCAACATTGTTAGATATACATTTAAAAAGAAGCACATGTAAAGTAAACAACTAGTGTAGATATAAGTTGAACAACAAGAAAGACATGTAAAGTAAACAGCAACATAACCAGAACAATAAGTACCTTTCTACGTTTCGAACCACTAGGACCCGCGCTTTCTCTAGCTACTTTGCTTGCTTTCATGACTCTATCATGAGTGGTCACGGTATGACCGGTTCTGTGGCATTTGGAGCAACGGACTGTCCGGGAGCCTCATTGAAGTCTCCATAGCCATACTTATCGCGACCATAGCCATTTGATTCGTCCATGTCTCCTCGGAGTCGCTTTTTCTTCCTCCTACCCTTCTTTGTCCTTACAAGTTCGGGGTCAGGAATATAATCAAGCCCTAGATACGGTGGCCGGTGACGGATCTAGGTAAGGCTCGGCTAGACTCGCCACACTTTGAGAGTGTTCGACATGAGATAAAGTGGAGACATGTACTTCTCGGCTTCATGATCTAGTCCCCTATATGTGCAAGCCGTGATGACATGAGAGCGGGGGGGCATGATACGGTGAGGAATGTTACAGCTGCATTCAACTTTCTCAAGGTCCACCATGTAATTCCTGCCCCCGTACTGCTCGCCACCCGGAGTAGTGCCTCCAGCTGAGTATATGTTGTATACCATTCTTGATGGCCCATATGTATCACCCACTTGGTTGTTAGATATCATCTCTGCAATCGCCAAGTGCTTCCTACCCGCTTTGCCCCATGTTTCTTTGGATCGATTGGCTTTGTTCCATCGATTCACAAAGTACTCGTTGCACTTCCCCGAAAGAGTACTCCACAATGCCGGACACGTGGACCGCACGGATGCCTTTAAACACTTTGTTGAAGGATTCCGAAGAGTTCGTGGTCATGATGCCGTACCTAAGGCCACCTCTCGAATGCTAGCGCCCACTTCTTCCTCTGCGACATATGATTCTTCATCCACTCATGGGCATCTCTATTGAGGACCTTATCCAACTCGCCAAGTTTCTTGTCAAACTTCTCCTTCGTTCGACAACAACATAGGGACTTCAACTTCGCACGATTTCCTTTTTCTTCTCGCCGCTTCCATATGTTGGAAGCAAAGTGCCTCATGCACCAACGATGCTCAAGTGGAGGCCGTCCATCTACCTCCTCTTCGGCAGCTTTAAGCAATCCGTGGTGTCGGTCAGAGATCATGCAAATCCGGCGAGAGGTCCGAATGACATTCCGCCGCACATGCTTCAAAAACCAAGACCAGCTATCATCATTCTCACCCTCTGCCAAACCAAACGCTAATGGGACAATCTGATTCTCCGGGTCCACTCCCACCGCAATCATCAACACACCACGGTATTTGCCTGTAAGAAATGTGCCATCTACCATGAGTACGGGACGACAATGCTTGAACGCCTCAATTGACTGAGGAAAACACCAAAACACCCTCTGCAGAATAGGCCGGGGAATCCCGTTGTCATCATCCACTATGCGCCCTTGATGAACATGCCATCTAAGCCCAGGATTAAAGTGTTTCATGGCACTTAGAATCCTAGGCACTTGGTTGTAAGCCTCCTTCCAGTCACCCCACAACAACTCTATAGCATGTTGCTTTGCACGCCATGCCTTTGAGTAACTTACTCTATAGCTGGTGAAGCCACGTATGGTCTCCACGAGCGACGAAACAGATGCGTCGCTGTCGGCCCTAACAACAGCAACAACACGACGCCCGAGGTAACGTGCTGTGTTCTGTCCATGCACTTTCTGTACCTTCAAAGACCGACATCTATGAGGTTGCTTAACATTTCGAATCACCCATTTGTCGTTGCTCATCTTTCGAACCCAAACTCCCCAACCACAACTAGACTTACACAGGACCGTGTACCGCTTCGCCTTGTCGGAGTGGGACACACGGTAAGGCCTATGCACCCTCACGGCGTAGTCCCGCGAAAATACTTGACATGCTCCAGCGTGTCAAAGACCGTGCCCACCGGATCTCCATATCCTCATTCTCTGGTACCTCATCTTCCAACATCGACAACCCATGGTCGCACACCGCCTCGTCCACCATACTAAGGTCCATGTAGTTTGGAACCAAAGGTACCTCAACATGGACGGCCCTCAGCATCCTTCGTTCGGCGTCATTCAACTCCATCCTCAATGACCCGTCCGTCGGGGCTCGTAAGGACTCCCGAAACCCCGCTTGACGGCATTCGGTTTCATCCTCACTAGTATGGTCCGACCCATTGTCGGCACCCAACAACAAATCATCGGACAAATCATCCGACAAATCATCGTATGAAGTGCCATCACCTTCCAACTCACCGACGACCAAACCTTCATCCTCCGATCCTTCCGATATCGTGTCATACATATCATCCTCATCATAGTACCCTACTTCATCGAAGTCATCAGCGATGGCACCATCTTCACTCACAGCATCAACTTCTCTATCTGGACTTGGTTCCAAACCTTCCACTTGGGTAAGGTTGTCAACAACCTCCACATCAACACAATCCTCATCCTCAACCGCCACCGCAACCCTACTTCCCTTCTCCACCACAACTTCCAGGCATCTAACGTTGCTACTCTTCACAACGTCTACGTAGTCCTTCCATTCTTTCTCACAAGAGAGGGGCATCATGAAATAATGTGAACGCTCCTTGCCACAATCAAACCTCCCTCTAAAACTTAGTGGCCAACCAAATTTCTCACGACACTTGCTAACCAATGCAACAAACGTTGGAGGTCCACTAAAGAACTCCACTTCTTTTCTCATGCATTCAAACTCCCCATCTTCTTTCACTACGCCACCATAGTACAAACACACTAACCGATCCATCTACAAAATACAAAGCAATCCAAATCTATTATTATTCATATACAACGAACTATCATACCCTAAAATTAAACCAAATTCATATGCAACACATACATAATATCAATAAAAAATATCAACCTATCTAAAACCTCCATGCATCAACTACCTAGGCACATGCTGCACATAGTTTCGGGCAAATCCACAACCACACCACATCCTCTACCGACTACACGAATCAAATCAAATCAATAAACGAGCCAATCGTCCAGCATTGTCCCAATTTCATCAACACCCTAAAAGGCAAAGAAAATGCAAAAAAAAAAAAAAGAACTGCAAGGGGAGGAGGAAGACTACCTTGCCGAGTTGGTTGTAGTCGTGGAAGAAGAGGAGACTGACGAGCCGCGCCGGCAGGCCCCTGGCCGGCGGCGGCGCCGCCCCGGCGTCCGCGGCGAGCGGCGGATTCCGGCCGACCTCGCCAAGAAATGGCGCCGCAAACTCAAGAGGAGAGGAGGAGGGTGGGGCGGGCGGCGGCGGCGCAGCCCAAGGCCGGCCAACCCCTCTGGCGGCGGCGGGGGAGCAGTGGAGGCGGCGGCGATTGCGCGGCGGCGCCGGGTCGGGTGCGGGAACGGCGCTGGAGGAAGAGAAGGAAAGGAGAGAGAGAAAGGAAAGAAATGGGCCGGGCCGGTTACATCGACTAGTCGCGCCAAGGGCACTGGCGCGACGCAGCGGGGGCCCGCAGCCACGTCAACCCTACATCCTGTCGCGCCAAGCACGTAGGCGCGACGAGCCAATGCCTGTGGCGCGACCAAACAGTACATGGGCCGGCCCATTACCGCCTGTACACGCCCTCGTCGCGCCAAGGCCTGTGGCGCGACGCGCGGGCCCAGGGTCAACGGCCTCCGCCACGCTGGCAAACTGTCGCGCCTTTGCATGTGGCGCGACGCCTTGTTATGTCGCGCCTACAGGGTTGGCGCGACTGGGAGGGGTTATTCCCTGCAAATACTTTCCCTGGGGGGATATTTTTGATTATTTGATTAAATAAGGATTAAAAATAAAAAAAATCCATGTTGCTGGCAGCTCCAGGGAGCATGATAATACCGCCTACGTCATTGGCCTCGGCATCGCGGTTCTTGCGTGCATCCTCCTCCAGCTGTCTCTAAAGATTCAAATCAGGCAAGGAGAAGCGATCCAAAGACTATTTGATGCTGCAAAACAACGCATACAACGGCTATTCGTCGACGACAGCAGGTATACCTATGTACTTCTACGTAATTTCTAACTATTTAATAAAGACCTAAAATTTCATCTTTTTTTTTCATCCACCTATACTTAATAACCACAAATAGACTATTATAATCTGATTCAACCCAAGGCGAACTGAAATCTCTAGAACAAATTGGTTGTCCAATTTTTTTGATGCTTCAACTCTTCAAGTACAAGTTGCAGTAAACTTATACACCCAACTCACACCACCACACGCATGCACACAAACTCACACACACGGACACACCGAATGCATAAGCTAGACCTACACCTATACGAAGCACCTATACGAAGAGGCTCTGCACGTGGCTAAGAGGTATTCAAAGTTCTTGGTTTCGCACGTAACGAGCATGTCACTTTGACCATTGTGACGCATCCACGCGTGAGGCTGTAGAAATTTAGGGTAAAACCCCCGGTAGAAATCATGTGCCGAGCAGCCCTCGAACACATGACAAGTGGTTTCCACACTTGGAGACCAACCGACCGTTGTCGGATATCTCTCCAAAACCAATCCTTGACGAGGACAAATCGTCATAATCATAAACGGACAAATCTATCTTGTTCTTGATATATCGGCAACTAATACTTTGTCGACTTTCATCATAGATTAGAATTAGATTTTTGTATGGGTTTATACAAGTAAATATTTTTGTGTTCTTTGCAAAGGGAGAAAAAATGTATCAAGATTGTACTTTGAAATCTAAATGTAAAAAATAATGAATGTTATATTACTGGTTTAAACAAATGCTACTAGCTAGGAAAAACTGGCCACTCATAAAGAAATAAAGTTTTGCACCCCCAAATCATTGATGTAGTTTTGATCAAAACAAAACTTCTTATTAGAATCCATATCGGCAAAATATATAGTCCAACTAACCAAACCATGAAATTAAATCTTGAGCGGTGTTGTCCAGTCCAATCTAACAAATGTGTTTCCAAACTGTACATGTGTACCAATAATGCTATCCCTGATAAGGGCTATTATATGAAAATTCGAGAGGGACCTCTTATCATAATCATCAGTGGATAAGCCTGTTATTTACACGCCGAGAACTAACTTCTTTGTGACTTTAGTCAAAGATTGGATGATATTTAATTATACCATTATTTATGAGTACATATTTATGTGCTTTGTAAGACAAAAAATCTATTAAGGGTTATATTTTAGTTTGATACAACTTCAAAAGAAGATCACCATATTGTTACCAACATTAACTTATATTACAAACATCATGCTTGCAAAATAATAAATAAATAAAGTATACTCCCTCTCCAACAAAGTTAGCAAACATTATTGGAGTAGTTTTAAAATTTTATAGAAAGTGTAAGATAAATAGGTATGTTTCATTCTTGTTCTCTTTTTTCACCAATGTTTGATAGCTTTGTTTCTCTATTGCAATGCACAAACATGTTTACTACCGCATCCGTTTCAAATGTAAGTCACTTTGACTTTTTTGATACATCCATTTTGCCATGTATCTAGACATACGTAAGATCTAAATGAAGAGTAAAACGGATGTACTAAAAAGATCAAAGCGACTTACAATTTAAAACAGAGGGAGTAGTTTATATACATGTGCGTATTTATGTTGATCGTCTTTGATTTTTTTATATTGATTAACTACTATACATATGTTAATTATTTGTGAAATCACTACCCACTGGCAGGAGTAGAAAAGAAGATGGCAAGGAAGCAACATCATTAGTCACGGCCAAGTCCCGTGAGCTTGTAATGTTGTTGGCAACTCTTGCCGCAAGCATCACTTACCAAGCTGGATTAGATCCACCAGGTGGCCTCTGGCAAGATGACAAAGACGGACACAAGATGGGTGAATCGGTGCTCCTCACAACGAACCCTGCACGCTACATGGTCTTCTTCTATAGCAACTCGGCAGCTTTTGTGGCATCCTTGGTCGTCATCATGATGGTCCAAAGCACATTCCTGCTTCAGCGCCACACGCTGGAGGCAGCGATGATCCTGGACCTGTTCGGCCTCATATGTGCATATGCTGCAGGGAGCTGCAGGGACGTGAGCACCTCCGTCTATGTTGTTGCCTTGGCAGGTGTTGTCCTCGTCTATGTGGTGATACATATTATCTTCTTCACACTGGACGACCAGAAAGACGACGACAATAATAAGAAGATGCAGCCTGAAGACGATGCTAAAGAAATGGACAACAAGCGTGAAGTCCTGCTGCTGCTTGCAATCCTAGTCGCGACCCTGACCTACCAGGCTGGGCTGACGCCGCCGGGAGGCTTCTGGTCAGCAACCATCACCGACGAGTTCGGCCGCCGCTTACACGCAGGCTACCCGGTGCTCCTTGACAACTACCCGAAGCGTTACAAGGCATTCTTCTACTGCAACGCGGCGAGCTTCATGACATCAGTAGCCCTCATCCTTCTGCTGGTGAACCCAACCCTGTACAAGATTGGCATACGATGCTACGCGCTCTACGTGTGCATGGTGGCCAGCATGTTTGGTGTGGTAGGTGCCTACACCGCAGGGAGCTCCCGGCGTCTGCGCACCTCCATCTACGTCCTGGTGCTGGCTATTGGGCTTCTCGTGTTTGTGACCGTGCAGGTATTCATTTACTGGAGGAATTGGAAGTGCAGAGGCCGTGAAGTACACATAAAACTCTGTAGTGAAGCGAAAGCAGGGGATAACAATGGCCAACAAGGGCAAGTAGCCAGCAGCAGCAACGACAAGCAAAAGAGCCTGCGTGAGTACCTAATGCTGCTGGGAATCCTTGCTGCCAGCGTGACATATCAGACTGGCCTGAAACCGCCGGGTGGACTATGGCCGGATGACGACGGCAAGGGGCATCTCGCCGGCGACCCGGTTCTCCATGACATCAACAAGCGCCGGTACCTGGCTTTCTTCTATAGCAACTCCACTTCCTTTGTGGCGTCCATTGTAGTCATCGTCTTGCTACTTCGGTCGACCTTGCCGCTGTGGCCGATGCACACGGTCATTTTGCTGGACATGCTCGGCCGCCTAGCAGCCTACGCAGCAGGTAGCAACAGGGACATCCAGACGACCAAGAACGTCATCGGCCTAGTCATCCCTGTTCTGGCCTACGTTGCAGCCTACCCAGTGTATTCATTCATCGTCCGTAACAAGAGCCGGCGCAGCAAGAAGAATGCCAGTCTTATCCATCTTCCGCAACATGGGACTACAACATGGGAAGAACCTCGTCGTGAGCTTGCTAGCTAGAACGACTGAATCATGCTATGCTTTTTTTTCTTATATTATATAAAAGCTCTGAATAATTTAAGTAGTTATTTGTATACTTTTAGTTTTGTTTCATTTGTGTGTATCCTGTGTGAATCTTAATAATATGTATATCGAATTATGTGGACATAAATGTACGCGTATCCATTATTTGCTACTCTGTGGCCATGTTTACAGGTGGCAGGCAATGGAATAGCATCCCAAGCCTTAAATAAAATCAATTAAAATCCAAGAGAAAAAATTCAAGTCCAAGACTTTCAGAATACAAAATGATTAGTATTCTCAGGCACCATCCATGGCCTTCAGACCTTCCTCAGGCAACCACACGACGTTGACACCTTGCTCCTGTGAAATGATAGAATATAGGGGGTAACGAGGATGCCTTGGCTTGCCTCGGTTCCGTGTTAAATAGAGGTGGGGAACAGCCCCCCACCGGTGGCTTACAATTCTCAGATATTTGATCCATATTAATCCTAGGAGCGCATACCACGCATGCACCCAACACTCGTCTTTACAACAGCGCTCATGGCGCATGCACCTATACTTGTTGATATGCAACACACACCACTCAAAGTCATCTAACAACACACACCACTCAATGTTATCTAACATCCCCCCTCAATCTCAGCCATGTATGAGGTTGAGATTGGAGCGAAATAATCCGATCTTGTGCGCTGCAATTGGTTTGGTGAAGCCATCAGCGAGTTGGTCATTGGTGGAGATGAACCGCACATCCAAGAGTTTCTGGGCAACACGTTCTCGAACAAAATGAAAGTCGATCTCAATATGTTTGGTGCGTGCATGAAACACAGGATTTGCAGATAGGTATTTTGCTCCTAAGTTGTCACACCACAGACGGGCTATTGGAGAGTGTTGGATGTTTAGTTCCTGCAAAAGTTTTTGTACCCAAACCATCTCTGCAGTTGCATTAGCAAGGGCTTTATATTCAGCTTCAGTGGAGGAGCGGGAGACAGGAGGTTGCTTCCGAGCACTCCAAGAGATTAAGTTTGTGCCAAAAAAGACAGCAAAATCGCCAGTAGAACGTCTGTCATCAACACACCCAGCCCAATCAGCATCCGAGAAGGCACTAACAACAACAGATGGAGATTTGCGAATTTGTAATCCAGTGGTTGAAGTTCCTTGAAGATACCATAGTATTCGCTTGACACTACTCCAGTGAACTGTGGTGGGGGCATGGAGGAATTGGCACACTTTGTTGACAGCAAAACAAATATCAGGTCGAGTGAGTGTGAGATATTGTAAGGCACCCACCATGCTTCGATACTTGGTAGAATCCTCAGCACCAAGTGGGTCACCATCCAGCAGATTGAGTTTTTCAGAAGTAGCCATTGGAGTTTCTACTGATTTACAATTAGCCATACCTGCTCGCTCAATGATGTCGAAGACATATTTTTGTTGAGACAGAATAAGGCCATCTTGTGTCTTCCTAACTTCAATGCCTAAGAAGTAATGGAGCTCACCAAGATCTTTGAGGGCGAAGTCACACTGTAGGTTCTTGAGGAGAGCAGTTGTGGCTTGCTGAGAGCAGCTGGCTACAATAATGTCATCAACATAGACCAAAACAAACATTGTATAGCCCCTCTTATTGTAGTAAAACAGTGAAGTGTCAGCTTTTGACGGTAAGAAACCAAGTTGGAGAAGTTTAGTGCAGAGTCTAGCATACCATGCTCGTGGAGCTTGTTTCAAACCATAGAGAGCTTTGTTTAACTTGCACACATAAGATGGGTGAGATTTGTCAACGTATCCAGGCGGTTGGTACATATACACCTCTTCTTCTAAAACACCATGCAAGAATGCATTCTGCACATCGAGTTGTCGTAATGACCATCCTTTGGTTACTGCAATTGACAAAATGAGACGAATGGTTGCGGCCTTGACAACAGGACTGAAGGTGTCCTCATAATCAAGACCATATCGTTGTTTAAAACCTTTTGCAACGAGTCTAGCCTTGTATCTGTCAATTGTACCGTCAGCTTTTCTCTTTAATTTATAAACCCATTTGCAGCCAATTATATTTTTGCCTTTTGGTTTTGGAACTAGGTGCCAAGTGTTGTTGTGAATAAGTGCTTTATACTCATGATGCATGGCGGCAGACCAATTTTTATCAGCAAGTGCAACAGCTACTGAAGATGGTTCATCAGTCATAGTTGTGGTAAGATTGCCCCACCGGACGGTGCCATCGGTGTAGCGTTTTGGTTTGACAATACCGTGTTGGAGACGAGTGGAGGGCGTTGCGGTGCGGGAGCCGCCGCAGGATCGGGCCGGTGCGAGGGATCCGGTAGTGGGGATCTCTGGTCTTGTCGCAGGCAGAGGTGGATCAGCTGGATCAATCCTGACCGAGGCGATGGGATCTGGTTGTGGCGGGGGCGAGGTTGGTGTTCCAGGATTTGCGTCGAGTAGTGGCGTAGAGGATCCGGCTGGTGCGGTCAGTGCGGCAGCTGTCGGTGCCGGCTCTGCAACGGAGTGAGACGCGGGCGACGCGCGATCCGAGGAGGATGCGGCGACACTGTCAGTACGAGGTGCAGGTGGATCGTCCTCGTGTCTCGCACCCATGGCTGGATTTTGTGTCTGCATGAAATAACGCCTGAGGACTTGATCTTGACCGCTGATTTCGCCCGAATTTTTTTCTGTGGCACCTGTAGAATCAACAGCCCTTGACAGGGGATCAGTAGGTTCAATTGGAGACGTATATTGATCACGAAAAATTGCATCCCCGAAGCTAGCATCTGGACTTAACAAGGAAGGAGGTAGAAGAGATATTTCACTTCTAAGACGAGCACCAGCATTCGGGTGAAAAGAGGCAAAAGGAAAAATATGTTCGTCAAAAATAACATCACGTGACATATATATGCGCCCTTCAGCAGGATCTAGGCATTTGAATTCCTTGTGTAGATGGCTGTAACCAAGAAAGACACATTTTTTGGAACGGAATTGAAGTTTTGTGGAGTTAAAGGGTCTGAGATTTGGCCAAACGGCACACCCAAAGGTGCGAAGAAAAGTGTAGTCCGGTGGTGTCCCATAGAGTTTTTCAAAAGGAGATTGGTTTGATAGAATTTTGGAGGGAAGTCGATTAATGAGAAAAACAGCAGTAAGAAAGGCTTCATCCGAAAATTTTAAAGGAATGGATGCATGGGCGAGAAGTGTAAGACCCATGTCTACAATATGTCGGTGTTTGCGTTCTGCTGACCCATTCTGTTGGTGTGCATAAGGACAAGAAACATGATGAGTGATACCTATTCTTTGAAAAAAGGTATTGAGTTTTTGATACTCTCCCCCCAATCTGATTGTATTGAATGAATTTTACAATTAAACTGTCGTTCAATAAGATTTTGAAAGTCTTGAAAACATTGAAAAACTTTAGATTTTTGACGAATAAGGTAGATCCATACAAACTTACTATAATCATCAATGAAACTAACATAGTAAGCATGTTTATCAACTGAAATCAAGCATGTTTATCAACTGAAATCGGGGCAGGGCCCCAGACATCTGAAAAAATGAGTTCCATAGGACTAGTGGACACACTACTAGACCTAGGGTAGGGAAGTTGATGGTGTTTGCCTTGTTGACATGCATCACACACATGATTATTTGAGTCTTTGACAAAAGGAAGGGAATGACGGCTAAGAACTTGGTTTACAGTGGAAGGTGCGGGATGGCCAAGCCTAGAGTGCCATAGGGAGTTGAAAGGTTTGATGGCGCCAAGTCCTTGTTTATCTAGCGATGGCTTGAAAGGGTACAGTCCATCTTCACATCTGCCGGTATGGAGTATTCCCTGTGTTTGCTGATCCTTGATAAAAACGATCGGGATGAAATTCAAGATAAGCATTGTTGTCACGTGCTAGTCGATGCACGAAACTAAACTTTTACTAGCTTGCGGAACATGAAGAATATTATGTAATTGGAGAGAGCTAGTTGGGGATTGCAAAGTACCGTGACCAATATGACCGATCTCCATACCTCCGATCCGTTGGCTGCATGCACTTGATCACCTCCCGTGTACCGATCACGAACAGTGAGCTTGTCGAGTTCGCCTGTGATATGGTCTGTGGCACCAGTGTCTAGGTACCAATTGGTGTTGACACCGTAGGATGTTGTTGCAGACGAGGCGGATTTTGATGGTGGAGTGTAGTTCGGATCAAACCTGTTGAAGCACCGTTCAGCTCCATGACCTTCCTTCTTGCAAACTTGATAGATTACTCCGTGTTCAAAATTTGGACCGTGTGTATGGCCGCAAATGTTGCACGGCGGATGATTGCGTCCACCACCACGACCATAGGATCCTCCACGACTTGGGCCGCCACCGCGATGATAACCACCGCGACCACGCCCTTGGTACTGGTTCCCGCCACCACGCCCGCCCCGGGACGCAAGGTTGGCGGAGGAGCGGTTGCCCCCTGTACGCAGATCGATGCCCTGCTCATGGCTGATGAGTTGGGTGAACAACTCATGAACCGTGAGCGGCTCTGCGCGCAGGGAAACAGCAGAGACGACTGGGTCGAACGGTTCGTCCAGCCCAGTCAGGATGTAGGAGATGAGGTCGTCGTCGTCGAGCTTCTTTCCTGCCGCCGCCATTTCTTCGGCGAGAGATTTCATCTTACCGAAGTACTCGGTGATTGTAGATGTTCCTCTGGACGCATTCGCCAGAGCCATGCGCGTAGCAATGACTCGCGCCCGTGATTGGGCTGTATGGAGCCCTTTGATGGCTGCCCATGCGGCAGCCGCCGTCGTTTCGGTAGTCACTTCACGTTGAATTTCTGGGGAGAGGCCACTCAGCAAGTAGCTGAGAACCTGCTGATCTTGGGCTTTCCAGACAATGTAGTCTGGGTTTGGTGTGGTTTCATCTCTGCCCTCGGCATTCTTTTTGGTGATGGTGGGGGATGGAGGGGTGGCTTCGGAATCAATGAGATGAGCGGCTTGAGCACCATTGATGGCAGCAAGCGCTTGGGCTCTCCAGGGAAGATAGTTGTGGCGGGTGAGTTTATCGGTGATGGGAATGAATGCTAGGCCGAGGGAGATAGCAGTCGGAAGGGTGGATGAGGAGAGGGCCATTGAGGATCGATGGGAAAGGAAAATTCCGTGAGGATTTAGGCTAGCTAGATACCATGTAAAATGATAGAATATAGAGGGCAATGAAGATGCCCTTGGCTTGCCTCGGTTCCGTGTTAAATAGAGGTGGGGAACAGCCCCCCACCGGTGGCTTACAATTCTCAGATGTTTGATCCATATTAATCCTAGAAGCGCATACCACGCATGCACCCAACACTCGTCTTTACAACAGCGCTCATGGCGCATGCACCTATACTATACTTGTTGATATGCAACACACACCACTCAATGTTATCTAACAGCTCCTTCTTGGGTGGCCATATGGCCAGGACTGAGCTCGAGCTCATCCATGGCTGCAGCCATGAACGGTGAAATGCCTGGAAGAAGAGAAAGAAAGAAGAGTGGTAACTTCATCTGATGTTGTTCCAAGGTGACCCCAGGCAAACAAACACAATCTTTTGTGTGCATGCAAACAAACACAATCTCTACTCAACCTGTCTTTACAAAATATAGAACCAAACAAAGTGGTGTTGCACTTGGTCTCCCCATCTGACCAGGCTAAGAACGTCCATGGAAACAAACACACCCTTAGTGAACATTAATAATTGACATTGGGATATGTTAAGTCTATATATGCATTGAAGTATTTGTTTATAAATAATTTTTTCTTCCAAGGCCCCTACAATTTAAGGCTATGGTAACTCCCTACAATTTCAGTGGAAAGCTCACCAAAATCTTCCAAGGCCCCTTCTTATACTTCAATACCAAAACAAAGAAGGTTAGAAATTAAATGACTAATCTAGTTACATGCAACATTATTGAGCCACCTATTTGTCAAAGTACAAGATGTAGGCAAAAGAAAAAAAATGAAAATCTTACTTCTCAAATAGTCAAACAATTCCAAATTTTTACTATATTTATAGAAAAATATTGTCATCATTTGTATGCTCAAATATAGTTATTATAATACTATATTTT
The DNA here is from genome assembly GCA_018135685.1 of Themeda triandra. Classification (NCBI taxonomy): domain Eukaryota; kingdom Viridiplantae; phylum Streptophyta; class Magnoliopsida; order Poales; family Poaceae; genus Themeda; species Themeda triandra. Next base: position 618,046 of record JAENPR010000168.1, on the reverse strand, counting down.
ATGATTAATTAAATCATATTTATCGCATGTTACAAATATTAGTTTTTTATGTATATATTCAATCTACTTTAGATTGTTTGAATTTTCAGATATCAAGATTCTTTTTTTCATGTATATATGAATATATCCAGCTTCAGAAGTTGAAAATACCGGGTGCAGTAGTTGGTGCTCAACCGGGCCCTGCCCCCCTGCCACTGAAATCGACAAGGAATTATAATGCATCATTTAGTTGAAAGATGCCGTGTGCTCTTGGCTTATGGTAGTTTGGTAGCCCGATGCAATCAGGCTTGTTGCTTCCTCTGTTCTTGCGAAAGTTGTTCAAGGCCGTGTATCTAATCTAATGATCCTGTTTTTTGGGTTGTGTCTCTAGGTGTTTCTCAGTCCAATGTGCAGTCTTTTCTTCCCTGATATAAAACAAAATTCGAGAAAATTATAAATAAAGAAAAAAAAAAGAATGATTCTGCGTATGGGCGTGAGCACCTCGCTCGCTCAGAAGCAAAGGCAAGTGACGACGGAAGCGGTTGGTCTCTTTCTGCTCAGAACAAGCGACCAACACAAACCAAAAAATCAGGTTGCTTCTCTCGTCTGCTCTGACCTCTGCACTCCACTCCACGCAAGAGATACTCCCGCGCGAGGACGCAAACGCAACGCGATTCGTTCCCCTTTCCTACACCCCGCCGTTGCTGGTATCTGCATATCCTCTCCGGTAAAGAATCCTCCTCCTGCTGCTACAATCCCACACGTTTGCCTCTCGCACCAATCGATTCCCCATTCCCCGACGGATCAAATTCTCCTCGCGTTCATTTTCACCCCCTCTGTCTCTGGCCTGGTGGTTGTTTTGTTACTTTGCGTGGCTCGTTTGGGGACTCGTCGGCGGCCATGGCCAGGCGGCGGAGTAGATTCGGTTTGGCTAGGTATACTGGCCGAAATCGGGGTTCTTCCGGGTTCTTGCTTTCCCCAATTCCATCATTCTTTTTGGGCAAAAAAGGGATCTTTTTCTTTTTGAAGTTGGAGTTTCTTTCAGTTTTGTCCGTCTCGAACTTCATGAAAAGTTATGACAAAGAGAAAAGGCGGCAGCAACTTGAGTTGCGTAGTCTGTTCGGCTTGTTCTTCCTCGGTTTTGCAATTGCCAACTTATTAGTCGCGTGCTGTTTTTGCCCTTTGCTAGGTTCGGCTGCTTCGGGGGCCAAGCCCGGGCGCAGAAGATGGCAGAGGTGGGCGACGGCCGACGGTTCTGGCACCATGCTTCTTGCTGAATCTGGCTGCATCTGAACCGAGTGATGGATGATGACCTGCATCTGCGTGGCTGTGTGCAGGATGGGTACCCGGTGAAGCTGCACATCTACGATCTTAGCCAGGGGATGGCGCGGCAGCTGTCGGCGACGATCCTCGGCAAGGCCATCGAGGCTATTTGGTATGCATCCCTGGTTCTGTTCCTCTTCCTGTTGATCGTTGTGCACTTGTGCACGCAAGGCTTGCTATTGATAGAATTTAAGGACTAGTGTTGCAAGAGACAGCCTTTTTTTTAAAAAAAAAGGGAGAGAGAGAGAGAGTTTTTTTTTTTATGCTTGTAATTTTACAAAAAAGAAAGATATGGAATGTAAGCATCTCTCCTTCATTCATGAAAAAAAACTTAAGAAGTCGCATCATCTCCTGGTGGCGCTATGTTTAACTTTTGCTTAGTTATCTGCTAGAAGATGTGGCCATGTGGGACCTACCGATTTGCATTAATATTGCTGATATTGATTTCGTAGTAGCTACATCTGTAATATTAGCCATGTCTCATACATGTTTGTCTCTAGTAAACAGAGTATGTTTTCCCCTTCAGTATAGTTAGCAAATCACCAAAACACCTTGGAGTACCGTTTTATGATTTCTACTAGTACAAACCATACATGCAAACTTGGCTTCATAGTTTTGCTTCTAGTGCAAGATCTAGTTGTGCAGCTAAAACTTGCCTAGCAAAGACTTTGCATTTGCCTTGTTGCCTAATGAAGACAGATAAGGCATCCAATTTGCTGCATTGCTGCTGTTTATTTTGCTGTTGATCCTGGTTGCCTACATGTGCAATTTGGCACAGTTGTAGGCTCATTCACATTTCATATTCTCATGTGTAGTCCATGTCTTGTGGAGTCCAATCTAAACTCCACTGAATATGATCATATTATATCACCATAACAAACACATGAAGACTCATGTAGATTCACTACTACCACAAACAAATCATTAATTGCATAAAAATGCAGTTAAGCTGCTCCTCTGTTCGCTTTATAGAAGCATTGTGGAATGACGGATCAGTAAGCACTTTTATTCATCCACCACTGAGAGCATTGGCATGTCCTTGTGCTATATCAGGCACACTGGTGTGGTCGTCTACGGCCGGGAGTACTACTTCGGCGGCGGCATCCAGAACGGCCAGCCGGGCCGGACGCCGTACGGCACGCCCGTCCGTGTGGAGGACCTGGGCGTGACCCACGTTCCCAGGGAGGTGTTCGAGGAGTTCCTCCGGGAGATCGGCCCGCGCTACACCCCCGCCACCTACAAGCTCCTCAGCCACAACTGCAACAACTTCAGCAACGAGGTCGCACAGTTTCTCGCCGGCGCTGCCATCCCCAGCTACATCCTCGAGCTGCCCAACCAAGTGATGAACAGCCCGGTCGGCGCGCTCATATGTAACGGCTCTGACTTTGAGTATTTTTTTTTTTCATTTGCATTTCAGAATTTTGCATCAGGTGGCCACACAATTGACGTTCCACTGTTTTGCTGTTCTTGCAGTGCCGATGATCCAAGGGCTGGAAACGAGCTTGGGAGCTGGGGCTGTGCCACAGCCGCCGCAATTCAGGCCGGCTCCTGCTCCTGCCCCGGTTGGCGCCGCCGCCACCGTGACTCGGCCACTGACGAATGATGACGTGGTGCCAAGATCGACGACGACGACTGCCGCTGATAACTCGGAGGCTGCCAAGACGGTGAGCAATGACAGCAGCACGGCGATTCCACCGGCAGTGCAGCCCGCAGCAGCACCGGCGGCCGCCGCTGAGGTGAGCAGCGCGGCGCCTGCAGTTTCAACCAAGCTAGCGGCGCCGCCTCCGGACCCCCTCGCGGCAGCCAAGAGCCGGGTGCAGGAGGAGATAAAGCGCGAGTTCGCGGCCATCATGGCGGCCGGCACGGCGGCGCGTGCCGGCGAGGCGGCCGCGCTGGCCACGCGCAGGGTCATGGAGCGGCACGGCCTGCAGCGCGCCGCGGCTACCGCGCAGCGAGTGTAGGCATAGGAGCACGCTGGGGCGGTGGCTGTCATGAGCCTACGGCGTGGACCGTAACAGTGGCGTCCGTCGTGTATATAATCGCCGGTTCCGTTACGCTTGTTAAATTTGTGAATGGTCAGTCAGTCAGTGTTGGCCTCGATTTCTCGAATAGTATGCTAAATCTGCTGATGAAACAGCAACAGCTGATGGAATTTAGGAGTATTATATCTCATCTGTCCATCATTATCCAAGTATCATGTTTGAAAATGAAAAAAAAATCACCGGAGATCATAATCGCTGTAGTATCAGGCGCTTAACTGATCACTTTAGGAAAATCCATCACAGCACAAAACAAAATATGTACAATGTACAATTTTATCAAAAAAAAGTACAATGTACAAACTAGTACAAACCAACCAGGGTAACAAGTTCAATTCCACAACTACCAAAGTCGTACACACTACACACGAGTGGTTCATGCTATATACTCCACTCAACGCTAGCAGAAAAACAAAGGGACAGTTTCAAAGAAAAGAAAGAAAGGGACCAAACGGCCCATAATGGCCCAGCATTGTACAGGCCCGAATGGCCCAACAAGGACGCCGGTCAGCAGCCGTCCTTTTTCGTCGTCACCGCAGCTTCTCTCGGCGACGGCTACACAGCACCAGGTGCTCGGGTCTTGTTGGGGCCCAGGTCGCTGCTTCCCTCCGTGAGGTCGTCTTCTTCGGGCCCTTCGCCGGCGACGAGCACCACCAGGTACGCCCACCCCTTGGTCTTCCCTTCCTGCTGTGCGAATCCGAGCACCCAAACCCTAGCCAACTAGTTGTATTCGGATCTGATCTAACTGCAACTATATATTCGTGTATTATGACTACAATATCTTCGATTGTTTCGCAAAATTTATCGGGTGGACATGCCCCTGCCCTGGGAGAAGTGCTAGGAAATGCGAGTTGTTCATGACATTGTTTCGAAATGAAATCCTTCAGTGGTAGGAAACTAGGAACTAGGAAGTGAAGCTGATTTTTTTTTTTTTTGGTGAACAGAAGCTGAAATTAACTAATAATTAACTGAAACTTGTTTGGGATCTCAATTGTCACTGTTTTTGTTTGATGGTGTCACACTATGACACGTGCGTTTTCCCTCTTTCAGCTATCATCTATAGTTGGTGTTGGTCTGCTTAAAACTTTGGCTAAAACTTTTCATTGTTACACTTTCAGTAACTCACTGGACTACAATGGAGAACATGCGTTATGCCGAGGAGCTCGTGAGGGAGTTTCTAGTGTTCAGGGGTTTCACAAGCACGCTGCAAGCCTACGAGTCAGAGCTGTCTACTGAGATTGGCAGGAACTTCCAAGCAGACAAGATCGTGGATTTGGTGTTCTCAGAGTACATACCCAAGTACCAACTGGACAGGTTGGTCGGTCTGTTTGCCTTCTTCAAGCAGTGTTTCATGTCACCCGGGGACACGGAGCTGTTCTCCACCCTTGTTAAGTTGGAGCTGTCAGTATTAAGGTACTATGTTATTAATGCCTTGAAGTCTGGAAGACAAGACAAAGTAATTGAGTTCTTTGGTGAGAATGGCAATTATCTGTTGCAAAAGCGTGGAGACTGGCTGGCATGGTTTGGTGCGTGTTCTTTGCCTTCTTTTTCCCTGCATTTCTTATACATTATCCTCATGCTTTGTCAATCTCAATAACATTATGCAGCTATTCCATATATTAAGAACCCAAGCTTGGATCCGCAGTTCCGTGTATATTTCTCTAAAGAGTGGCTGGACACTTTGATTCTTTCATTTAGGAATTTTTTGAGCGGGATATTCAATGGTACTCATATCCTTCCATAATATATTCTTTGTTGTATCTCTGGTGGGATGTTTTCTAACATTTTACAATATCTTCTTTCCTATTAACTGATCTTATCCCCTCCCTAGCTTATTATCACTGCGATTGAACTCAATGTTCGTGAATGCTATTGTTTCTAACTTCCCATTAAAATTTTGCTTTGCCATACGTATTGTTATTTTCTGCTACACTGTTTGCCCTTAACTTTTCCACGGATCCCAGCTCTTATGAGAATTAGTAGTGAAAAGAATACCATCAAATCCCTCAAGAATGACATAAAGCAACTGAATAATAAATTGGCAGAGCTACAAGCGTCCTTAGAGGCAAAGGAAGATGAAATCTGTCAGTTGAGGAGGTAAATTATTCTCATCTCTCTTGCACGCAAAGTTACTTTTTTTTTGCCTATTAATGCATGCAAATGCTTTTGTACCTGGCATATGTATCCTTCCACAAATTGGCCGCTAGTTTATTAGGTTCGATTGGATTCGATTTTGTTAACTGAATTGTATTCATTAAGCATTCTAACATTAACTTTCCTATAGGTTTCTCTCTGCTATTAATGTTAAGCTTGGTTAGATTGTGAGTGCTAACTTCTAACCTCGTCGCATGTACACAAACAAACGCATTCATCCATCCTCTAAACATGTCTCACCTTATAACTGCAGGAATTGTAATAGTGCTGGTTATGGAAACAAGAATGTAGTTGGTACTAGTACAGGTGGTTCCCCTCATGAAGAAATGTCAGAAAACTACGAAGAATCCTCGGCCTCAAGTAGCATGATACAGGGTTTTGATTCTCGTTCCTCAAGTTCAGTGAAATCTTATACAAGAGGTGGGAAATTCCATGAATCTTCTGAGATCAGCCATACAGGTTGGTAATAAGTTTTTCATGGCTATTGTATCAGTATTTACCACATGTTTGTGCAGTGTATCTAGTAAGATAGGGTCTAGTTGGTTCCTCACATTGGTATTGCACTGCATTAGAGGTTATGAGCATACCTTTAACCTTAACCTGGATAAAGTTGTACAATATTACACTTGTAATTGGTTTCCTGCATAAGTGGCCAGATTAGGCCTTGGGCTGCAGAGTGGGTGTGGGAGGGAGGGTGCATAGTTGGATAAACGGGATGTGTTACGCGTGTAATTGGTTTCATGTGTAAGTGGCCAGATTAAGCCTTAGGCTGCAGAGAAGGTGTAGGAAGGAAGGGTGCATAGCAGTATGTGCTGGATTTGGCTGAATTATGGGTGGACAGTACTAGCCTGTAGCCTTCATATGGGCTTATGCAGGTAAACATATGGGCTTATGCAGGTAACCAAACATGGACGGATTGCACTATGGGGGCCTGTATAAGGGGTTCAGGCAACCAATTAGACCCATAGTTGTGCTTACCTTCACTACCATGCATACTAAGAGCATCTATAGTGATGAGTGGAATCATTGCTACCATGTAGGACTGTGAAGAGTCAGCAAAATTAACATTTATTGTTGAACTGATCTTAGTTGCATATATGGGTCCACAATAACAATAAACAAAGGGACAAAATCATCCTTGCCTCCTCATGACTACAGACAACGAATCTGCGAAAATACTATTCAGTACCCTTTGCATTGACTCCTTCATACGTCATCTGTAGGGTTGGTTTTCTGGGCCACTGGAGATGGCCTAATGCTACCGTAGTTTAGATTGTTTTAATGTGTGAACCAATATATTGTCCTATCTGATATTCTTCAATTTATCTTCTGTTGTGCTGACTCTTTGTATGGTACATGTTCTCCATATCTTTGGTACCCTCTCTTTTGCTTCAGAGGATGAGCAGGTTTTGGTGACTGAGGAAGACTTTCCTGAAGTGAAAGTGGATTTCCAGGTAAGCTACAGTTCGTTCCACTATTATATTATTCCTTTTTGCAGTCACCTGTATGACTGATTAGACTTGCTAACAGGAAACATTTTTAGGCCATAACAGTTCAATTAGCCGATGTCGATTTTCTGCATCTGGGTCAAATATTGCTAGTTCATCAATCGATGGTACAGTTAGGTAATTTTGCTATATTTGAGTAACTTCACATTGATTGCCTAACTCAAGGTCAAGGTTCTGGATTTTGACCCGTTGATCTCATTCTTTTGATAGGATTTGGACATATGATTCATCAACACCATCATCCAGAAATGCTACTATATACTGTGGGTCTGAAGTCAGTGCTCTTTCTTGGGAATGCAGATCTGACAGATTGGTATGTCTATATTGGATTCTATGGCACTACTATCTTTCCATTACTCTAAATTTGGTTAAACTAAACTTGTTTAAGACCTTTTTTTTTGTCACCCATTTCTCTTGACCATAGCTGCTCATAGGCACAGCTAATGGAGGAATTAAAGCTTGGAATGCTGATGCAAAGAGAGTTGTTTGCGACCTGAGTACATCTAGAGACTTTCCAAGGTTATAATCTATAGTCTGCTTATTCCTTGCTGAGAATGTTTAGCTAACAATCTTTTCTATTTCTTGCAGCATCTTAGATTTGAAATGCAGCCCCGTTGAACCTGTGTTTGTCTCTGCAGCTGCATCAAGACGGTATTGTTTAGATTTCATACTTCATGTACTTGATAAGAAGTCCATAGCTTTGTTAACTCCATGTACCTTGTTGTCTAGTGGCACCATTTTATTGTACTTATTTTCAGCTTATGCATTTTTTTATAGGCATGGAGCAACTACATTTGAGAGAACAGGATTTGCCAACTTGACCGTGTGGCATATGAAAACATGGAAGCCATTGGTAGTTCATTTGCTTTCATCTCTTCTCTTGAACTTATATATGGATTTTGTAGCCAGTATCTTTTCTAAAAGCTTATTTCCCTTTTTTTCCTTCTATTTTGAAGACAGTCCTCCCTCTCGGTGAGGATCCACCTGCTATTACTTCTCTCTGCTTCAATCACAATGGAAAAATTTTGGCAGCTTCTGCTACAGATGGAATGATTCACATGTTTGGTATCCTTTTGTTGTGATATTTTTTTTTACCATCCCTATCAAGTCTGTAGTTTCTTTGTAATTGATGCAGATTTCCGTTTATTTGTTACTGGAATTTTGTTGTTCAGACATACTTGTTATAGGAGTTTTTGGGGTTAAATCTTGTTATAATTGATCCATTATCCAGCTGCGCTAGTCTGACCTCAACCAGACCTAAAAGAGCTTAGCCAGTTAACAGTCACAAATATTGGAAAGGGCAGTTTAGCAATGAGAGAGTTAATTGGTGAATGGTCTTGGAACTTTGCATCATTGTTTGTCCACCGATGGTACAAATTGCTTCTGTTTTGTTTGCATGAGTGCCCCCCTCATTTGAGCCTGCCATCTTCCTTAAACAGCAAAAAGACATGTCTGCTGGTCTTCAGATTACAGGATGGCCTGCCCATGATTCCCCTGTGAGCTCAGTTCTTTTTGGTCCAGCAGAAACTAGCATCTTCAGTTTAGGCTCAGACGGCAAGGTATAGCGTTTCACCTTTTCGATTTTTAGTTCATACTATCCATATCAATGTGCTCCTTCTGTCCCAAAAAAAAAACATGATGTTTTGGGATTCAAAATTTGTCCCAAAAAAATTGCTCTGATTCTAGGACATGCTTTTTGGCCCACTGAAAAAAATGTGAACTCCTGCATGTGCCAAATTACAAATTGATATGTGCTACTTTTGGTTGCCTCCCGTGGATCTCTGCATGCTTGCATGCAACACAATTTAATTAGGAAACTTAACCCTGCAACATCCTCTTTTTTAAGGAAATCATTTGTAACAAAATAGGGGTACTAGGGTCATTTCTCTCCACTGCTGTTTGAAAAATACCTAAACAACATTTTATTTGGGATGGAGTAATAAAAAAGATGGCAGTGTAGGTGTTTGGTATCCCAAATGAATTGCATGTTGTGATCCATAGAAACTGGCTGTGCACCCCTTCAATGCCCCTTCAGAGTGTGATTTTCCTTGTGTTTTTAAGTCTTAATGGCATCTTAACTTGCTACCCCTCAACTCGCTATCTGTTTAAACTATCATGCTCATGGCAACAATACCAACAAAATAGTATCTTTGTTTCATGTATCTTGACTGCTGGAAGCCTGGAATAAACCAAAATATACAACAGTAACGATAGGTACTCTACACCAACTATTAACAGTACTAATGGAATATCATGAAGATGACAAAAGCATTTGCGCTGTATTACGAGGAGAAAGTAAGAAAGCAAAAATACTACTGAAACTAGTCAGATGCTCTTGGGGCTTTGTGAATAGATGTAGATCTGGTCACTGGGAACACGATGATTCAAGCGGATTGTGAATGATGCTCAATTCACCACACATACAGTTGAATTTGAATAGGCGTTTATTTTTTTGGAGTGGGCTGACACATCTTTTCTTTTCTCACGGCGGGGACTTGACTTTTAATAATGTTCTATTGATTTGCATGATGTCATCCGATGTCAATTATATTGACTTCAGATATTTGAATGGAGCTTGCACAATCAAGGTCAGATTCTTTGGTCAAGAGATTGCAGCAGGTGAGAACACCCTACATTTAGTGATCATTTGGAATTGTTATGACAGTTAACTTGCTCATTTCTCCTTGTTCTTCTATTATCAGATTTTGCAATCCGGAGAGCTTTAAAACACGAATGCATGAAATAGCATTGGATTCAAATGGCAAGAGGCTGCTGGTTACCTCTGGTTTGGTTCGGGCCCCAATATATCAGGTTTCCATCACTATCTGTTTGCACCACTTAAATTTATTTTGCAGAAACTGGTTCCAATGATTCATCTGCATTCCTTCAGGTACAAGGCCATGAAAGTGGATTAAGGACACTACCACACAGTTCATCTATCACAAGTGTGGATTGGCATCCAACACTGCCAATGTACATCACTGGGTCTTCCGACCACTCTGTCCGGGTCACATCTATTTTATGATCTATAGAACAAGGTACTGGCAACTATCTTTCCCAGCTAGCACCTATAGCGTGCATTGATCCGATAGTCTTATTCATGCATGAGGCTTAGTGTCATGATATTTTCTCTCGCGGAAGATGAGCTGCGTTTTTGTGTTGTAGCTGCGCTGTATGTTTAGTTCTATACACTTTGGTGGGATGTTCCAACATTTTGGTTGTTGTAAACAGGCATAGTATTATGTGATCATTTGTATACACTAGGCGTCAGTTTGTTTGGGCTTCCTGGAAGCGTTTGGACCTTCCAAAAGCCAAAAAGCTTTTAGACCTTCCATTAATTGTTACAGGCCTTAGCCTCTTCTGTTATTTGAACATCGTGTTGTCAAAAGCATGTGAAAGATGAATACATTGATGTGATACAACTTGAGGATGAAATTTACTGTACCAAATGAACATTGTTTGCCACATGTATTGAATTTGTATTCCATGTTTGACGTATATCTTTATTCTACGCATTTGGCCAGGTTGTTGTTCCTATCTGTATATTTTGTTTGTTGCGTATAAGTAGGTCATGTGCAATGATGCGACCAACAAGTGTGTGGCAGTGCCCCGTTCTGCCTGACCTGATCAGTTTTTGATTGAAGAAATCTTGTCTGTTCGACCAGCAGTCCGCCCTGCCCATGCCTTTTGATTGAAATATGCCCTATTTCTGTGACAAATGCAATGGTTGCAACACAATACGTGATTGGCTACCAAGGTTGAGTATCATCTCCACTGTCTTGATCGCTTTATTTCTCTATATACCAGATCCTAGATCCAAGAGATTTTACACTCAATAATAGAGCTCGGTAGTAGCTTGTGCCAACTCAACCCACAGTCCCCTCCCCCGTACCCCATTCTCCAATTCGTTGTACTCCTGGTCCCTTGAGCATAGGATGGCAGAGTAAGATTGCCATTAAAATAGATGAAATACTCGTCTCCGAAAAATCTCACCTCTGCATATGCAGATAGATGGAGTATATGCCTAGTAGTACTTGGCATTACGTTCTACGATCTCTTCACATGCTAGTTGGAGCGGCCCACATGTCGGCGACGTTAAATGCACACAGCAGAGCCAATCTGTGTACTGTGTCGTATTGCTTCTGATCCAAGGACGCCTGGCTGTATCCTTCCAGATTGTAAATGGCACGGGGCAATTTGCGGAACCGGATTCTCTGTTCATTAAAACTTGTGAATCGCACTTCAGCACTTGTCTCTAGCCTTTCCCCACATATAGGATGGTGGGATTGAACTGAGATTGATTGTTGTGTGCTGGCAGGGGAGGCGTGTCTTAATAAGTTGCAGCAACAGCATTTAGATTTCAGCTACCAACTGCCAACAGATTTGTGAAACAGATGACAGCGATTTTAGACTGGCGGCTCCAAAAGTTCAACAAATCTTAAAGATGTCCTCTACTTTGGTTACTCCAATAATTTAAGCACTAGGATCGACAGGACCATAGGGGAAGCACACATTAATATTATGCTTAGCTTGATGTCAGAGCCAGGCTCATGATTCCATCATGCATACTGTAGTCAGCATGAGCAATACTGTAGTATGTAACTACCGGGTTAACAGAATGTTTCAGCAATAATTGATGGATCGGACGTGATAGTGCAGCCATGGTGGTTAATTGTTGCTTCAGCCTTGAGACATGGAGCTCTCTCAATCAGCTTGCTGTTGCAACTTGCAAGTACTTAGCTAGCAACATGCATGAGTTAAGTATGATCCGGCCAGCTGCTGAGACTGAGAAGCAGGCTTTGTTTGTAGAATTGTAGATGATCGATCGAGGTCACAGTGTCACACCCGTTGCATTGGGCCCTTGCTGTCTTCTTTTTTTTTTCTTTAGAAAGCGCCACCGGCGCGGCCTTCCTGGAGGCCAATGTGGGGGGGAGCCGGGGTTTGAACCCCGGACCGGCCGCTCCACCCCTTGGAGACTTTACCGGCTGCTTAGGCACTCTTCCCACCCTTTGCTGTCTTCTCCAAGTCATGAAGAAACCTAAAGATATTTCGGAGGGTGATCATGCTGTTGTTTCAGCAGTCGTACATATTGTGGCTCCCATTTCAGTTGGAGTCCTTCCCAATATATTGGAATTGTGGATGTGCACGGACCACGGACCACGGTGGCTAGGCTAAATAGGCGTACCCCCACACGTAGTAGCAGGTACGAACGTAACGTTGATGAGAAAATTGAAGACGCGGTACGCAGCTATGCAACTATGCAAGCACACGTAGTCGTCTTAGGCTGCTGAATCGCTTTGGCATCTAGGGCCACGTAAAGAGACGGCTTGGGTCGTTAAGATAACGAGCTAGCGTTCTCTCGACTAAAAAACTAACTCGGTTTGGCTTGTTTATTAGCTCAGGTTGGCTCATTTAGCTTGAGAGCCAGGAAACACACATCAAAACTAGCTCGGATAAAGGGCGCTTGCAGCTACGACATCAACCTGTTAGAAATACAGGATCGACTAGCAGCGAGTTCTAGTGGGAACTTCTCTGTGATTTGGCATAAGGCAGTAGTGCACCATCGAGTGGTGCACGAACACGAGAGAGAGAGATAGAAATACAGGGAGAAGGAGAGAAGGGGCAAGGGTAGAGAGGTCGGGAGATACCTGAGCCTTGCGCTAGGGCAGCGATGGTCGGAGGAACGGTGGAGCAGTGGCGCCGCCGGTGGGGTCTTCCCGTCGCTGGCAGTGCCACCCTCGAGATCGGACTAGGGCAGGGAGTGGAAGGCGGCTGCGGTGAACCTCGTGACTTGAGCCAGTGGCCCCCACACCTCCTCTTATAGGCATCCGTGCGACGGGGCCCACCAACAGTGTTTGACCTGGGCTCCCCGATCGTGGGGCGATCAAAGCCCCGACTCGGTCGTTGGACCGAGTCGGAGGAGATCAACTAACATTCTCCCCCTTGATCTCAACATATACCTTACTTTGGACATTTTCACTTTTACACATTCCATCACAAATTAATGCATAGAACCGCTTCATCGTCACGGTCAATTGCCGATAGAATTCACGAAATACAATACATATCTCCGTTCCGAAATAAGTTCTTTAACTTTTGGGCCGTTTATTGTCCGGAAAACATAGGCTATACCATAAACCCATGTCGACCGTGTGTTCTCTAAACACACCGGGTGGTAAGCCTTTGGTAAGCGAGATCTGCAAGCACTTTCTTATTACTTTTATGTTCAATACTTTGAATATGATTCCGGACTATCTCCTTTACAACGTAAATCTTTATGTCAATGTGTTTGGCATCACATTTGACTCGTTGTCTTAGGAGTGAACAACTTAAATGGTTATTGCTGTTGTGCACCATCATCAACTCCGGGTATAAGTTATCTTAATCATTTTGCCTGTCCCGTAGCCTTGTTACATGCTATACCTTAACTTTGCATCACTGATGATACAAAATAATTCTTTGTTGGAGCTTTTCCACAATAAAACTCCAACTGCGAGTGTTTAGAATGTGGATTTCTATACACATCTCGCCACAACCAAACATTTGTACCCACAACAAGAGTACATACTCTTTCTTACTTAGCATGAGGCCAACATTCTTTACTCCATTCCAGTGATCTATATCTGGACTGGTCTTTGCCAAAATAACCCGGATATGTGAACTGTGTTAGGGTAATGTCATACTTGCATTCTTTAGGCTTCCAACAACTGAAGCATATGGTACCATAATCATTTGAGCTATTTCATATCGATTCTTGGAACATTATAGTTCTCAAATCCATTACCCTTAACTATAGGAACAGCGTAGGTTTTCACACTTGCATACTTTATTTCTTTAGAATCTTTTCTAAGTATGCTTTGATGCGATAGTCCTAATACCCCTTTTCTTTTATCACGTTGAATTTCAATTCAATTCGTATAACAAGATTTATTTCACCGAGAACATTCCTATTGAACCTTGAGGACAAGAACTTCTCCTATAGCATTGACATCATTACTAGCAAGTAAGATGTCATCCTCATATATAGGATTTGGAAATGAATTTCCCATTCTATAACTTTGCACAAAAGCAATTGTCCCCTCATTCTCTTTAAAACCCAAACTTTCTAATTCAAATCAACTATGATAGTTGACTTCTTTAGGCGACATCCCTTATGCTCTTTTGCTTTTGACAAAAACTCTAAGGTTGTGCCTGTAATCAATTCCTTACAAATCCCTATTGGGAAATGCCGTCATTACTTTCATCATAACGTATCGCTAACACATATTATAGTGCATTCTTTTGCTTTGCGTAAAACTTTCAATTCAAGATATGCTATATATATCTTCACATATTTCCTTTGGAGTCACATATTTTGTCTTGTAAACCCATTACGGCCTACTGTTTTGGCTCCATTAGGAATTACTTTTGATTTCATTTTAGCATGCTTAGCTCATTGCCATTTAGACAAGCGAGTGCTTTCATAGCTTCTTCTTTGAGATGGTATTACCCTCTATTTGAATTTCACTATGTCTCTCATTTGGTTATTGCCAAGAGGCAATCGATTCTATAGTCTCCTATATCATAGAATACTTGTTTACTCATTCATTTTCCTGGAGAGCTGAACGATAGGTATCTTCATATCATACTCCCCCAGATTACTCCACCCTCTATGAGGATAGTGTATCTTCAAACTTTCTTATTTGGGTTTATTATGTATACCTCATATGGCGCTTAAAGCACTATCTTGGTATTTCTTATCTTTTCATTTTCTTTTGGGGTATCATTATTATGACCGTTGTACTCCTCAACGATCATATTCGTACTTTATAGATCACACTTGCTCTAAATTCAAACTATTCAATGGGGAATATCTTTCAATCGTCTTTATCAATTAACTTTCCCGATTTATATCTCCCTCTCGAAATATGGCATAAACTTTGTTGCCATACTTTCGAAATCATTCATAACTTTTAGGAATGAAGAATCATTTATCACTTTACTTCATTCACATGATCGAGTCATGCAAAACAAAGTTATTTCTAAAAAAAAAAAACTTTGGGAGTACATTTTCTCATTCCACTTCATGAACTCAACAATTCCTTTAATACTTTTGCAAGTTACACTTGCGTGTCATTCTTTTCTTTAGGTTCATCTCAGTAACTTTCTGTTCTCCTTAAACTCATTGAGTGCTTAATGACTATGACACAATGGAAGTGCACGGTCAATACTAAAGCACATGAGTCATCGTAACTTTCTCCTGCCGTGCAGGGTGAGTACTATGCCAAAAACTTCACCTGCTATGCAGGATTTGATCAACATTTGCACTGTGTTAACTTTACCCCGCCATGGGGTTGCTTTGTCAACCTTTTCTCGCTATACAAGATAATCCCTTTAAGGGATATAAGTGCCATGATGGCTCTCAGGGCATATTCAATCATCAGAATCAAAAAATATTCCGAATACTTTGTACCACATATCACACACATGGTTAATCCGACGTTGGTCAAATTAGACATGTATATGGCTTATTACAATTCTTATCTTAGGGTGCTTAGAACTGAATATTAATTTATTCCTTATAAAAGCATATATTTAATACAATTGTTAAAAGAAAAAACATGAAAGTCACTTCTTCAACTAAACTTTTCTTTTCTTATATCAATATCCCCGAAAACTTTTCTTTTCAAGCTATTCTTTGAAGAGAACACTATCCTTTAAGCAATTGACATTCTTTCTTAAAAAAAACTTGCCCTTAGGCTTTCATCGTCTGAGTCACAAGTATACAACTTATTTCTTTCGCCTTCAAGAATGAAAACACGAAGATTCTTTGTCTGAAAATTATTCAACAATAATAATCAATAATGAGTATGAAATATAACCCTACGTTGGTCTGGTTAAAACATACTCATTAAACTTTTTAATCTTTCTTTTGTATTCTAAATCACCAATGGGTAGAAATAGAACAAAACATCATCCTTTTATATTAATTCCACATCACTGTTGGGCAGAAATGGAATTAACATTTGAAAAACTCAATAATCCTATAACATTCTTCAAATTAAACTCTCCCGTTGGTTCGAGTTTAATTAGAAGATAATCATTAACATTGCAGCGGAAACATGTAAAAAACAATTCTTTATCTTTATGTATTCTCTGAAAATTGGTCACTCGATGCAAAATATATCGTAGAAATAAACTTTAAGCTCATAAATAAACTTATAATATTGCTATCATCAACGTTGGTCGAAAAATAACAATATTATAATTTAACTTTATCATAAACCACATGTTCCTCCAATTAAAATTTAAACTTTAACTTTGGTAAAATGAAAACGTGACAATTTCTCAATTGTTCTTTTTTTAGAATTTTGGCCCGAAGGCCTACTTTTGTCGGCAAGCCAGCCTGTTCTCGCGTGGCAAGCGACCCATCTCCCCCCCGCGCGCGAGCACTCTAGCGGCGGGAGCATTGCATCGATAAAATTATCAATAACATCATAATATTGCTATTAATCAACGTTGGTCAGAATAATAATAATATTACAATAATCTGTAAAATTATCCATTTTCAAAATTAAATTCTCCCGTTGGTTCGAATTTAATAATGAAAATGTCAACAACTTTAAATACGCAGCGGAAACTTTATTCACATAATTATTTTCCGAAACTTTTCTATACTTTTCTGTTATTTAATGCAAAAAATCGTTGGATCAAATTTGCACGAAATTTGTGTCAAAAATCTATTCAAAATGAGCAAAATATACTCAAAACTGTTTCCTGAAAAAATGAAAAATGAAAAACTATAATCTGTTACTGTTGATTTGGCCAATTCGGCCCAAAACCGTGGCTCGGCCCGCGCCCAAAACCGCGCAGCAGCTCGCCAGCCCGGCCAAAACCGGCCCGGCCCGGCATAGCAGCGGTCCAGCAGCTCTTTTTTTTTTTTTTTTTTGTTCCTCTGTTCGCCAGCCCAGCTTGCCAAAACGGCCCGGCCGGCGCGCGCAGGGCCTCCCACTCCTACCAGGCCGCAACCTGGGCTAGGGTGCCGATTTCGGCCTGCTCCGCGCGCCCGCCTGGGCCGACTTCGGTCCGGCCGTCTCACGCCGTCGATCTGCTTTGCCTTACATCCGACGGACGAGAGCGAATCTCGGAGGGACAAAACCCCCCAGCGGCCGGCGCCCTGTGAAACCCTAAGCCATTTTGGCTCTCTGTCTATTTTCTCCAGCGCCGCAACGAGCAGCTGAGCGAGAGCGGCGTCCGCGACGGCCGGCCAAGCTCCAGGAGTACAACGGCGCCGCCACGAGGCTCCTCGTCGGTGCGTGCGCTCGCCCGAGGGCCGAACGCGCCGCCGTCGAGTGGCCATGGGGCGGGGTCCTGTCTGCAGAGCGCCCCTGCGCAGCAGCGAGAGGCCACACGGCCTGTCTGTTCGCGCGCCGGCCATGGCAACAGCCGGCGGCGATGACGGACGGCGGGGCCGAGGTAGGTAACACCAGCACCGCCCCCGTCTCTGTTAGGGTTAGGGTTCTCTTTCCCCTTTCCCGATCTGTTCTTGGTGAGGGTTTGTCTGTCTTTGATCCGATCCATTCGAATCAACTACTCTCTGTACTGTCCCCAGTCTAGATCGACACACTAGCCAGGCGTCCGATACCAATGTTAGAAATACAGGATCGACTAGCAGCGAGTTCTAGTGGGAACTTCTCTGTGATTTGGCATAAGGCAGTAGTGCACCATCGAGTGGTGCACGAACACACAGAGAGAGAGATAGAAATACAGGGAGAAGGAGAGAAGGGGCAAGGGTAGAGAGGTCGGGAGATACCTGAGCCTTGCGCTAGGGCAGCGATGGTCGGAGGAACGGTGGAGCAGTGGCGCCGCCGGTGGGGTCTTCCCGTCGCTGGCAGTGCCACCCTCGAGATCGGACTAGGGCAGGGAGTGGAAGGCGGCTGCGGTGAACCTCGTGACTTGAGCCAGTGGCCCCCACACCTCCTCTTATAGGCACTGTGCGACAGGGGCCCACCAGCCAGTGTTTGACTGGGCTCCCCCCGATCAGGGGCGATCAAAGGCCCTGAC